>OX579648.1:7207596-7446795 GCA_951230895.1 Carpatolechia fugitivella | reverse complement strand
TTTTTTTTTTTTTTTTTTTTTTATTTATTTTAGAGACAAACAGTCAAATGCTTAAATAATTACACAAGTTATTAAATGTAAACCTACAGTCCCCTATATTTATACATAAAAATAGGTTTCAAAGTTAAATTTTTACAGAATAAAAACCATACTTTAGAAAGAGCAAACAAAACACTATGTAAAATTTTATAGAAGACAAAAACATACTTTTCGAAAGATTTAGGAAGCCGAATCAGTGAGGCAGTCAAGAGTCTGTTTCTTAAAAGTATGTATAGACGAGGAAAAAATATCAGCATTGGATTCATGCAGCAATTCATTGTACAGACTACACGCACGTCTAACAAAACTGTTCTTGGCATAACATGTCTTGGCTGGAGAGATAAAGAACAAATTCTTTTTACGACAGCTTCTTTCATTTTTGCGAGGCACACGGAAATTGATTTTTTGTAGTAGTGAGGGGGTATCGACATAGTTATTAATGATTTTAAATAAGAAGGTGGCATCACAGAGATCGCGACGTTGCCTCAAAGTGTTAATTTTATGAAAAATAGCAGACACTCTGTAGCTCTCATACTTGCGGCCAGATCGAAAATCAAGAGCTTTCACAAATTTTCGCTGGACCCTTTCAATCCTATCAACGTGGCACTGGTAAAGTGGTTGCCAAACTACAGAGGCAAACTCCAGACGACTTCTTACAAAAGCATTAAATAGTATTTTGTAGGTTGATACACTCCTGAAAGGTTTACCAACTCGTAAGATAAATCCAAGTTGTTTATAGGCTCTACTCAAGGTCCGGTCAACGTGTGGGACAAAAGTCAACTTAGAGTCTAATATTACCCCAAGATCGCGAGTCTCATTAACTCTACACAAAATCTTGCAGTTTAACTCGTAATTAAAGACAATAGGATTTAGCTTTCTACAATATGTGATAACATGACATTTATCGAAATTTAGGAATAGTTTATTATCACGGCAGAAACATTCAAACCTCCTTAAATCTTCTTGCAATAAAGTGCAATCATGCCTGTCACGTATAATTTTGAAAATTTTGGTGTCGTCAGCATAAAGCAAAACATTAGAACTCTGTATATTGCCAGTAATATTATTAATGTATAAAATAAACATAAGAGGTCCTAGGTGTGAACCTTGTGGAACGCCCGAGCTTACCTGTGCATAACCAGACATATACCCACCAACAGCAACGGCCTGACTCCGATTCCTCACGTACGACGTAATCCATCGAAAAAGATCACCGTGTACACCGAGCTCCCAGAGCTTCAAAAGTAAAGTATAATGACAAATTTTATCAAAAGCTTTTGCGAAGTCGGTGTACACGGCATCCACTTGATATTTGTTGTCCATGGCATCAATTTCTTGTGCTGTGAAAATATTCGTTCCTTAGGTTAGGTTAGGTTAGGTTTAGTGTAGTAGGTACCTAACGAATAAATATATCTGTGGGTATATATTGGTATACACAATAATTTTAAATACCTACTTATAAAATTATTTCATTGATATTGCACCATTTTCATAAACAACACGTAAACAGTGTTAGAATTTGAAACGGTTGAGATGAAAGTGAAACTACTAAGCACTGAGTTCGCGTTAAAAAACTACTAAATCGATTCAGGTATTTTAACGATCGTTTACTTGTTGCCCATGTTTTTTGTGTTACGCCTCTTGTATGTTTGTAATTTTATAAATTCCTTTATTCCCTCTTAATTTTAGAACTACAAAAACGCCAGATTACCTACAATGGTTGTACTATTCATATTATTTTTCATTACTCATACTCGGAAAGTAGGTCTGAAGTTGCCTAAGGAGCGGATTGAAGGTAATACTTTTCGGCCCGGAAGGAGAATCGTTTTCAACCGACAGTTGTCACATTATAAAAAAAAACTAGTTCTCATTTCACATTTCTATAGAACTATGTTCCATCTTTCTTTCTGTCTTTTGTTTTTTCTTTCTTTTTGTATACAGCCACTTAAATTAAGGTTTAATTAAAGAATATATACATATATTACACATATACATATATTATACATATATATATATCAGTGGCGAAGGGTGAATTTTTGAAAAAGGTAAGCCGGAAGAGCGCGGCCTACCTAACTAAATGACATACTTTTTGTTTTCAAAACTGTGAGTTCGGAAAATGGAATTCATCGCTACACAAGTAGTCAAATAGTCAGTTGATCAGCAATCCATATGAATTAATTCCATAATAGCATACAGAACTCACAACACTCACTCAACAACTTGCCGTATTGAACAGATCGTGAAAAACACAGTAAAAACAACAATTTCACTGTTTACAAACAAGCACACACTAAATTGGCGGACACGTACTTACTAATTAAAAGTATTGTATCACTTTACTTCCCCATATAAATCCTAATTTAACCAATCACAGAACATCACACAATTTCGACCCCGCGCGATGTATATTCTTACTACAACTAAGTATTCTTTTTCAATTTTGCTATCTTATCAATTCCTCTCTCGCGTATGCGTTATGCGTTAGAAAGAGAAAGAAATTATGGGAAGCCGAGCCGACCCGTCTCGGCTTCTATGGCGCTATTTTATGGGTGTGTTTCAAATCAAACTGACAGCGCCGGCAACATGCGCGTGAGGCAGAAGAGAGGGCCGAAATCTTCGCCGACAGCCTGGAGAACCAGTTCAAGCCGAACCCTACGGAAGACGTGGGGCACGTAGCAGCAGTCGAGCAACACCTGAGGGAGTACTTCGCGGCGCCGATCGGGGCGGAAGAGGATGGCCTCTTCTTCACACCGAGCCAGGTGCAGCGAGCTCTCCAACGCGCGAAGACTAAGAAAGCCCCGGGCGCGGACAGGATCCCGAACGCCGCTCTCCGTCACCTCCCGCGACGCGCTGTCGTGGCGGTGACACGGCTGTTCAACGGGATATTACGCTCGGGTCACTTTCCCACCGCTTGGAAGCTCGGCCGGGTTATTATGCTTTCTAAACCCGGCAAGAACATCAAGCGACCAGAGAGCCACCACCCGATCACGCTGCTCTTCAACATCACTAAGGTGTTCGAAGACCTCTTCCTCCTGCTACTGAAACCCCACGTCGTACCCAGACTGGAACAGTTCGGCTTTCGCGCGGAGCACTCGACGACCCTCCAGCTGGCCCGTGTCCTGCACTTCATGGCGATGGGCCTCAACAAGAGAGAGCAGACCGTCGCCGTAATGCTGGATATGGAGAAGGCGTTCGACAGAGTTTGGCACGAGGGCCTAGTGTTCAAGCTCTCGCAGACCACCGCACCTCGACGCCTGGTGAAGATTGTGGCGAGCTTCCTGGAAGGGCGGAGCTTCCAGGTGGCCGTGGAGGACGCCCTGTCGACGCCGCGCCCGATTCTCGCCGGAGTACCCCAAGGGAGTAGGCTGTCCCCCTTTTGCTACGCCTGCTACACTGACGACATTACAGTACTGGATGACGCCAAGCTGGCTCTTTTCGCCGACGACGCAGCCTACCTGTGCGCGTCATATAAACTGCACCACGCCGCCGTCGCGAAAATCCAGCGGACCCTCGACCTGCTGCCCGACTGGCTCTCCAGATGGAGGTTGTCAGTGAACGTCCAGAAGACCTAGGCGATGATCACCGGGCTCAGCCGCCTCCCAGAAAGGGTCCGGCTGATGGGACAGCCTGTCGATTGGTCACCCTTGGTGAAGTACCTAGATGTGACCATCGACAAGAATCTGACGATGCGGAGACACGTGTCCAATGTGGTGGGGCAAGTGAAGTCTGCCAGAGCGAAGCTGTGTCCAGTCCTCGATTCCCGCCTTCCCCTGCGCACGAAGCTGGGGATCTACAAGACGTACCTACGCACGCGGCTCACATACGCCGCGCCGGCATGGTACGCCCTGGTCCCAGAGCCGACCAGGAGACGCCTTAGAGCCCAAGAAAATAAGAGCCTACGCATGATCACCGGCGCCCCATACTTCGTGCGACCCTGGACGCCTTCATCGCTCGCCTGGCAACCACAATGTTCGAACGAGCGGACCAGTTCTCGTTCGAACATATTCGCGGGATTGCCCCACTACATGGACGCCCACCGGACACAAGGTCGAAGGCTCTCCCCAGGGAGCTTCTACTGGCGAGAAGCGCCGAGGAGGAGAGCACTGCAACCCAGATCTGAGCACCACAACCCAAAGATGGCCACAGTTCCACCATCCAAAGATGGCAACGGCTTTTAAGCCCAACCCCGTGCCCGGTCCTCAGTAGAGGACCGCGAGGACAGCCCCAGCCAGAGCCGAAAGGCTGATCCTGGCTCCCGTCGCCCACAGCTGGCGATTGAGAAGACCGTGAGCTCATGTGCGTGAGAAGGCAAATATTATGGAAGTAAACCCTTGGAGCGCCAGAGACAGAGTATACGGCAATTCACGAACTCGGTCGGTCGTGCGACTCGTGCCTGATCGAATATACATTGACGTGCCTGTAGAGCGCCGTCCGCCTCGATTTGTATTAAAAAAGGCAATGTATCTTGCGCTCGCGTGTACGTAAATTACTATCAGCATTAGAGGCTGTTAGAGCAGATTTTCGAAAGGTAAGCCGAGGGGAATCGGCTTGTATGAAGCCTTCGCCACTGATATATATATATATATATATATATATATATTTTAAATTAATTTATTATAATTTACCTTAACACTTAACATTAACCTTTGTCTCTAGCTTAGGCTTGCTTTCATGAAAATATTACGCTACTCAGTCTACCAGTATTTACAGAAATCATAAAACCTAATAACAAGAAAACAAGGTAGAATTTATTTTCATAAAAAATAGCCCTGTATGATTTTCCTGCATACGTTGAAGCTACTTACAGTTTATTACGCGTTTGTGAGCCAACAGTTATGATTCAGGTCCATTATTTACCACGTTCTTTGTTGCTTACATTGCCAATGCTCCTCTTCATGAATGTCTCGTAAAATATTGTTTTATCTGCTTATAAATTAAGGTCATCCGCTTGATGCACCATAACATTATTCAAGCATAACAGATTGTCATCTTCAATCTTCCTGCATTAATTTTCTTTTCACGTTCCATTTCGTACAGTCACTTCAGCTTATCGTTGTTCGACAGGCTATCGATCGGCAGTCGCGGAAGTGAGCTGCGAAAATGGAACGCAGCGGATATAATTAAACATGTCGGCAACGTAGGAATTAACCCGCCAAATCGGTCAGCGGTCGTCCGTCGAGCTCTATCAGGCTATAATATTTTCCCTACAATAAAAAGACATCTTGACCTCGGAAAGTAGGAATGAGAAAGCTCTTGGTTGGCATCTGGTACGATGCAGGCCTACATTTTAGTTAATGTGGTGGATGTGTGTATCACTGCTTATTCATCCTTTTTCGAGTTTACGTAGCTTTCAACTCGCAGCGGCAGTGTAATTTTCCATTCTCTGTTTCAATAACCGATTTCAGTTTCAGAATATCACGGTAGTTTTTGTAAGTAGAGCATTTCTTGTTGTCTCGCAATCACTTTTGTTGCGTCTTGCATTTTAAATATATGATACGGTAAATGTAACCCAACAAAGTAGTTAGATACTAAATTAATAAATACAGCATATGAATGTAAGAATTTGTCGATTTGAAATAATATGCAATGTATGTTCTTTAAAACTCTTACTTACTACGGAACGACGACGCTGAAATTTGTTGAAATGATGACATTAATCTTTGTTTATTGCATCCAAATGAATGTTAATAGGTTTTTTGGCTTTAGAGAATGACGTGAACAACGCCAGTGTTGTGTTAGTAATTAGAGCGCGAAGTTTATAGAGCTTCCAACGATCAATACTTGAAGCTTTTATTTAAAATGTCCAGTTGCGTAAGTTGCGATTATTTTTTCCGATGATACCGCAAGTAATAAATAATTGAATGAATAATACAAAAATACTGCCTCGCCAAATTTTTTTAGGCGATTAATTAATTTATAGACTTATAAATAAAGAGAAACAACAGTGACAACTAAAATTTTTATCGTGATTATAAAAGGATCAGTAATTTTATTCAACCACCATTTTGTAAATTTTACCTATGACATACTTCTATTTATGTGGTAAGGACATTTACAACATATTCTCTGTATAATTTTGTCAAGTATTCGTGGGTAGACCGATTTCAATTACTAACAGTGAATGAATAATGTCTCACGACAGTTTTAATAATTTAACAACGTATTCTGTATTTATAGGTATAACCAATAAATAGTTTCTGCGCTTTTTTAGAATATCGTCTGATTGATGTGTTTATAGTTTCATCATCGATGTTGAAAGTAGTTGATCACTCGACGTCGCAGTT
This sequence comes from Carpatolechia fugitivella, assembly GCA_951230895.1. Classification (NCBI taxonomy): domain Eukaryota; kingdom Metazoa; phylum Arthropoda; class Insecta; order Lepidoptera; family Gelechiidae; genus Carpatolechia; species Carpatolechia fugitivella. The sequence goes on along the minus strand of OX579648.1, from coordinate 7,440,472 downwards.
GGTACGTTTGTCTGGCAAAGCATAGGAGAGACGCGAAAATAAAGGACAGCACGTGTGTGATCAATTCATTATTCTGTGAGAAACATGCTACGAGGCTGCTATTTATGTATCCGGAATACCAAAAAATAACGAACATCTATAACCAAATATACTTTTATTGCTTTTCAAAATATTCCCCGTGATGATCGATGCATTTTTTCATACGTTGAAACCAACTTTCGTAGCATTTTTTCCATTCTGTATCGGGTATCTCCAAAACGTGCATTTTGAAAGCATCAACGGCTTTTTCCCGGGTCGAAAATCGGTGTCCACGTAATTTGTTCTTCACGCTTGGGAATAAATAAAAGTCGCCAACGCCCAAGCGCCAAGTCGAGACTGTACGGCGGATGACCCGTCAATTCAATCATTTGACTATTTAAATACTCCGTTGTTGCGGCCGAGGTGTGACAGCTGGCGTTATCGTGGTGAAGGATTATTCTTCGTTGTCGATTGTTCTTGCGTATTTCTCCAAAGACTTCTGGCAAGCAAATGGTGGTGTACCATTCAAAATTAACCGTTTTACGATTCTCTAGTGGTACTGTAGCCACATGTCCACTAATACCAAAAAAGCAGGCAACCATTTGCTTCAAAGTGCTTATTGCACGAACAACTTTAGTTGGGTTTAGCTCATTTTGGAACACACAAACCGTTGACTGCTGTTTAGTTTCGGGATCATACGCATATATCCAAGATTTGTCTCCTGTGTAGATATTATGATGTATCACATTTGTATTTTTCTATCATTTTTTTGCACCAATCAACACGAGCCTGTTTTTGTTCAACTGTTAAGTTGTGCGGGATCCAACGAGAACAAATTTTTTTTACAGCCAAATGTTCGTGTAATATTTTATAAATACTTGTCATACTAATGCCCAGAAATGCCTCTATCTCGCGATATGTAACATGACGGTCTTGCATTATTAGTTCTCGCACAGCATCAATATTTTGTGGTACAACAGCCGATTAGGGCGACCTTCTTTAAAATCGTCCGCAAGCACGGAGTCCGTGTCCACAAGCATACGACGACCACGATTAAACTCACTGAACCAGTGATACACAGTGGTTTTCGATGGGGCTTCCTCCCCAAAAGTCGACAAAAGTTGATCCATGCACTGTTTTTGAGTTAATCCACGCCGAAAGTCGTAATAAATCTTAGCACAAAAATTTTCACGAGTCAAATTCATGGTGATGATAGACAATGAATTTTAAAAATGGCGCCACAATGTAAAAACATTTGACAGATGAATGAAACAAACTTTATTTTACAGCCAAAGAGTTCTATTTTTAAATGTCACATAAAATACAATGTCAAATTTAAAACAAAAATACAATGTCAGAAAATAAATAAAAATTAAAACAATAACTAAAACAATAAAAAACCTTAGTCAAATAAGCCACCCCGAACAGCCCCTCGACCAAACGTACCCAAGATGCTCGCAGCATTGCCGCGCTGAACAGCTAGGGAGATCTGCTGCATCAGGAAGAAGCCGGAACGAGGATCCTTACCCCTCTCCCTTAACCGACGGCCAATCTCCCCCACGAGACATCTAGCCTCCGAGTACCACGGACCCGCGGTCTCGACAGCAAATGGCACAAAATCATACACTGATTCCAGGTTCGAATACTTCGCTCGCTTTCTCCGGGACGCGGCTCCAGCCGCACCACCAGCCGAACGCTGCGTATTTGGCAGGTGGCAGGTCGCATAGGTGCAAACACATGTCGCGTCCCAGATCAGGGAGCGACCTCTCCGCCATGGAACCAACGTGAGACCATCTGGCCGCTTACCGTCCGACCGAGATAGCCCCGGAGGCTCAAGCACACAAGGTACCTCAGCTGACACAAGGGCCCGCCTGATCAGATCATTAATGGCGTTATGGCGTGGACGTCGGCCCGCACACTTAGAACAGCTTAACCCGTGGTAGCCATTGGATTCGACAGCGGTTACACAGACACATGTGTGAGGCTCACAGACAGCACAACCAAGACGTAGCGCAGCAGCTACTCTGAGGGAGTCATCATCCAGAAGCGTGCCCATATACGGAGATGGTAAGGCATGCAACCAGGCTCCTGACTCAGTCTTACTAGCAGCATGGAGACGAGCCAGCTCAGAACCCGATGCCTCCGCAACTAAATCTGCCAGAAAACGCAGAAAAAATTAAAATTAAAATTTAATTAATTTTGGATGAAATTACCTCCTAAGGTAATTTCATCCCAACCCCTTTGCTTCTCCGGTTTGTCTGGAGTATTGGCGCCCGGGCATAAAACCGACCAAGCCTCCCAGGCATCCGCCGCAAAAGGGATCCGGACCTCGCCAACATCAAGAGATAAAATACTAGTGACAAGCTCCGCAACCCCATGCGACGAAGCCAAAAAAGCTATAGGGCCGGTCTCTAGTAAACGGCGCACGCCCAAAGGCACGGCGGGCCTGACTGGAAGACTTGCCTGGCACCATTGGGTCTCATTCAGGCAAACATTGAGCGTATCTTCAAGGATGTGTTTTAAAGTGTCATCGAAATGCAACACCTCCTCAGGGAACTGCCACGTGGGAGCCGTTCTAACCACGTAGATTAATTTCGGCATAGCGAAACAGCTTCTAAGAAGGGTTAGAGAGACATGAGCCGGCAGATGCTTAAAATGCTCGGCCAGTGACTTCAGAATCCGAGTCTTAGCCTGCAGACATTCAGTCACCCCCTCAGGGAAAATGGGAGCACCCAACAGATTAAAACTATCCCTATCCATGGTCTTGATACCGGGGATAAGAGATGAAAACCTATCCAGAGATGACAAAGCAGCCGGGCTGCACGGATAAAATTCGCATTTGGCGGTGTTGACCTCCAAACCCAATTGTCTCAGAGCAGGCAAAAGTGACAGAATGTCCTTCTCCACAATGTCTGGACTTCCACCTATGGTCCCATCATCCAAGTACCAAATATTACGAGGAGCCTCAAGCGAGGAGATGATTTTATGTATGGCCATACTAAATATTAAAGGGCCCAAGGGGTCCCCCTGTTGCGCTCCAACCTGAGACAAAATGCAATGATTTTCGTAGGTGAGGTTACTAGGTGCGGAATAACACTGGCACAGAAAACGGTAAATAGAAGGCGTCATTTTTAAATGTTATAATTTCTTTTTAAATATTGTTAATGTAAGTGGCCAGTTCCGAATACATAAATAGCAGCCCTTGTATATTCTGCATACTTTAACATAGGCATAGTTTGACTCTACAAATAGAGAAGCTACGTTCACACACTGTCTATATTTTGAATTGCACCTACTACGAGACACTTTACTATCAGTTCTTGTAAGTTTTTAGCACCTTTTTTGCCTTAAATAAATCGTAAACCCGCTGGACGTTAATAATTAAATCTGCTGATATTGCGTTATCTAGTTTAATCCGTAAAGTAATAATATTATCATACATGACTTCCACAGATATGGCCTAAAACTATTCTAAATTATACCAAAGATATTACTTACCAAAAAGTCGACATGATTTTGGATTATAACAACCCTGAAACAAAATGAATGGATTGATTTCCAATTTCCAAATAATACCAAAGATTGCCAAAAGTCGTGGTTATTTAAGAAATGAAACCATCAATAGAAAATTATCTAACAACCTACTTAAATGCAATACCCCTGAAACTAAATGAATGGATTTCATAATCTTCATGAAACGACCTTCCCGTTGTTTGTTCGCGTCGTGCAACGCGCGCCGCCTGCGCGGGTCCGCGCACTGACGGAGCGCGCGCGCATCGCGGGCCGACGCGTCCGCGCACCGAAATAGCGCGTCCGTCTCGCCGCCCCGCACCAATGTCGAGGTGATCGCGATGCATTGTCCGAAATTCTGTCAGTTACTTTACTTATGACATGAAAATGCGTGAAAACTGGCAAATTCTCTAGCATTCTTGAAATTACATAAAAACTAATCGTTGAAAGACCTCAAAGAAGATAACCTAAAACAAGACAATGAGAATATATATTCTGAACTGAAATTGTTGCTCAAAATAAAGTTTGCTTCTTAAACTTTATTTCTAATCTCTACATTACTTTTTTGTAATGTAGATCATGAGTTACGCCGCTACAAGCTATAGGTACTTATCTATTTATTATTTTATTATAAATAACGCTAAACTGGCCTGCCATAATCCCTTGCCAAAACTTTAAAGATTTACATCTTTTGATGCACAATCTGACACAATATCGAAGTTATGATATTATTATGAAACAGTCATTAAGTATTTTTCTCTTAGAAAACTAGTTATCTAACTTGGATGACTGCAAGGATCAAGGAAATAAAAAGTAAACTACCCATTGAAAGCACATCGAACGTGAAAACTGAGATTTATGAAGAACACTATGATCGTGTCATGATAATAATGAAATAGAACCGAAATTATCAATTGCATCATTATTTTCAATACGCAGATCTAATAATGGGAGCATGTGTCACAACATAAGATACACAACGTAGTACGTGAATACACCTGAGTTATTTAAATCATGCTCAGGTAATCTTGACCGCGAGGTCATTGACACATAATGACCAATACTTACGTATACCGACCAATATTGTACCGACAAAAATGTCGAACTAAAACACAAAATTAAATAAAAGGAACATTTTCCGGAAAGAGAGCTAAAACATAGTTTAGCGCGCGATATATGTAGTAACGACCTATTTTCTCAATCTACACAGAACAGATAAAAGTAGGTCGATGTCCTGTAAACACCAAGAAAGTTTACATTCATGCTGAAAAGTCTAATATTTCATATTTATTTGCTATAGACCGCGGCAAAAGGAAACAGTTTTATGTATTTCCGGGTGTTTGCCATTTGTTTGAAAATAAGCCCACTTCGATATCAGATCATACAAGTCGCATCGACAGGGTTTGAACTTTACCTGTAGGGTTAGGGTTAGAGTAATCAATCAGACTTCAAGTTACCACAAAGGCATCAAATTAATATAGTACCAAAGGTCCAGTTGGATGTGTCAACTTGAAACATAACACTTGACTTCATCACAAGCGTGTGCAATGTCCATCTTCTCTTGTTTTCCTTCAATGTTTTTAGTCGGTAATTTTTATTCTGTTGCATCTAATGACATTACAAAAACACCGCATTAGCATAATTTATACTTGTACAAAAACATGATTTAACTATTTAACATTATGCTAGGTATGTAAAGTTAACACGAAAAAAGCAAAGAAAATTATAAAAGGATATTTTTAGAATAATCAAAATAGGTGCAACTTTAATAATGGGTTGGCTGTTAGTTTCTCAAAATCTCTTGTTGGGTTAGGTTAGGTTATGGTGCTATTTGCTCAAACTAATGGTAGCCAAATAATTAACGAATGGATCCAAATTCCGGCTTGAGCCACAAAAGTTTACAAACATTCACTCCTTTTAGGGCTAGGATTCGAGAGCTAGCGTCGACTATTAGGCAATGTAGGGCAACGGCATGTACAGTACATGCAAGGGTACCCTTAAGGTATTGCCTTGCCACTTTGCCAGCTTAGGCGTGCTTTGACTAAAACTGCAGATTTAGTGTTTAATTTCTTTAACTTTCTCTCCTAAATCGAGAATTCTCAGTTTTTACTGTTTCATAAAGTCACCTTCGATTACAATATCAGATATCGAGGTAATGAAAACTTCACAATAGGTGATCTTAATTTTATAGCAGCAGCGTGCGGTTACTTTCCAACCATTGACAATTTGCAATTTCACCGATCTTGTGGAACATTTAAGCGGCATTCGAAAGCGTGTACTGCCCTGCGATTCAAAAGCCATGTGGCATTAAATAAGTTTTATGGAAGTTTAACGTCCGACCTACATGCGAGCCGAGATGCGGTGACTCGGTGCGCGAGCGCCGCACAACCGGACGGCCAATGGACTCTCCTGCTGGAAAACTTCGTAAATTTAGCATCTATTTACAAAATTACATTTCACGCGTAAATTTTCCTCGTATTCATGAACCATAATTTGCTACGGCTTGTCAAATTTTGTCGTCGTCCGTGGAAAAGATCAAAAATGTATTATGGCTACCAAAAACTTATTCGCCAAACAACTATCGAACTGAGTTAACTTTGTAATATCTCCAGGCAAAATATTATTCAGTAAAAAGTTAGTAGGAATTATTTCACACATTAAAAGTCCATTGACTTTAGCACCAGTTGTTGCTTCGTCATCTGCAAATCTATTTCAGATGAAAGAGTGTGATGATCTGATGATTAAACCAAACCTCACGCGGGATTACAAAACTTCAATTTATCACGCTAACGACACCCAAAAGCGACGTGATGACAGCTTCATACTACCACATCACAACCATTAGAATGGGATCTGTCAATATACTTAAAATCTTTGGATGAGGAAAAAGATTACATTTGAGATCTAATGGAAATGGTTCTACGAATAGTCACATGTTTCTAAAATGTGTCATCAAACGCTAATTAAGACATCAATTATTTATAATTGATTACAAAATATGATGATTTTATCAGTTGAAATATTATGATTTTTCATACAAAAAATTAAAACCAAAGATTTCTAAAGAAATTCATACTAAACAATAAAATTGCTTGTAAAACAGAATGATTGTTTTCGTAGAAACTAAGTTCGACAATCGTGTTCTAGTTTTATTTGCGATGACGTTTTACAAAAGTAAAATTTTAATTTCATCCTGCGATCAATTTGCATAACGTGACGTGACAACGGCAGCGGCGGCGCGGGCGCACCAATTAGCGATTAAATATGAGTCTCACGCGCACGCTCTTCTGTCTATTGCAACATCAGCGAAATGGAGCAATGGGATCAGTTTTATTACTCGTTTGAGGATTTGAGTTGAAGGCATTTATTTGAATGGCTACCATAGTTCTGTTAAATCAAAAGATTTACATCTAAAATCACTCTAGAATCTTCAAATACGCAGATTAGATATCTTCTTAACCAATTTGAAGTGATTTGTGTTAAAATCTGAAGCTTTAATAGTAGGCTTTTATCTACTTAAATCTTGTCATGACTTAAATTTATACAGCACAGTACAGCAGCAGCAGCAGCATAGGAATACTGTACAAGCCTAAAGATATATTTGAGCTCTTCTCCACAGATTCCGCCATTGTGTTAGTGAACTCACCCAAAAAAATGTAATGACGGATCTAAGTGATGTAATAACATCCTATGGAAATAAATAATTTTGACTTTGACTTTATATTTTTAAATACAGGTTTTGCACTTGTAATCTCTAATCCAAGGCTCACTCATTGACGCATTTTCACCGCTTTACATAAATTTATCGATGCACGACTGTAATGAATGTATGCATTAATGTAGATTACTTTCGATGTACTCGTAATATGATATGAACCTCACATACGATATTTTCTTATATATATTATGATATTGATAGTAGTAAAAAAAATTTTTGGTTTTAAATCCTGTTAATAACACAGGCACATTATACTGAATTTAAAAAAATAATGTAGATATTTTCTAAAACTGAATAATCTTAAATTTCCTATTTCCTCTCTTTGTGGAAAGCATATAGTGGAAAGTTGATATAATAATTTTAATGTTTAATAAATATGTAATAATTTATAAAAAATAATAAATAATTTTAAATTTAAACTTGAAGAAAAATTAAAAGATTGGATTACGATACGTAGCCGGTAAAAATAATAATCTAGGTAATATTTTTCGTTCCATTCATGTTGTACTGGTACAAATTTCATTTTTTTTTTTAATATCTTTTATGTAGTATAGCGAACTAAGTACTCGTATTTACATGTAGGTGTAATAGATTACAGCAATAGTTAGTGTTTGGTGCTCACTATGACGGGTGACGGTATCGCACGTTGCGACATAGATATTTACGTATAAGTTTTGGTGAATTCTAGTCTAGCACAATCTTATAGATACAGTAAACAAAACTAAACTTCGTTCTAATTTTGACTTGAAGGCTTTTTTTGGTATTCTTAAATGGATTAAAGAATATTGTGTTAGCCGTGTGGTGACGGCAGAGTAGATCACCAACCCCTACTCTTTCCGTGGGTGTCGTAAGAGGCGACTTAGGGACTACACATTGAACAGGGAACGGGCAGCAGCGCTCTCTGATACAGTAACCTTTTAATTTGCGATCTCCAACCCGCCTGCCAAGCGTGGAGATTATGGCAAAACCCTCCACTTAAGTGGAGGAGGCTCATAGTCCAGCAGTGGACTGTCCCGGGCCGTTGATGAAAGAATATTGTACTTTTTTCTCCCTACACAGTCCCAATTTCGCGTACATTTTGGCTCAGAAACGAAGGCTGAGTTACAAAAATATAGTAGACGTAAAGCAGAGGGAAAAAGATCTATTCCCAAAGAAAATAATACCTTTATTTTTGGTCCACCCATACAGACATCATCCATTGTCCGTCCGATGTAGTACTGTTGGTTGCGTAAAAGAAGCAAAAAACATCATCGCTCGTTTTTAGTTGATCAGATTTTCCGTTATGCAAAATACTGGTAAGCAAGACTTGTAGGACCCTACACAAAACAAAATAATAATAAGTAGCAAAAAACAGAAGTAACAAAATTATGGTGGGTATAGTTTACCTTCTTCAGTAATTTTACCTTATCTTGAGCTTTCACCGTCTATGTTCTTCTGACCGACCTCGCAACAGCGCATTCCTCTGCGGCGGTCTTCCTCTGGAACATTTATATCCTTGTGCTGTGAAAATAGGATATTTCACAGCAGCAATAAATGGTCTATCCGAATTAAATATGTATAATATCATCATCACACTAATATTATAAATGTGAAAACATCTTTGGATGTTTGTTCCGCTTTCACGCTTAAACTATTGAACAGAGTTGGATGAAATTTGGAATGGCGATAGTTTGTAAACTGTAGACTATAATACTTTTTACAATAGTCTTATTCCCATGGGTAAAAAAATACACAACGCGAGCGGGCAGAAAGCTAGTCAAACATAGATGCAAATACAGTGACAACGCCAAACTGAAACACCTTTGGCGGGGCTTCACTTCCTCAAGCAAACCTTGGCATACTGAACTCGTATCTGATACTGATCACATTAATAATGCTGTCATTCATTTGCGTTGGAGCGATACAAACAAAGTTATGAGAACTATAATTTTATATGCGCAATTTCTACGATGTACTGACATTGAATTTGATTCAGGTTTAAATAATAACGTGGACGACGACTGTAGAAAATTAAAAGGAACCAAATTGAATTTGGTTTTAGCTATTTAAGTACTTCAGTAAATATTTACTTGCCTATTTCACACAATTCTTTGAATTTTTTTTTTTATTATACATATTTTGTTTGCCTATAAGACATCTAAAATAAATATTACAATCTAGCCTAAAGACTAATGAGTAATTAAATTTTAACTTAAATTGCTAAGTATATGTTAGCTAAGAATGTGTCCATCAACACTTTTCTTATTGTCTCTATTAAGGGGAAGACACTTTGTTCGTGTGTTCTTTACGGGAAGCACTGACTGCACTACATTACACTAATGTTTACTAAACTAACTCAAAGGGTTTTGTCCTTTTCAGTCTTCTCACTAAGTTCGTGTTGTCAAGGAGCTGGATAGCCTCAACATTCACGTGATGGTGAAGTCTTTGTTCGTTAGCTTCGGCATACTTTTTAATAACACTATTTACATTTTCTACTTTTAAATCTCGGTGAAGGTCGTCATTTCTAATATACCAAGGAGCATTTACAATACCCCTTAGTACCTTATTTTGAAACCTTTGAATCATCTGTATGTTGCTCTGTTTGGTACAACCCCATAGCTGAATACCGTAAGTCCACACAGGCATGATAATCTGTTTGTGTTAATTCAAATAATAAATTTTATTGAGCACAAAGAAGAACAAGAAAATTAAAAACAATAAGTAAATGGAAAAAATGCGAACAGGTAGTGGTAGCAATCTCAAAACGATTACAAATGGGTGTCATACACTTTTTGCTTTGCTTTTATGCTAAGGAATATAGTGGGTAGGGATGGGAGAGACAAGAACAAACTTACGAGTTAAAGAAACTACTAAGCTACTACGATGAAACTAATTAAAAGTGAAACCCATATCGACATAGCTTTTTTTGTCGTCGCTCAAATCGTGACCAGCCGGGTCGTCGTGATCCGGTTTTTCTGCCATTTTACTTTCTTCACCTATTTCTATTTCACAAAATGTAACTATACTTTCTTCCAGTGTATCTTTTTTTTTCAGAATTGGAATCAAAAATTATTGCTATTCATTAGTTTTACTGTAGATAGTTAACAGTATCTAAAAGATAGACAGATTGACTGAATGTTTTAGTGTGAGTGCTGCCTTAGCTTAATACTCAGTATATAAAACATAAAATTGCTTTGCCTTCTTCTTTTTAATCGTGTAGGTTGTAAGGTCGACAACCGACCTCACAAACCCTGCCCCGCTGCATTGTCTTGCAAAACAAACCTTGAAGTTTGTAGTTGTTCCAATGATTGACTGACATAGGCCATTGATATAAAATGAATGATCTAAAATTGACATCAACAATTTATTTTATCGAGGCCCAAAATATCTTAAATGTTTCCTACGGATGTTCGCATCAATGTCAATGATGCAATGTAAGATGCACCCATCAGCATACATAATTTGTTCCGATAGGAAAGGTTATTGGCTCTTCTTGGCACCTGCCATACTACCGACAAAGGTATGATCTATTGTCGCATCACGTGAATGCTCTACATTCTCAGCCAATTAAAGAACATCAACATCCCCAAGGATGCATTACGAGTCTATATTATTTTCTTTGGTTAGACTTTTTATGATATCAGCTTAGCCAAAATCTGTCACTAGACACTAGCTAGGCCCAAAATTAGAAAGACCACCGGCTAGTTGATCTAAAAAGTTAGATAACGTACGATTTCTACAGTCTATTAATACATTCGCCATTGCAACTTCCGTTGGCAACTCGGTTAAACCACGGGTGTCAGAGGGTACTTTGATAAACGCTCGGCGGAAACGGACGGTACTAAATGCTCGCTAGTTCGAGCTGTAATCGATAGATGTCGTTAGTTGTATTAACCTACATTCGGCGAGTAAACAAGCGCTACGTCACGCGCGTGCGCAGCTGTCTGGATATAATTTACCGGCTACAAAGAGGACTGTGTGACTGGAGAGACTATTTACACTATGTCTATGTATCTAAAACACCGTTTCAAAATAAAGGACTTATGCAATCTAGTTCAAACTACATCCTAAATATCATTAAATAAAACAAAAAAACTTGCTCTTTCCAGTACCTCCTGAAAGATTGAGATGATTTCCCCTCATCCAGCTAGCACCCGCTTATAGCTTAATTTCGTCCCCATCTTTTATTTGCTCTTTTTCCCTTGCCGTCTCTTGGATACCATTCCGTAGTAAGCTTGGACAATTTCTCTAAGTTGCACCCAAGCATGTGGCCTGTCCATCCCCATTTTAGCATTTTTAGCTGATCTACACGAGTGAATGAGTTAGCCAATATGTAATTGTCACCTAAACGCTCATCTTTTAGTTCAGTTTTGCCGGAATTTAACCTTGATTCTATTTAAGAAATTGCTACGGTAGTAATTTCTCGTTCATAAAAAAAATTTCCTTACATACATCTGTAAACTTGTCAGTCGAATGTATATTTTTATTGCTAGCTATTTTGAGTTTTCAATGTTATTTATTTACAAACACCTTTTAATAGGATTCTGCAAGTCTCGCGAAGGGCGGAATTTTGCAAGCTTTTTTAAACGTCGTAAACTTTTAAGAGCCTGTAAATTGCTCAGACAAATTTCACATTATCTAGTTTTCTATCAAATACTTACATTAACAACATGACTAATTTTATAAATACGATATAATCGTAAATCATTTTACGTAAAAACCGGTAGGTACCTTGATATTCTTTTTTGTTGACAAAATCTGTACAAATATAATGATGATGATGTGTAATGATTAGTGACAAACTACAAGAAGTCACTTCAAGATTTTACGATTGTCACTGACGTTTGACATACTGGTTGACGTTTTATAATATACCAAGTTTTGTACACAAAATTATCAGTTCTTGCCAAAAAAAACTGCTATAACTATGAACAATAACAATCCTGATACTTCATCTGTAACGTATGGTCGTATTTCAACAACATGAATTAATTAAATTTAACGATCTGCCCACATTATATTCTAAACAGAATAATTGTCAGGTTGATGAAACTGTTGAAATGCAATAGACAGTTCTTTTTAACAAGCGACGCGTGACGTGAAATGCTGCGTAAATATTCATGTAACCTCATTAGTTCTTGTAAACATTGGTGGATGGATGCATGACGTACGTTACGTGCAGTGTGCACGTTGCACAAATGTTATGCAAAATCAAATCGCAGATGTCGCAGTCACTCGCAGTGTTTATACGGAAGTGGGTAGGTCAGGGGCGCGCATGCCCAGGTGAGACGCTCCGATCTCGATTAGCGCCAGGCGCGAACAGCCGCGGAATCGACTACGGCGCGGCGTAGCTTTCCGTGTTTACCTCCGTCACACGTTTGAAGTTAAATGCTATTTCTGCTAGCATACCGCATAACATCCGGGTTAAATTTAATTCTGATTGTAATTTCAGGTAAGTCCTTGGAATCCCGACAACTACGCCAAGATATAAGATGATAAAGAAGAAAGTAACCATGGACTCGAGAAAACGCAAGTTGTTACGTGAGTATACGTATGTCAAAAACATGTTTTTAAATATCCATTCACATTCACAAACGTGGTTTTAAAATTAGAAGTGTCAACTATTCGCCCATGTCTGTGACGAGCGCTACTTTCCCTGTTTATTAGTTTTGTTATGTAACCTACCCAACGTAACTTCCGATCTGAATGTGTATTCAAATTCAAAACGTTTAAACCTGCAAGATTAGTTCCACATCCACAGCTCTTATTTCCAGATTATTTTCTCTCGGAATATATCGACGACGACGTTAGGTAACTCGGACTGTTCCACACTAGATTTCTTTTATACCATAATTACAAATATAATGATCCAAATTACTTTGCTTCAAAAATCTAAACTATCTACCTATATACACACAAACTATAATCAAGACTAATCCAAACTTTATTTTAGTGAACGCAAGTTGTAATTTTGGAGATCGTCGAATGTTACCAGGAAATCTTGTAGCGATTAGAGAAGAGAGGCGTTCGATTGAGGGCTCTATCGATAAGCCATTAAAACAGTTATTCGAGTGTTGGGCGCGGGGTGCGGGACGGATTTATCGCGGGCTGTTGGAAGCCGCGTATTTATATTAAGTGGAGAGCTGTCTGCGCCTACGCCGCCGCACTGGCCGCGCTGCTCGCTGGACGGCTGCATACAACACTGTTTTCCCTGGAAAATCTGCAACCCACAAATTAAAGAAAGTCCAATATCTATTCAAATAATCTTCAAAAACAGGTATCTGATGAAGCTTTGCTCGTCTTTGAAGCTCCAAATTCCAGAAGCTTCTCCAACAAGAAATAATTTATATCTTTTTAGAGGCCAAACAGTGCGCAGTGGAATTGCGTCGATAAGATTTTGCTGATAAAATACTAGTCCTTTACACAACTCTGAAATAGAGATAACATGTTTAAAAACTTCAAGGCTTGAGCCAATTTTTGCGCATTGAATGGACAAAGAAGGGAATATAAACAGATCAGATTAACAAGCAGTCGTCCTATATGTTGAGCACTACAACAATTTGCCGGATTAAAACAAAACATTCTTGGGTGACAGTAAGGAGCAATTTGTGTCGCCGTAAATTTCTCTAAACGCACTCAGGATCAAAATAATCGGAGAAATTTGCAAGACAAATGATAAAAGTCGCTGAAACTACAGTAATCCACTTTATTTGTGTAAAAGGCCACAGCGACACTTAGCTCTTTCGGCTAGATCGTCCAACTAATAATACGCCCGCACGTGAAATGTTTTGGCTGGTGCTTTTTGTTCGCCGCGGTTATTTCAGTTTTCCAGTAGGATTTTGAGCAAGATCACCTCTGGCCGCGTACGCAGTGCAGTTGCCGATCACGTTATAATAAAAACTGGCTAAGAACTTTGTAAAATCTTCACATAGCCATGGATACCTCACAGCCAGACGACAACGTAGAAATAGAGATCGAAATGTAAAAAAAGCAATTGTGAGGTTTTTAATAAAATTTGGTGGAGCTTTACCAAATAAAGTGAATGTGTTTCTGAAGTTTAGTGTTGTGAGTGGGTACAGGAAGAAGTAACAATGACAACTGAATTATTTGGACCATGGAGTGGCAACGGGGCAGACGACAATATGGAGGTAGAAGAAGTGGTCGAAGAGACTATCACCACTACTACCACCAGAACCAAGAGAAGTGGTCGACGAGTAAGTCACCAGACTCATTATTACTAATGAAAATCTAGCGACTAAAATATTCGACCTTGATCACCTGCGTAGTTAGGTCTTAATGTTCTGGAGTGTTACATGTGTTTTCAGAACTGTTACTGCTAATATTTTGAAGAACTCTATTTAAAACTTAAAGAAACCTGTTGAAGAAATCAGTAAAATCACTAATTCTACGCTAGTGGCCAATCAGCAATCGAAGCTTCGTTTCTGGAATGTGAGCCAGAGAGTGTCAAAGAACGAATAAAAAGCTTCCAGCTACAACCGCGTTTCAGATAGAATATATGTCAAAATAGTGAAAGTTAGACTTAGTAAGCTGTAGTAAGTATCTTTGTTTAAGTATTTATTTTGGAAGAGGCGGTGTCATGGGCGCTGTCAATGCAAGCTCTTGATATAAAACAGCAGGGACCAAGGTGAAGGCGAGAGACCAACAAGCGTCAACTGTCAACTCTCTTATAAATCAACTGACGCACATTTGCTTGCTAAAAATACTATCTATTTTTTCTGAAATTTTATACTACTTTACTGAAAAAATATTAAATCAAGCCTAAATAATTACCTAACTTTACTTATTTGTTCATGGTACAGTCAGCCAAAACCGATGAGATTTTCTCAGGTGATTATTTATATTTTTACATAACATTTTATATATTCGCACAGTTTATTAACCTGCACAAATATACGAAATTTCATGATAAAGCGAAAACAATTACCCAAGAAAACTTCATCGGTTTCGAGCGGGGGGGGGGGTTACGAACAGTCAGCTAATTCGTCAGCTGACTGTTCGTATACCTGGTACCTATTCGTACTGTTCCATAAACTCGTTTTAGCTGCCTGTAATCCTCATGTTTACTAATAAGCTCATTTTTAGCTTCAGACATTTGACGTCGTCGTTTATTTTGATGTTCACATATACTTTTTTTTATTTTCTCTTTCACTTCCAATTTGGCTCGGTTATTAAAACAAATAAAGAGCATTAAGTTCACGCTACACATATAACACAAATGGTCTGTGACAACATCATTAGAGTAGCGGTCACTGTCTGAACTGTCGACAACTCTACACAATATATTATAACTTCCTTGTCGCAATAAAAATAACCAGTTGTTACGTGAAGACACTCCGTTGCATTTGATTTTCATGAAGTCCGAATACTTCTATCTCCAAAACTTTTTCTTCATTGTAGAAAATATCATTGGTATTAGTAAAATTGCTTTTTGAGTGCTAAAACGACAAAAAAAAATCTTATAAAGTTTCTGCTCCAACCATGATAAGAAAACTCTCTGTGAAAAGAAAACAATCCATAATTTTCATATTTTTCGGATAGTTCTCTTCTGAATGCCAGCGTCATAATATTACGCAAAACGCTTAAGGTAGAGCCACTAAGGTTGTTGCACTTAGTCGTGAGGCCAGGTTATCAACTGCATCCCTATTTGGCCTGGTCAGTTATTGAGCCTCTTTGACTCCGGTTCGCAAAGTTAATATTCCCACCAGCTAGTTTTTATTAGCTACATAACCTGTGAAACGAGATATCGTAGATCGACATCATCTGATGCACTTTTAACCTTATGTTCCACACAAGGTATAAGTAAAATAAGTATTTTTTCATTTAGTTTGCACAGGTCTCATGACGCGTGATTATTTCGCTATTGTAATTTTTCAAATATGAATTTCTATGACTGGAATAAGTTAAGCTTGATCTTTGCTCAGCTTTCTCTGTGAGAGTATATCAAAGTACAATTTATCTTCAGTAAACAAATCGTGCTTGGAGTCTTAAACGTCTAATTTTGTAATGTAAACACGAACACTTTTCTCGTGATCTCTAGCTAGACTTAGTCGTGAGGGTAATATCGTGATATTGAAGACGTACTTACCATACAAATTAGCAAACAGTAGAATTGTTTACATTCAAAAACACTTAAGTTTATGTCTAAACTGAATCAAAATATGTTGAAGAACCCATCATTTCTTGAAACATAAAAAATTTCTAATAAATCACTAGAATTTCTTGAAACATAAAAAAACCTATCTGAACATTCGTCATACAAAGTTCAAACAAACTCGTTAAACATTGACATGCATCTGTTATGTGAAAATGTTTGCTTTCATGGCTCTTGCAGAATCTGTGGTGTGAATGTTATATTTTCTTACCTGTAATTTGAGAAACTTGCTAATAACATTTAAGAACACTGGGGATGTGAAATTTGAAATTTATTGTATTGATGAAACATGGTTTACCTTTGTACCAAGCGTAAATTATACAAACCCTCATAAATTGGCATATAGAGATAAGTTCATATTATGTGTTGAAATCTTCGATCATGAAATTGAATGGCCTTTTGTTTGAAGACAATGGGAACCTCCTTGTTCCTAGCCTGAAGTGAGGTGTTGCAATATTGCATGAAGTTAGGCACGTAAGGTAAGCATATCAATTTCAATCTCAAAACTGTCAACAACAGCTTCAAAATAATTAATACGTCTGTAGGTACATCGCTAGTTTGTGTTACAAATAATTTTGACAGTTTCCTAATAAATCGAAGTAAAAATAACATACCAATACAAAAATCAAGTCAAACATTAACGGCATCATGATGACCACTCCTCTCGTAGAAAAAACTCACAAACTCATTATACTAATCAGCGCTCAAAATTGAAACCGACATACATGATATTGGTGTCGATTCGGCATGCGCCCAACTAAACTAAACTTAAAATTAGTCCTGTCACTTTCTATCATTTTTAATTGAAAAGGGACCGAAGATCATCGGTTTTGTTTTTGTCTTTGACTTCACGACTAACTGTCAATTTTAGTAGCTTTTTATTCGTCATGGTGTTAGGTAGGCACTAAAACAAGACTAAATTTGACAGTTAGTCGTGATAGACAAAAACAAAACCGATGATTTTCGGTCCCTTTTCAATTAAAAATGATAGAAAATGACAAGACTAATTTTAAGTTTAGTTTAGTTGGGCGTATGCCGAATCGACACCATTATCTAAACAACATATTATTATCTTTGCCTCAAACGTAGTATTTCAAGCCGATAATAATCTGGAAGAAGTAAATGATCAGAAGATGTAGAAGGAGTGAGAAAGACTAGATATAATGATCTACAGGCATATCAAATTATAGACAACTGTTTAAGGTACAAATAGACTAATATAGCTTGGATCTCGGAGGATTCCTCTGAGGCTTGGATGGATATGATCAGCGTAGGGTAACGTAAGTTCCAGCATATTGATTTCAATGTCATTATCTCTACTGATATATTATTTATTCATTAGGGTTTCTGAGAAAAGATGAATTGGAAATATTACCAACAAAAAAGTTGCGATGTTTAAACAATATATAAATACGTATACAGTTAACTAATTTCTTACAGATAAGAAAAAAACGCTCTACGACGGGTATCTCTTAGAAACATACTAAACACTCAGGTTATTTTGATTGTGTAACCCATCATATTACGTTTGCTTGTCTGTGCTATATCTGTACCATAGTTGACAGACATACAGTTATTAGGCTATTTGTATATCATTTATGAAATCCAGCTACTTGTTCCGTGTTCCTAGGCTGATCAATAATTTAGCACTAATAAATACATTAGCTACAACCACTTCAAGAAATGAAAAGAGCCAATCATCATCATATTATGTAAAGTATTACTCTTGTGTTTCAAAATAAAGGTGGCTGAAGTTTGAGAAAAAGAAAAAGTAAAAGCAACTTTTCAGCATTTCTAATTTGGGTACAGACATTGTTTAAAATCGATCTCAGGGTAAACACGTACTACGTGATTCATAACGTATTTGAGTTTAGCTGCTCTACATTTTCAAAGGCTTAGAGTTTCCTTACATTTTCTACAATGTAACATTACTAATTTGAGTGTAATACGCACTTTGTTTTTAGTGGCATTTAAATAGGAACAAGTTAAAATCAGCTATAACGTTCATGTAGGTCAAGAATTTTATGACATTAGGAGAGATAGACTTTATTATTTAAAGTTCATTTAAAAGGTACTCCTACAGACACTAGTCGAGGTTTAGAAATTACTTCTATACTGACTGATTGGATATTCTGTCTGAACAGTGGTCTAGTGGTATCGCTTATTTACGGGACATGTAAAAAGAATATGACATCACTCACTGTAAGCGTAAAGTAGCGCTTGTTCGAAATTGGCTAATGACCAGAGTATAAAATACTATCTACTTACCTACCCACTCCGAGATTGTTTATATTATGCTCAGAATCTTGAAACTACTAGTATAAAGAATGTGCAATGGAACAGCTTAGAAACGCCCCTGCAGAAAGGTCGTTGCTCTCTGCCCCCGACTAAATGTTATATTTGTAGAATCTCCCAAAATACACGGAACATTCCTCTTCAAAATGCTTGCTTGTCAATAGCGTGTCTTCAAGCTGTCATTTTGTAGCGAAGAAATTTAAGATACATCTAAAGGCTGAGGCATTCAGTATAAAACACAGACCTTCAGGTGAACCGAATAAGGGATAATTACTACCCAAAACCTAAAAAAGAACAGTAAAGATTATAAGAAAAAGAATAACAAGATAAATTGTCAAAAACAATATCGAACTCTAACGTCATACATAATCCAAAGGCTCCATGAAAGGCCCCAAGGAATATTTTCATCTGAGGGTAAAGTACTGTACCCTACTGTATTAGAAGCATCAAGAAATCACATTGTGTCATCGGAAGGATTCCATGGTTCATCAAATGACTCGATGACAAGTGACATGAGTGCTAATTGCTCACGACAAGTAACCCAATACAAATGAGATGTACGAGCCAAAAAATTCAAATAAACACACC
The DNA here is from genome assembly GCA_951230895.1 of Carpatolechia fugitivella. Classification (NCBI taxonomy): domain Eukaryota; kingdom Metazoa; phylum Arthropoda; class Insecta; order Lepidoptera; family Gelechiidae; genus Carpatolechia; species Carpatolechia fugitivella. Next base: position 7,421,192 of record OX579648.1, on the reverse strand, counting down.
GCGCTACTCACGCAAAAAAATAATAATGAAAACATTCCACAAATATGAATGAAGTCAGTAGTTTGTCATCTGTTAGGGTTTTAAGAATTTTAGGCCTTAGATTATTTAAATTAAACTGCTAATCTATAATTAGTTTGGTTAAAAATGGGATAGTAATATAGCTATAGCCATACAACTTAACTGAGACGGTTTGCGGGGGGAGAGATACAGATGAGTACAAAAGTCTCATTTGGATATTGTCTCTTACAGTTTCGGTAAATGGTGCGATTTATATCTTGTTGCATTTATGATCTTACTAAATAATTAATGTAAGTTAGTGCAAAAATGTGATGATAATTTGAAGAAAATTTAAGACGCCTGTTATACTTTGGCTAGACTCCGCCACAGTTTAACCACTGTTGATCTAAAAAAAGCGTACTATGGTTACTTAATTTTATGGTCACTCAATTTTAACTTATGGAATTGATTTATGGGGCACAGCTGCTAACCGCGACAGGGTGTTTAAACTACAAAAGCGTGTCATTCGCATAGTTAGCGGCAAACCCTTTGATCATCCGGCACAGGAGTTATTTCGACAAATTGAGAGTCCTAACTCTTCCCAGTTGTTACATCCTAGAAATATGTAAGCAGGTAAGACGAAACATTGACAGCTTCCCCAAGCGAGGTGACTTTCACCACAGAAACACGCGACACCGCACCGGTACCTACTTGCCGAAGCTGCTCGATGTGGTGGGCCCTAAATTGGACAACTCGCTCTCGGCACACGTGAGAGATGCCCCTAAGCGAACAAACCTTTACCAAACGACTGAAAGACAGCCTGCTTAATCTAGCGTGTTACAATATTAGTGGATTCTACGCAAGCTCACGCAATCGCGCTGCGGATTGATAGCCCAGACATTCTTATGAGTGTTTAACACTACTAGTGTTTTTGCGTTTTTACTAATGTTTTTTTTTAATAATAACATTTTGACATGTATAATTATATTTATGTTTTATGCAATAAATTCTGAATCTGACGAATATTGTAATCACGACTGTGGTAGGTGAAAAATCGAATTCATCTGACGAATCTAGCAGTGCTGAGAGTGATACAGATTTGTAAAATGTATTTTTTATTAATAACACAAAAGTAATCCACTTTATGTAACAACAGTTCGATCACAGGGTACCTTTTTATAGTTCGATTTTCAGTCAGATTTGTCATTCAACTTGTCATAATCATGATGGACATGGAGAGAGTATGGCGACCAGAGAGTATGGCGGGAGGTATTTATTAAAATGCATTTATGAATTCATGTGCGTCAACTAGTCGATCAACAAGTTGAAACATTTTCTTTATTATCGACTGTCACCATAGCTCTATCCCCGCACCTCAAATCATACCCCGGCTCTCAGATACTCTTGTACGATTAAGTACAGCTATAGCTCTCCTTACCTAGGTACTCTATATGGGCAACAAGCGGCAGAGAACAAAGATAATAAATCTCATAATTCTTCGCAAGAGACATAGGAGGACACTGAAACGCTAAAAATATCAAGCTCTATTGTAAAAACAGAAAGAATTTCAATCGAATCCGTTATTTATATGAGGCGCAAACAAAAAAGTATCTTCGATTTAAGAGTGCAGAGTTGAGACTCGTTCAACATTTCGTATGTAAATACAACGTTGTTGAGTTGTGTGCAGCCAGAGCTAAAATAGATTTCAGAGCTCTGTCTGAAGCCAGATAGGTACATTTTTGGAAATCAAATAAAAGTTGTAGTGTCTAATAATAATTTACAAGGTTGGGTATAAATGAAAACATAAACATTGCTAAAATCATCAAAACATGGCTAGAGGAAGCCAATTCCAGTTTTGTTTGGATACTGTGTTTGGCGAGATTTGCGGAACATGATGACATAATTTATGTCACAATAAACTCATGGGCATGACAAGTTGTAACATCTATTAATGATCTTCTGCTTGGAAATACTTATCAAAACATTACTGAGAGTGACAAATCAGAATGTATGAATATCATACAGGAAGTGAAGATTTGCGGAGAGTTAGATTAGAACGAGAAGGCCAGTGAAGAATTGTTTAAATTTTTGTTAGAAAACATATTGTGTGAGGTTCACGGCTCGTTGTCCGACAAACTTGAAGCGAAGCGTATAGAGATAATTTTATGAGTGACACAACAGCTGCGAGATTCAATTGACAATACTAAAGCACGTGTTGACAACAAATATTTGCTTCGGGGGTAACCTTGTGATGCAGCACATAATAAATTTCAAGGTCTAAGGCTTAATGAAATAGAATCTTACCGAAAAATATGACAACAATAATGATAAATATAAGTAATACCGACAAAGAGCCTTCTACACTAGCACAAAATCAAGGCACAAAATAATAAAGAATTACTATGATTTTTACGCTTCTATAGCAAACTTCCTTGTAGATAAAATAATCATAGATCTTTCCACCTATGATTCTTTAACAAAGGGGTTAAAAAAGCTTTATTCAAAAAAATACAGGAAAGATACAGAACTGACTTCTGATACCCACACTAGGATACCCTGTGTTGTGTGTTATATTTTTCAAATTATAAGTAAGTAAATAATGCGCTCTTTGTCAATAATGTTTGCATTTGCCAGGTTCAAGATCCTTTGTAAAGGGATCAAAAGGGAATGACATGAACCAAAACAAACGAAACGATGCGTGGGGATGATATTGCGCAGCCAAGCTTTGGCGCGCGCATGAGCAAGAGGATGAGTAAGCGACGAGCGTCATGGTCACTAATCCCGGGATATAAGTACTTACTTGCACTGCATTAAAATGGAAACGGGACTGAAAATATAAAATATAGTAAACTGGTAGATGTGTAGGAAGAATGAAAATATATATTATAAGGTGTTGAAGACACTGAATAATTTTCGCTAATTTTCTATAAACCTGTCTGCACAATACCTATATGTAGCCTATTAAGTTTTTCATACGAAAACGAATACGAATACAAAAAATACACATTGCGATTTTATTATGAACATACATTCGTATTTAAGGCTAAATTCACTTCCATAAATTTTAACAAAACTTGTGTAAAGTACGTAGATTAATTCATGCTGAGCGATTTATAGAGGAAGTGCTTACGACCTCTAAACGCTTGAAGTTAACGCTATTGTAGTTCGTTGCTTGAAGTACATAAATATTGTAGCCAAGATGGATAATTGAGCCAATAAAATATCTAGCTAATTACGAATGAGATAGTGCAAAGAAATCCTTGCCAAATGGCAATTAATAGGTGTAAAGGATGGAAGGTCACCCTTTCTGGAATCGTATGATGTCAGAACTACTTGAAGTCATCACACCTACGGAGACATTATCTTGTTGGATGAAGGTGATATGAATCGTCTTAGCATTTTAGTGTCATTATAATAATATGAGCGTTCAAGCAAATTGATTTCCCAGAATATATGTTTTCAGCAATAAGTACTCAGGATAGGAGAGACCATAAAAGATTAGCCATAGATTAACTACACTCGACAACAATGAATCCGGAAACCTGAAAATTTCAAAAACTATGAATGATATCTTATTGAAATAAAATTTTGTTTAATAGACAATTAAACACACTTTAAATGATAGCAATAAGACTTCTTGGTTATTCTTAACGTATGCCATCAGAATTGGCAAAATAAAAATGGGACTTTTCTAAGCGGATCTGCCGCATTACCACCGCATAACTGCGGTGACAATAGCAGGCACAAAAAAATAAACAAAAAATAAGCTGTAGAAAATAAATAAATAAATAAAATAATTACGATATTCAAAATTTTTTTATAAGATGAGGTTGGCATTTTTTTTTTCTTTTTTTTTAATTTTATTACTTTTTCAAGGAGTATTTATTTGTCTATTAAACACAATTGACAACATTTCATATTTTCAGCACCCGGTATTTTTGTTTTAGGTATGTGTTTAATATGAAATGTTGTCAATTGATTTCACTAAGTTAACATTCTTAGTTTCCAAGATTTTCAGGTGTGTTCTGTACCCGGCCCGGATTCTTTTCTGTCTAGGTATATAGCGAATGATTGATTTATCAGCATTAAAGATTAAAAGGGATATGTAGGTAATTGTAGAGCAATTAAAAAGAAATAGAAGACTTGTTCTAATTGTATGTTCAGCCAGTACGAGTATTTAGAAGCGATCTGCCGCCAATGTGACGCCTGTGAACGCCTACTACTTGTCTGGCTAGATCTTGCACCTGTCTCTCCTTTCATTACATACAACTGTTATTAAAAAGTATTACTCATCTCGCTTTAATGTTCTCAAGAGCAATAAAAATATTTTAACGATCGTAGAAACGAAAGACATTGCTTTAGCTCATCAGAATTTCCCTTATCATTTGGAAATTCGATTAAGTATGTAGATCGTGGAAGGTTAAATCGCCCACACTCCTTCTTCAAAGTGATAATATTTTGGTTGAGAAGATTCTTGTATTTCCGTGTTTAAAGTTTATAAAAAGGGCGACAATAAGAAATGAGAACATTAATGAATTTGGCGATAACAGTTTTTCTTCAAAGAAATTATTGTAACAGCATCCATCTGAGATGTTAATTATTATGGTAGAATCACTAAGCACAATAAGACATTTTATTTTTAATTAAAGCACGTAGCAAAGGTAAGTATTATGTAATATTATAATTAAATAAAAACAAGCAATTGTGCACACTTAAAAAGTTACGAAAATTAAAACTCTTTGTTATTATGTCTTAATCAAACTACCTAATTGTTAAAATTGTGTACTAAGTGTGCTGGAAACCTAAAAAGCCATTGAAAAGCCCGAGATGAGCCGATTACAAGCTCAGTGACAGAGTTAATTTCCCATAATACGCTAACAACCTTTATGAGCAACAAACCAAGACATTCCAAAGATGGAGTGATAAAGGTAAATATAAAAAATGTTACAAACACCAGATATTCCTATAAATACTTACGTATTTATGTATCTACTACAACGAAAGTACGCTCGCCTGGAGCTCTGAGGTTGAAGTGCTGAGCCCAAGTGTAACAGATTGTAATATTTACCGCAAGCATTTCGATCGCATAATAACTGCGAGCAATACCATTCCTTGATCGAGAGCAAGGATTGTTCAACAACCGTGTTGAGGTAAGACTAAGGATTAGCCCACAACTGGTATTTTTTTCTTATTAAGAGTTTTACTCAATGTACAGTGGATGTTTAGCTTTAGCCCATCCCCGGTCCTATAGCCAAGTCCCTGTCCTTGCGACCAAGGAACACCACCTAGGTTCATTCATAGTACTTTTTCAGACAAACCCCACTATCCCAAACGGGGCTATGTTTAGTTGAGTGTAGTTCCTATGACCATCTTCTATCTCCTTATAACTTACTGTAGATCTTGTATATCAACAAGAGATAAAAAACGTATAAGGACAAAAATATAACAAGTTCATACACGACGGAGCTTTTTGTGAAGTTGAGCTCTTATGGCCACTTTTGCATTAACATTTAGTTTTGAACTACATTTAAAGTCCTTTTGTCATAGGTGCTTAGTTTTAAAATCGATCGCAAAATGTGTTCTAAAAATAACCAAGTAAAGACATTAAAACTATCTATTATGTTCATATAAAAGACATCAACGCAAGCAGTTTTCACATTTTCATTAATTTTATTAAAATTTCATAATAAAAGTGTCGATATATTGTTTTTAACAGATACCTAATACGAGTACTAATTATAGTTTCAGAATATTTTATTTTATTTTTGTTGGAAGTACTTCAAACTGACGTTTACTAAAAACCACCTAAAAATTGTGCGAGGTCCACTATTCCAGCCTCCAGCTCTCTTAAGCATAATTCCTAAAACTGAACTTCTAGATCGACGTTGTACAATAAAATTACATAAAAGTGTGAAATTAAATAATACCTAAGCATCAGTACCTTTTAGTACAATTTTGCCATGTGAAAGTTACAGGTTGTTACGTAGAGTATACTACCATACACTTATGTGAGTAATTTCGAGGCAAGTCGTCGCGAGGGTCACACGCGATGGGAGATTCCCACGTTAGTCACGCCAAGCCACACAATGAAGGAACAACTTGATGACAAAAGCTTTTACAAACGTCCGTCGTCAGCAAATATCGCTTTTGATTCTTCTGTTTGTCCCCAATCCAACTGTTTATATATACTTATCCAAAATCTTTGTTGAATTCTCTCAGTACCTGATTCGAACATTATATAATTTTTAGCCATCATAGGCAATTTTTCGGGTTAAGCATTTCTAAAAGCGTGATTAGGACATCGCTGCTATTCTACGAGTTTTTGTAGGGTCTCGTCAGTCACATATAACATCACGAAAACCTCAGAAACTAATGTAAGGTATCTACCTACACCTTCAACAAAAACTGACATATTTGAATGAGTATATAAATGTACCACCTGGAAAACTTTAGAGAAGAAATGTATCTACTCCTTATAGTCTTGAATCAAAATTGTATGTTTGAATGAGTAGAAACTCTCGATTCAGTCGTTAATGAAGCTGACGTCACCGAGCAGCGGTATCTTCTCACGTCGAGTCGCGCCCACCCGTCGACACACCACACACCTGCGTGACTGGTTACCTAATACATAACGTGGACACCGGTTTGATGAGGCAGCTCTACAGCGAGACGAGATGTCGAGAAATCTTTTTTTTTTATTTGTAAACAAAAAGGAAACATGCCATTCAGAGGCTGCTACGAATCGCGAATCAAAGTTTTATATATGTTAGGAAAAAATAAATAAATGAGTGTGGGTTGGTTGGTGGATACCAGTTTTTTTATTAGTAAATACAAACCGCAAAAGAGAATAAAAGTTTTCCAATAGGAAAAATAAATGAGGTGGGATTGATGATCTATTGATTGGAGGTTCCGGAAAACTCTATATGATGATGAAAATGTGATGTAACTATCAAAGTTTTCTGAACAGATTAATGGCAGAGCTGTAGCACATTATCTATCGACATAAATCAAACTCTCTTTTATGTTTTTGAGATTTTACGGAACTTCCGGAATAAAAATTGTTCTGTTTCATGAGCCGCCATCTGAGTTTTTAACACTCTAACCCTGCGTTACGAGACGCGCTGAAATCGATTTTAGCGTACTCAAAGCGCGTACCGAATTACTGTCAGCAGGCGAAACCCATACAAACTTTTGGTTTCCTAATCGCTGACGGCGCTGACAGTTTGTTTCGGAACACACCCTAACACGTTGTTAGTACTCTACGTGGCTGGCAACTCGTCCTGAGAACTTTCCTTTGGATTTATCATCGTCATCGTGTGGGTTGTAAGGTCGACAACCGCCCTTAATATTTTTATTTTTTATATTTCAATTTTTGTGATTTCTTTCATTTGATCGAAGCTTCTGTTTATGTAAACTGTGATAGCGTTAACATAAAAATTTAATTAACAATATTAATTGGTTTACCGCACGTAACAAATTAATAACAGTTGTTACGTTTGAACCAAGAAGCATGTAATGTAGTCATGTAGTTAGTGGTAAAAAATGAAGGATCAATTTCCTGAAACAAATCACTTCCGTTTTGCATAACCCAAAATGCGGCTATTCTTCTTGTTCGCGTTCCCTGAAAATGTCCTAGGACGAGGTTCATGCCCATGAGTGGGCGCCCTCAGGCTCACTGCTCTACATCACGAATGCAAGCTTTCCGCTCTCTTGTAACCGATAAAGCTCCCATCACGTGAAATGAAACTACATAATTGTCAACCGTGTAAACATCTATGAAACTTTCTGAAGCCTTAAAAATGACTAAATAAGATTAATCAGCAATTATTTATTTATTAGTTATAGTACTAAAAAAATATAGAACAAAAAAAAGAACGATTTATTAATTAATTTCTCATCACATACTATATAAAATTCAGGACGATAATTTTCTCAGTAGGTATTACTCACTTATAAATGAGTCTTCATACTTGTTTCATTCTGTAAAAATATAAATTAATCACGTTAGTTATTTCAAACGATACTTCAAAATATATCAGAAACAAATAGGTCAGTCAGGTTTAAAGTAGATAGTGTTGAGTATAAGGTAGAGTTACTGTATGTCATGTACGGTGTAAACTAAGCTGCACTTATGTGATCATCGTCGTCATCTCAGCCAGAAGACGTCCACTGCTGAACATAGGCCTCCCCCAGGTTTCAAACGTGAACGGTCTCAACGGTCTGCGCTATTTGCATCCACCAGCGCCCAGCAACCTTCACCAAGTCATCTGTCCACCTTGTGGGAGGCCATCCAACGATACGCCTTCCGACCCGTGGCCGCCATTCGAGAACCTACCTTCCCCATCGGTTATCGGTTCGTCGAGCTATGTAGCCTGCCCATCGCCACTTCAAATTGTTTATCCTGAAAGCTATGTCGATGACATCGGTCTTTCTACGTATCTCCTCATTTTTGATTTGATCTCGTAGTGAGACTCCGAGCATAGCCCTCTCCATCGCACGCTGAGTGACCCTGAGTTTATTTATGAGACCAATAGTTAGCGACCACGTCTCGGTGCCATAGGTCATTACTGGCAATACTTATGTAATAATGCAATGTAATTAATTACTTAATGCCCAGTACTTATGTTGATTTACAAAGCCGTTATTCGCACTCAAAGCACTACTTTGAACTGCGTTCGCTGTGCAATGCAGTTTTCTGCTTCACTTCGCAGTCTTCTACACTTTAATGTTACCCATGGTTAACACTTATTCCTTAGGGTCTTGAACATGATTAAAATTCAATAACTTTATTAAAGGATAGCATTTTTCATTGGTATCAGAGAGGAGTCAGTCGGGTATAAAAATAGTGTTAAGCATAGAGGACACAATTCCTGAAGAGCAGGGTGTATAATCAGTGTGTCCTACCCGTATTGACATACGGAGCCGAGACGTGGAACATGACGGTGAAGCTGGCCCATCGGCTACATGTCACTCAGCGAGCTATGGAAAGATCTATGCTTGGTATTTCGCTACGGGATAAAATCCGGAACGAAATCATCCGACAGAGGAAAAAGGTAGTTGATATTGTCCAGAAGTGTAGCAAGCTGAGGTGGCAGTGGGCTGGCCGGCCATGTCTGTCGCAGAACCGACGAGCGTTGGAGCAGACGGGTTCTCGAATGGAGACCACGTCTCTGAAAACGTAGTCTGGGACACCCCCTGCCAAGTGGACTGATGACTTGAGGAAGCACTGAAAAAAATATTTAACCTAACTACTTTGGCTATTTCAGGAATAACCAAAGTTTGACAAGATTTAAATAAAGTTAACTTGATTTGAAATAAGTGATTTGTCTATAAAAGACAAAGGGTTTGGTTACATATTGCAAAAAGTTAGGTTGTCACTTTTTTGTGTAATAGGTAAGTTAGTAAGTAAGTTATTTTCAGTGAGGTCGCTGGTGGTGGCTGGATGAGGAAAGTGGGAGATCGTGCGCTTTGGCGTGCCCTTGGGGAGGCCTACGTCCAGCAGTGACTGCAATAGGCTGATTGATTGATTGATTGATAGAGGACACGATTAGTTCTTGATTAGTTTTTTTCCTTCTTTTAAAACCTTTCCAATTCCATTAAATTATTTTAATGGGAACAGTAAGTTTAGGATTATTGCTAATATAATAGATAAATTGGAGCTAGCAAGTTAAACCTAACAATACGCCACTTACACGACCACGGATCAAGAGCCTTCCTTGCTCGTATAATCTTCTGCTGTCTCTCCCACTCAGCTCTTCTATCAGCAGCCTCCTCTCGATCTCTATTCGCCAGCACGCTGTAGATACTCTTTTTGCCCTGCGCGTAAACAAACCCGGCAAAGAAAAGACCCCATCTTAAGCCTCGGATCAGAGGCGACACTGGCATAGGGGGGCCATATGGTAGAGTCATTTTTATAAAAATACCAACTTGTAACTTGTACTGAAATTTACTTCGACTGTGATCGAAGGAAATTTATGACCGAAACAAAACGTCAATTTTGAAATACGTCTTCCGATTTGGCAATGACACTTTCTTTGCCATGTAAATACGCAGACCATAAAATGCGAGAAAAGAGTTCGTTCACCTGAAAACGCAATCCTACCATAGGACTAGGTCAAGTGCGGATTGCAATTTATTTTTTAGCGGAATAGCTGGAGTGTAGGAAGGCCAGTGGCCGCGCCAAGAATACCGCTTGTCGGTGTGGTGAGGTGACCACGGTAGCCACCAATTATAGCAAGCTGGCTGCCGGCCAGGCAGGCCGCGTGGTCGCCGCGACGGGAACAAACAACATTGATTCGGATCAATCACTGCAGGGAAACATTCGTCATGGATAAGGACAAATCCTTGTTTAAAAACTTTTCATCAACATCATAGCGTGTTGATTGTAAAATTAATAAGCCCCTAATTATCTCATTCACTATTCCTCTGATATGGTTCATGTAAACTTCCATCCATAGATAATAGGTTCGAAGATTTTTTTCTGAGTCAAACAATCTGACCGTCAGGTTCGTCGTGTTGACTCAAGGATGAGAATAAGCAGTTCAAGCAATAACATAATAAAAATAATAATAATAATAAAAAACTTTTTCTCCACAGTAGTAAAGTAAGTAAGTAAGTAACACTTTATTGCATAACACATATGGGACATACAAAGAAAACGTTATCATAAAATGTGCGCAAAGGCGGCCTTATCACTAATAGCGATCTCTTCCAGACAACCTTTCTTCAACATCATAGCGTGTTAGCGTGTAAGTACAGAGCGAGTAAAATTATGCTACAAACAATAAGTACTTGGGACATAGCAGTTGAGCAATTCAGTGTTCTATTCTATAACCACATTATTACAAAAGTAAAGTTTTTTTTTCATATATATTGTATGGGTTTGCTCTTGATCCCGATCCACCTTGAGAGCAGGGATGGGATCTACGATGTAGCGAGCTTACCCAGAAGGAGCCTATTCACTCTGGCTTTAAAGAGAGTCGGATTATATGTGCTTAGTAACATCTTTACAATGAGTGACGGACAGAAATGGTTTTATTCCAGTAGTTTCAGTTTGTCTTTTACGTACGTTCAATTCACATAAGCCACATTAGCCAGTCACTGTCGCAAATGGTAGTCGCATCGTAGACTGACGCTCTTATATACGGTGAAGAAAAACATTGCGAGGAAACCAGCGCACTCCTGCAAAAAAATTCGTAGGCTGTGCTGTGTGTGAAATCGACCAACCCGCACTGGGCCAGCGTAGTCGACTAACGCCTGATCGCTCTAATACAGGATAAGCTCGAGCCCGTACGTATATGAGATGATGATGATGATGATGTATGAAGTAAGGAAAAAGTAGTTTAGCATATAGATTAGGTACCGGCAGGTAAGGTAGATTATTAGACCTTAGATTATATTTCACCTTGTATAGTTGTGTAAATTACAACTTAGTTTACTAAAAAAAATATGTGTATTAAATTATAACTTATTTTGTGTTTTAATTTGTGATGTTAGTTAGGTCACGCTTCACTGTACCATCATCGGATATACTTTGTTACAAGTTACTAGTAACAAGTTACAATTTGATATACATTGCGAAGCCAATTCGCCTAAACTGTAAACCCTTATCGTTTTTTCTAATCTTCTACGCAATGTACGTCGAATTGTACTTGTAATTTGTAACTTGTAGCTTCGTGAAACGGCCCCCTGGAAGTTACTTTATACTAAGCAACGAATTATCATACTAAGGTACAACCTACACTTACGCATTTTATCCATCCTGACTGTAATTGGATTAGTTGTATTTTAGCCACTTTAGGTACTTTTTGGGCTTCTACACTATCCAGTCTTCCTAATCCGGATAATAAGATTTTATATCGGTTTAATAATTACATAAATGAGAAAGTTTTCAAGTACCGATAGTTAGTACAAAACTAAGTTTCTACTCCAATAACGTCGAAGAACATGTAAGAAAAAAGCCGTAATTACGAAATTTATAGTCTTTCACAATAGGCTGCGAGGTTCACTTTCACTGGTATCAGTTACTCTGTTACTCTTAACAATGGTGTTAATTGTACGCTTTTCACTGCTTTCAACGGCTACTATGTAAAAGAGCTTATTGTTTAAAAGCATTCTCGTCTATGTAAAAAGCCCCTAACCTTACCATACCTTATCAATTTGAAATAAATAATTTAAATAACACACGGTGTGTTGCCAGTGAGTGATAGTCAAATGTAACATGAAACAGCTTAAAAAGTAACATTTACACAGGAAAAGAAACATTAATTTCACTATTTTCTAGTGGAAAATAACATTAATACTGTAAAAAGGCATTTCATTACATTAAAAAAAATCTGCTTTCCCTTTTGTCAAACTTTATAATTTATTGACTGACCGAATCCTTTCCGGTAGCGTACGAAACCGCAGCGCCGCCGGTTTGCAACTAGTTAAGGTAAAAGAAAATTTCTCCTTTGTTAGAAACTAGTTGTTACTAGGGATTACGTTTTTTTCCTTAATCATAGTGCACTAACTAAAGTAGGATTTTTAATTGAACGGAGTAATTTGACATTAGACAGAAAAATAATGTTGCCAGCTCCATAATCTTAGTGATGTTTTCAGTTCAATTCTAACTCAAGTGAGTTGAATCATTCACACTATTAAATATAAAAAAATGCTTGTTACCCCAGCCTATAAACATAGACTTCGTCTACATATCATGCAGTTCGCAATAGTTGGAATCCATCAGAATTGGTGAGTTGGTTTTAGTATTACTGGTAACAACAGTCAGGCTTTTTATGTAGGTAGGTAATAAAAGTAATTAGTGTTTTTTTATATTTCTAAGAGATAACTTGCAGCTGCGACACAAACGATTGACTCATCCATACAACTAATTTCCTATTGGATGACGGGAGAAGCGTCTATTTTTTTATTATTATTACTTTCCTATTGTTCGTCATTCGGCTTCTTACCTCCGGTTTGAGTGTTCGAATGTTTCTCTTGCCTTTGCATTTCATCGTTGAACTTTTCGTTAAGTTTTTCGTTAAGTTTTTTGTTAAGTTTTTGGTGAAGTTTTGTTTTGTTTTTGTTATTTCGTTGTTGTTTATAAAACTGTTATGGATCCTGGCCCAGGGACCTCAAGTAATGACAATTTCATGTCTCCGAGAAAAAAGAGACCAAAGCGTGCTTTAAGTATGACTGAAAAAGTCATGGTGCGCAATGCTTATAAGTACGTAGTCCAAGAGCAATCTTCTCTGTTGGAATCTCCAAATATTCAAAACTGTGCTATTAAAACTGCTGAAATACTGGGAATCACTGCAAGCACTGTATTCAAGGTTCTTAAAGAATATAAAGAAAACAAAGAATTTAAAGCACCTGAAAAATCTGGACCGAAGAAAACGTTCAAAGATAAATTGGACGATTTTACGTTTTCTGCAATAAGAAAAAAGGTGCACGAGTTTTATTCTAAAAATGAAGCTCCTACCATTAAAAAGGTGAGAAATTAGTTACTTTTAACACACTAGAAGCTAAAAGACATCCACTGCCATGGAATGGGTCAGAAGAATTATTTTGTATTTATTATAGTAACTGTCTCTTTTAATACATGTTATATTTTATTAGTGGTACTATTTTCTTTCTTAGGTTCTGAAAAGCGTCAATGATGACGAATGTCTACCAAACTTTTCCTGGAGTGTAATGAGAAAAATACTGAAATATCTAAATTTTAAATTTGTTACTAAATCGAGAAGAAGTGTTCTTATTGACAGAGAAGACATCGTGCTCTGGCGCCAAAAATACTTACATCAAATAAAAGAATACAGAAGACAGGGAAAATACGTTTATTACCAAGATGAGACCTGGCTGAACGAAGGTACGAATACTAATCAATATGTCATGAAAGTAAATGCAAATGTCGTTGCTTATCTATGATATTAAATTACTATTCTTTCTTCCTCAGGGCATACTACGAAAAAGGGCTGGGTTGACACTACCATTACTTCATCACGGCAAGCATTTATAGAAGGTTTGACCACAGGCCTGAAATCTCCGTCAGGAAAAGGCAAAAGACTTATAATTAGCCATATCGGGGGAGAAGAAGGTTTTATAGAAGACGGTTTAATGCTGTTTGAAGCGAAAAAGGGATCCGAAGACTATCACAAAGAGATGAATGCTGAATGCTTTGAGAACTGGTTCCGCGGGCTTTTACCAAAATTGAAAAGAGATTCGGTTGTGATAATTGATAATGCACCCTACCACTCCCGGAAGATTGAAACTTTGCCAACGATGTCATGGACCAAGTCAAAAATACAACAGTGGCTTTCTGGTAAAGATATACAATATGAAGAAAAAATGATTCAAGCTACTCTCCTTGACATTGTAAAGCAGCATAAAGATCGGTTCTGCGTCAAGTACGCTGTGGACGAGATGGCAAAAGAGCAGGGTATCACAATCTTGCGACTGCCCCCTTATCACTGCGAGCTCAACCCTATCGAGATGGTTTGGGCTCAGGCAAAGGGGCATGTCGCAAGAAACAATAAAACATTTAAAATGAATGAAGTAAAAACCCTGTTCGAAGAGGCACTCTCCAATATCACTGCAGAGAAGTGGAAGAGCTGCGTGGACCATGTCATAAAAGTTGAGGACGAAATGTGCCATCTCGATCCCCGTATCGACAGCATTATCGATAGTTTTATTATTAATGTTACCGAAAGTGATGATGATAGCAATATATCAGAAAGTGAATAAAATTATTTTCATACACATAACATGCATTTTCATTGTACCAAAATAACTTTTCTAAAATACGAGTAATACACCCTCATAAAGAAGAAAGTTAAAAGCCTTTAAAAATAAAAATAAATTTGAATATTTTAATTTAAGGTAGTTGATATATGTTAGCTTAGGGTAAGTCTGAAAAGCAACAGTTATGCTGAGACTCTGCCTTTTCATACCTTTGTAAATATTTTTTTGGATGAATAAATGACTTCTATCTATCTATCTATTTAGCTTAAGCATACTTACTTTGACATAGACTTAGTTTTACATAATACAAATAAAAAAATGTTTTATCTCCACACCACAAAACTAAGTATGTACATTTCAGCACTGGAGATACAATTTTTGTGGAGGGCTGTTGCCTAAACTAAGTTTAAACCTGTGTTATAGGACATTAGTCCTTCCCCCAGGAGTCCACATTACTTAGTGACCATATCACCAGGGAGCCGTTTCATGAAGCTACAAGTTACAAATTACAAGTACAATTTGATGTACATTGCGTAGACAATGAGGTAAAACGATAAGGGCTTCCAGTTTTGGCGAATTGGCTACGCAATGAATATCAAATTGTAACTTGTTACTAGTAAATTGTTGCTTCGTGAAACGTGGCCCAGATGAGTGATTGAATCATATCTTTTTAGCACAACACTATATTTTTTTCTCAAAAAAGCGGCAATCCACCATATGTCAGATTACTCCGTTCAATTAAAAATCCTACTTTAAGCATATAAATATATCTAAATACATATATTTTACTCTCTCTATACAAAATTACAAAACACTAAACTACAAATTTTATAAAGATAGATAAACTGTCCTGAAAGTAACATAAAAGTAACATATTGAGTCATGTAACGTGGAGGTAACATGAGAGGGTCAAAAGTAACGTAAAAAGTTACAAAAGTAACATTCTGGCAACGCCGAACACACCAGTTACCTTTCTAGCACCCATTCAAAAGCTGTTGTTGTATAAACATGTTTTGACATGTTTATCAACAAATAATAAACTACAAGATTTGCTCCTTATTTTGGCATTATTTTAATGCTTGAAATAATATATTACTTAGGTACGAAAAAATAAATATAATAAATTGTTAAATAAAATAGATAAAGCCGTTTTAACCATAAATAAACGTAAGCAACAGTATTAAGAGTTACAAATATTATAATAAATTACTACCTACAAATAAAACAAAAACGAACTTTTTTTTAGTTTGATTTGATTGCTGCTGTAAATTTATTGGAGAAAATTTGAGATATTTTATTATCCTGAGCAATAAGGCCGCCAATTGTACTATTTTTACTTCTGTAATGACTGTATGTTTCTGTCTGTGGGCAATAAAGTATATTTCATTCATTCATCCTAAAAAAAATATTTCTGCCACTGAAAATTACGTCATTTCAGTCAAATCTGTCCAACAGATGTTGATGAAGTTTGTTAGTAAACATTATTGCTAAAGGATAAGGATTTAAGGTATAGTTGGAATGGAACGTAGTACTTACTCGTTCGTCTTCTCTAGTGGTTCGTCGACCGACACTAACTTTACTAAAGGGCGTCACAGACGGTGATACGATATTATAGCACGAGGCAGCCAGCTCTCTCGTCGCCATTCACATTTCATGCAAAGCGGGGGTCAAACAAAATGGAGAATCAATCAGTGACCGGCCATTCTGCTTGACCCTCGCTTTGCACACAAAGTGAATGGCGACGAGAGAGCTGGCTTCCTCGTGCTATAATATCGTATCTTAACCAACGACTATTTGGTAGATAACAGTCAAACTTAACGTGCCTTCTGAATCACGGAGAATATATCCTGCAATGGTCAATCAAATCAAACTGGGGAAAGCCTCAGAGATTTTTGTTTAAGAAATAAATACAAATACTAATACAAAAAGGGCAGCTGCCGCCGCCGCCGCAAAAATAAATAAGAGGAAAAAACAAGACAGAACAGAGGAGTCAAAAGGTGGCCTTATTGCTAGGGAAGCAATCTCTTCCAGGCAACCTTAGTGTATAGAAATATCGCACATAAAAGGTGAAGCAGATTGGTAGTTGTCACAATAACGTTTTTATGTAAAATACAAGCGCACGCCCCTTCAAGCCCTGATTGTATAAGAGTTTGCAGTAGACGGCCTTATTGCTAAGGTAGAAATTTCAACAAGACAACCGTAGATTACAGGAGAGATATAACGAAATTAACATAACGACATCTTTATTAAGTTACCCTATGCTACATTACGCGATTGATTTGTTTCATTAAGGGTTTTGTTTTTTATTGACCGAGCGAGCGAAGCGAGCCAAAATTGCTTTTGTCAAAATTGCTAAAATTGCTTTTGTATGTCTGTTTGTGTGTCTGTTTGTTCCACTCTACAGGTCGCATTTCTCAACAGATTCTCGTAAAATATTGTGAAATATTGTTAAAAAATGACTGAGTTATGGGTGTTGCCAGCTTACAAAGTCTACCGCTGAAGCTGTTTTCCTCTACAGGTCACATTGCTCAATTAAAATAAAATAAAATATTAAATAAATTTCAAAAGTTCGGGGATATTTGTGGAGAAAAAATAAATATAAAGAGACATACAGACTCGCGAGCTCACAGAGCCACTAGTTTACTTATTATTATTACCTGTAAGCACCTAATTTGGGTAGGTAGGTACCAGATATTTTATAACTGCGAGGTTGTCGTGAGGAAGGCTAGGTTTATTACGCAAGGCGCACGTCACGCTGCTGCCGCGCTGCGCTCGCGCATTCATGGATATTGAACCCACGATCTTTGCAGCAGAGTAGCTCTACAAGCGTCAATGACTCCTTTCGAAATATATTTGGTACGTTGATTAAAATCAACCAATGTCGCTTAGTTCCAAGTTACAGTATTTTTGACTGCATTTTAAAAGCAAAGGTGTTCCGCATAAAGTTAGCAGTCTTCACGTAACAATTATTTACTCAGTTGCAAGAAAGTTGTTAAGATATAGGAATAGGTTGAAAATTTTAAGCTTTTAGCACTCCAATACCCAGACAAAATACAGTTCAAATAATAGTTTAAACAAATAGGCGGCCTTCTTGCTAAGGTAACAATTTCTTCCAGATAACTTTAGGTTAAGTACAGGAAAGTCGCAACGCAAACTGCGGGAACTCCTCTTCAAAGTGTGTTTTCATAATATATACTAACTATTGACTTGTATTATTGTAGTATTTACTTTTTAATGTAGCGATTGTATTCGAGTGTTGCAGCTAAGGCCTCGATAGACACGAAACGACAGTCACTGCGCAATTCATATTGCAGTTTCGATATCGAAATTGTACACATTGATAAAAGTAAAGTACCTAACAAAGTACTTAACACGTTATTTTTTGTTAGTTGTGAAATAAATAAATACCATATTTGGAGCAATTTTATTTAGGTTATGGTAAAATTGTACGGAGTTTCAAAATACAAACTGTATGAAACAACAGAAACATTTGACTCACATTACAGAGGTTCCGGGTGCGAATCCTGACGGGGACACTGTTAAACATATTACATTCGCATAATACGGGGCTATTTTTTATTCAGTGCACAAAAATATGTTGTTCAGTTCAGACTATGAAACTGAACAACTTTCCCCAAGAAACATGGGGCCGGAAATGAAAGAAAATTTTGTACCTCCCATACTAATTGCTCAGATTTTTTTTTCATTTCCAGACCCATGTTTCTTGGGGAAAGTTGTTTAGTATCATGATCTGATTGACATAGTTTGTGCACTGAATAAAAAATAACCCTGTATACCTTGCTGTGCTTACTTCTGTACTTACTACATTGATTTAATCATATTTAAGGTGGTACTGGGGGAGGCCTTCATCCAGTAGTAAACGTCTTATGGCTGACTGAGAAGGTGGTATTCCACATAATTCACCTTGAAGTGAATGTACTCAAAAACATAATTATGTTAAATAAAGACGATAAACGGAAGCAATTTGTCCAGGCCGTTGTTGCTGGATGTAGGACGTTGTCTTTCAGGGGAGACATTTTGGGGTGGATAAATGGAATTGGGGGTATTCCAGTATCACAAGTCAACCTTACAAGAAAAAATTAAACAAATTTATTTGAAGAATAAAAAAAAAGACCTCGCATTTCTATAGGGCGCATTCCGAATCAGACTTTCAGCGCCGTCAGCGATCAGAAGTAAGGGTTTTGCCTGCTGACAGTAATTCGATACGCGATTACGGGTGCTTTAATCGATTTCAGCGCGTCTCAGAACGCAGGGATAGTGTTCGAAGATAAGAAACCGGTATTTCTTCTACTGATCCCCGCTCTAGTCATTCTATCTCTTTTGCACTACAGCAAATCGTTAGCACCATCTCTGTCTTCTGTCATACGTAATTTTTTTTAGTCCATAGCTAGCCATAGCTGTCATCGGTAGAGTGCGCTCGTGACATTTTCGTGCGGATTTTGTTGTTTATTGCATTGATTTTTTGTGAATTTCTATGTAAGAAACTTCTTTTATTAATTGAAAAACACATAGAATTATTAAGTTATTGTTATGCTCAAACTATACTGATTGAGAATTATGTTTAGTGATAATGAATCAATTAAAATCAGTGGGTGTGGTGGGTGGACACAGAAAATGCATGTTACGAATCAATGTTTTATCACGTTTCCTATCTCTTTAAATTTGCTAACATACAGGCTGATTGATTCATTATCCTTGTTTTCGATAGAAGTGCTTGCGTTCTGAATGTGTGTTTGACGTAAACAACTGGTGGTTGCAGAAATCGTCGAGTACAAAGACTACGACGATGACAACGCCGGCCAAGCTGTTCGGACGCGACCTGTCCCAGTACGATGAGGTGGACGTCGACGAACTGCTGGCCAAACTGAGCCAGGAGGAGCTCACCATGCTCGCCAAGGAAGTTGATCCTGATGTGAGTACCTTATTTATACATACATTAGTCACGCTCCTATTCCGTGGACACACTAAATTGCTAAATGCAGAAGCCATAATAAAAAAAAAAGCAGAATACCTTCATTTAGATGCGTACGTACCGAATCTTACACATTAAAAATAAAAATTTGTCTAAATGGTATTTACTACACCATTCCACAATAAAATTCTAAATAGGAAAAACCATTTCCATCATGCAGCCATATTCTGTTGCTACACAACTTATAACTTTAAGATATTACGACAATTATAATTAACTATTAACTGTTTACTATTTTAGGTTATATAAAAAAGGATATGATTGGCCTAAAGTCTCAAAAATTCATAATTTTCATATCAAATTTGTATGGTAATATTCAATATTAAGATCATCAATTTATTTTTGGAACATAGTAAATGAAAAATAATGAAATATGTACCTACTGTTTCATTTTTTAACACTTACTTAATGAAAACCTTACTTATATGACACAGAAAACAAATAATACAGTTTAATAATAACAAATAAAACAAAGATCATCATTTAAACATGTTCCACTTTGATAATTTAATCCTTTTGCAGTATGCTTATCATAATATAATACAATGAGCTAATAATGATAAGAAAGTAAAAATGTAGATAATTCACACTATTAACATTTATTTTTGTTTCTTATCTACTTATCTTGCCTAACTGTCTGCTTAGTTAAAATAAACAACATCAGCCAATTCTAAGATCATTTCTGGTTTCATTTTTAATAATTATACAAGTACCAAATGTGTATAATAAATCCTCCTATTAAGATTTTATATTTTCTACATAGTTAAACAAACAAGTAATTGTTTGGAATGCAGTCATCTTCTTAATTCATAGTAAAAGTTAGAAGATGAATACAAATCCAAGGTGATTGGTTTGTGTAAAAAGATCATGAGAACCAATATTGAAAGGCAGTGTTTGTTGCTGTGGGTAAACTGTACAATTGCTATGGCATTGTAGGTGGCCTTGACAGACAATTTATACTCACTTATCATTGTGAAGATTCACTGCCAGTGGCTAAATTGTACACATAAATGGCTATAAAAATGAGTCAAATAGCTGACCTAATACATACAAGTACAACAACAATACCCAGATAACTATTTTTATTTTAGTATAATATTGCTCTTTGTTGACATATCTTAAGTATATTTTATTCTATAGGTGTATCTTGACTTTTGAATTTGTTTATGTACCTCTTAATAGATGATTGTATCTTTAATATTTTTTGTCTACAAAAAATTATATCTAAATTGTATGAGTCCAGCAGGCATAGGTCATGTCAAGTCCGCACTTTGGTAGAAATAGCAAAAATAAAATATAAACATTTGAAAAATAATTCTGCCGTGTGGTGACGGCAGAGTAGAATACATTTGTCACCAACCCCTACTCTTCCCGTGGGTGTCGTAAGAGGCGACTTAAGGACTACACATTGAACAGGGGACGGGCAGCAGCGCTCTCTGATACAGTAAACTTTTAATCTGCAATCTCCAACCCGCCTGCCAAGCATGGAGATTATGGCAAAACCCTCCACTTAAGTGGAGGTGGAGGAGGCTCATAGTCCAGCAGTGGACTGTAACGGGCCGTTGATGAATTTACATCACAAACTTGAGAAATGTAGTCCAGTTAGTGTTACAAGTAAAAAAATGAGGTCTATTTCCTTCAAAATTTAACTATGTATGTGTCTACGAATAAGAATGTAGGTATGTGCTAAGCAATGGGTCACGCTCCAATACCCACTCCAACTCGGTTTTGCATAGTTACTGTACCTTAACTTCTAACAGAATGTTTAGCATATGTATCAATTAACTTATGGGGCCGTGTGGTGACGGCAGAGTAGAATACATTTGTTACCAACCCCTACTTTTCCCGTGGGTGTCGTAAGAGGCGACTTAGGAACTACACATTGAACAGGGAAAGGGCAGCAGTGCTCTCTGATACAGTAACCTTTTAATCTTTGATCTCCAACCCGCCTGCCAAGCATGGAGATTATGGAAAATCCCTCCACTTAAGTGGAGGAGGCTCATAGTCCAGCAGTGGACTGTAACGGACCGTTGATGTTGATGATGATGATGTACCTATGGGGAAATGAATGATAAACCTACTTGTTTTCTTAGCAAAATATTTAATTCAGGTATGATGTTTTCTATATTTTTTTATGAAACCTTGTTTTAAAGTTAAAATATTTTGTTTTATGGGCAAACTTTATAATTAAGGAAAACTTTAAATGCAATGACTTATTATGTTGGCATCCCAATTAAAAGTTATTATCATCCTAGTACAAGTATGAACAGAAAATAAAATATTTCATTGAAATTGTATACACTTGAGCAAGCATTTTATCTATTATTACTAATCAAAACAATATAGTTGGAAGGTTGTGAGTATAACTGTATTCAGTAAAATTGTCCCACTGTTGATTTATATTTAAATTAAATAATATCTATTGTGGTTCTTTCTGCCTTATAGCAATATCTGCATGTATTACTTTATTTGTGTTAATGACATTAGGGAAAAATTATGTAACATGGATTTCAAGAGTGTCCTGTTTTTATTATTTCCTCTTATAGACTTTAATTCCTCTTATTGTTATAAACCACATAGTGTTTTTCAAGTGCTAGTTCAACATTTTTTTTTTGTTTTCTGTCGCAAACAGAAACACTATATAAAAATACATATTCGTTCATATTATGGATGTTACTCTGGCTAGCTCTGTCATGCATGAATTATAGTAACATTAAAAAAAATGTACATGCATGTATGGTACTGGACCAGCGTGGTTGACTAACAAGGAAAGGTATCCAAATATCCGGCTCCGGTTCGATTTATTTTGATTTATGTTAGAGAGTAGGTAGTCTAAAATAACATACACGTATTTTTTTATAGCTGCCCATTCTCAACCTATTAGGAGAAATTGTCCACCAAAGTACTGAAAAGTGACTAAACCCTCTAACTTCTGTAGAGAGTTTTGTACATTGCTAGTTATGTATATTATTTTTATTTTTAGAAAAGATATTATGAACCGTACAGTTTCCATAATAAAAAAACTAATAAAATAACCAAAGTGTATCTTCTACGTTAAGAAATATAAAACTTTGAAGGGTGTTTTTTTAGGCAAATATGAATTTGGGCTGATATACCTGGGCTGATTGATAACTGGCCGAAACGACGAACTTAAAAAAAATGATACGCAAAAAAAAATATTACATTATATTTTGGCATCTTTTTGAAAATAGAACGCCAAATTTGAATTTAATCGAACTGGTGGAATTTGTTTGATAGGACGTAGAACTTTCTCTGTCGTAAATTTTCTTAACAATGGAAAGAAACGAAATTCGTGCGGTGATAAAGTTTTACGTTTTAAAACAGAAAACAGCAACCCAGATTAAAACCAAGCTAGACAGTGTTTTAGGTAATTCTGCTCCTGCATTGAGTACAATTCACACCTGGGTAACTGATTTTAAACGTGGAAGACAGAGCTGCGAAGACGCCCACAGGTCTGGCCGTCCAAATGAAGTCACGAATCCGGACATGATCAAAAAAATTCACAAAATTGTATTGAATGATCGGCGCTTGAAGTTGCGAGAGATAGCAGAGATGGTGAGCATTTCATCTGAACGCGTTTTTAATATTTTGCACCAACATTTGGGAATGAAAAAGCTTTGCGCGCGATGGGTGCCGCGTTTGCTCACTGTTGACCAAAAGCAACGTCGAGTGGACGATTCATCGGAGTGTTTGGCGCTGTTTAACCGAGATCCTAACGAGTTTTCGCGGCGTTATGTAACAGTCGATGAAACCTGGATACATCATTATACTCCCGAGACAAAAGAACAATCTAAGCAGTGGACTGAGAGCGGAAGACCTGCGCCGAAGAAAGCAAAAACGGTTTTGTCGGCCGGCAAAGTGATGGCGACTGTTTTTTGGGATGCTCGAGGGATTATTTTAGTGGATTATTTGCAAAAAGGAAAAACAATAAATGGAGAGTACTACGCAAGCTTGCTGCAAAAATTAAGTGAAGAAATCCAGAAAAAACGACCACATTTGGCTAAGAAAAAAATTTTGTTCCACCATGACAACGCACCTGCACACACGTCAATGGTTGCAGTCGCCAAACTCCATGAATTGCGGTTCGAATTGCTACCGCATCCACCCTATTCCCCGGATCTGGCCCCATGTGACTTCCACTTATTCCCAAACCTGAAGAAATGGTTAGGTGGCCAGAGATTTTCATCAAATGAAGAAGTAATTGTTGCCGTGGACGAGTATTTTGAGGGGTTGGAGAAAACATTTTATCAAACTGGTGTAACGGCATTGGAGAAGCGCTGGACTAAATGCATCGAGGTAGAAGGAAACTACGTTGAGAAATAAATTTATTTTAAATAGATTTTTAAAGTTTTTCTTTGTCGTTTCGGAAACTTATCAATCAGCCCTCGTAACAAAATACATGTTCACAATTTTTTCGTGTTCTCGTGTAAGGTCTAATTGCTCTATTTCAGGGTAGGCACGGGCTCCTCGGTGGGGACGTATATGAGCTGTTGATGATGATGATGAAAAAAAAATAGGTACTTCATAACGATCTTTTGGATTCTAGTAATCTAGTTCAACAGTAAATCATGTAATCCCGAAACGGTTTGCTCATATGGAAAGCCCTGAAATAGGGTGATTAGACCTTACATGAGAACTTGCCCCTTTGTGACGTCATACGACCGTAACAAATTTCATATACGAGTACCTACCCATGAAACGAAACAAGAAAGCAAAGTAAACCTTTTTGACGATTGGGTTTAATTGGGGATTGGGAAGGGTGATATTTTCTTGAGACATTTCGTATTATTGTCGTCAATCAAATAGACACGTATAGTAGTTCACTCCATAGATATTGTGTCGTATGACGTCACACAGTCAAAAAATTTAAACCATTGTACATATTAAATTAATTAATGATCTAAACGACAAAACAGATTAGTTTCTGAGAATAGTCTAAATTATCATTTAAAAATAAAAATAAATCCCGTGTGTTTATTCGTGACATCGTTATCCTTACTAATATTATAAATGCAAAAATAATAATAATAAAAAATCTTTATTTGTGAACTTAATCATCAATAACTATCAGTAGCTTTTGGTTTCAGACCAATTTTATATGGTACAGATATAGTTTAGTGACCAAGAATGGCCATAAATAGATGTCTTATTTTCACGGTGAACCAATAAAATAACCCGACTGGCCCTCTGAACCTTACCTCACTAAGATTGCTTAAGTTAACAGCGCCCTCTGTCATCACCGCTCTACGATAAGTGTATCTCTCTCCGCGTTCGTAGATAGCGATGTTTGTTTTAGAAATGGAAATTCCACCAATAACGTGGGCGGACAGCTATTTAGGAATAAAAATAAATTGTAAATTTTCTGTGTACCAAAAAAAAATTAAATCTACTTCTCTTTTGAATTGATATTTGCTTTACGTTCATAAATCTGTTTCATATTTCCAGGACAACTTCTTACCCCCATCTCAACGTCACAACTACGAGTGTGAGAAAGATCCGACTGGCCCCCTGAACCGCAAGAAGCTCATAGAACACATCAACAAACAGGCCCTGGAGACCCCGGACCGGCCCGAGGTTAAACCTTATGTCGCCGGTGTCGTCAGAGGGAAGAAGGTAGAACAACTTCTATTTGTAGACACAAAGCTCAACAAGAACGGGCTCGTTTTTGTGGTCTTAATTGTAATTTGTTTGTATGATATAAACCAACTCGATTTCGCGTGGTGGTTTTTGCGAGATTTTAGCAGTTTGCAAACTTTTTAATCATACGTTTTCCTTTTTCCAGCATTGTATTATGTGTCAATGTGGAAGTAGCACTTTGCCAAAGTAGAGGAAAGGAAAAATAGTACTAATTTAAGCATACAGGGTGTAAGGAAAAGTATCATTCTCCTTTAAACTACATAACATGTTAGTGATGTGCAACAACTTTTACTCTGTAACTCAACAAAAAAAAAATTTGCTGTTTCATACAAATTGTCAACACCTATATTAACAATTTGTATGAAACAGCTGATTCTTTTTGTTGAGCCCCATAGTAAAAGTTGTTGCACATCACTAACACGTTACGTGTTAAGGATAATGAAACTTTTTCTTACACCTTATTTAAAATTATACATAGGAGAAAGTTTGAAAGTTGTGCCAGTCAAAGATAGGGTGAGAGGAAATCGCCTTGCGTAGTATGAACATGTAATGCGGAGGGATGAATGTCATGTAGGGAATTGGGTATTAAATTTGAATGTGGATGGATAAGCTAGAAAAGGACGACCAAAAAAAAGATGGATGGATTGGATGATAATTATATGCATGCAGCAAGCATGTAAGTGCTGAAATGACGACTAATAGGGATGCATGGAAGAAAAAGACATACTGCGCCGAGCGCAAATAATAGAATAAAGGCAAGCGAATGATGATGATTTAAAATCATACGATGAGGAGAATGCATAAAAAATATTAGATTTTTTCATAGTTCATCTAAAAGTAAACAAAAATAGAATACTGACAGTGAAAACAGAATCGAAATTGATCGAAAAACAAACTAGTTACAACATTATTAAACAAATATATCTGTCCCTCTTTACGAAAACAAAATTTTCTATGGCGGATGTATGGCCCGCGACACATATGACGTCGCATGTCTCGTCGGACCTCTCTGTCTAACCATCAACTTTGAAGCATTTAAAATCGAGGCTTTCTTATTTAAACCTCACGAATCCTTTTCAATAAAATGCGGAGCTTTGTTAAAACCTTTTTCTTTTCGTATATTTCTAGTGGATCCCGCCACCGCAGCCCAAATTGATGGCCGACGCAGAGGAACAAATCAACATCGACCTAGGCGACGAATATGAAACCGCATTAAACACCGCCTCGCAAGAAGAGATCATCGACTTGGCCGGTATGCATTTATTTGAATCATCAATCATTTATTTGGCTCACTTTCCAAGTTACCTTTTTTTATCACTGGCCACGTGAGAGGCGTTTTGAATTTGCAACTGATGTGATAATATGAGGCTGATAAGTAGACAACTGCAGCTTTGCTTTTAAACCTACAGCAACACAAATAAAGACATTGAATGTCACGTATTTTTTGTGGTGTATTGGTGGTGGGTATTCTATTCTGCCGTCACCACACGGCATTTGTCACGAACCCCTACTCTTCCCATGGGTGTCGTAGGAGGCGACTTAGGGACTACACATTGAACAGGGAACGGGCAGCAGCGCTCTCTGATACAATAACCTTTTAATCTGCAATCTCCAACCCGCCTGCCAAGCGTGGAGATTATGGAAAAACCCTCCACCTTAGGGGAGGCCTTGGTCCAGCGACCACGACTTTTAGCTGAAATTATGATGATAATTAACTGCATTTTTCTGATCATTTCCCACTTTCGTCAGGTCAAGGTTTAAAAACAATTACCTTGGCACAGCGCAAACACAGTCACTAGAAATATTAGAAAACAAAATATTTGCATTACTTATTTTTTATTTATGAACTTAGGATTGAGGAAACAAATCTGTGTGAACTATTATTTTCTACGAAGCGAAACGAGGGCATTTCGAAAGTACAGCCGATAGCATGCCAAGCGTAGATGATAATGTTTATGTCGTAAACATTATACGCTGTGTCCAGTTTTGTAAAAAAAAAACATTGTACCAATATCTTGCTTACTACCTCAATAAATATTAATTCTACGAATACCGTCCCAACTGCTATAGGATAAAGAACAAACGTCTACGCTTGATATGGAGCCGACTGTACGCATTTTTGACATCTGTCTGTTCTGTGTTTCTCTCGGCAACAACTGAACCAAATTCGATGTATTTTCAACTGAAACTCTAGACTTTCTCAAAACTAGGTTAGCTGAAAACAACTGACTTAATTCTTGTAATTAAATAGAGAATATGAAGTTGTGGAACGATTTACCATGTTTTATGAGAAAAATTGCCGCCAGTGGCAATAACAGTTGGAGTTTATAATGCTGGCACTCATCCAGATCAAAACTTGGTACTGGTCAGTGGTCACTTTGCCTTAGAACATGCATAACATACGCTGATCACTGTGCGATAAAAAAAACTTCCAGACGCTTAAACTCTCCAGGTTCTTACAAAAATATTACAGTTTTTAAGCTGTATTTTTTACTTTATTATCTGAAGTTGTTCGCTGCCAAATGGCCGAGATCAAAACGTTATTAAGCGTTGCGACGCGAATTTAACT
The DNA here is from genome assembly GCA_951230895.1 of Carpatolechia fugitivella. Classification (NCBI taxonomy): domain Eukaryota; kingdom Metazoa; phylum Arthropoda; class Insecta; order Lepidoptera; family Gelechiidae; genus Carpatolechia; species Carpatolechia fugitivella. The sequence goes on along the minus strand of OX579648.1, from coordinate 7,393,254 downwards.
TTGTCTTACAACACTAAAATTAAAAATATTGTCGGATCTTCTGCCAAACGATGCTGTGATTTGCAAATTTTGTTAACGATTCGTGTTAGATGACAATGAGTCCTGGCAAGGAGAGCGTTTTGTTACGAGTCACTTAAATTTATGGTTTATTTTTAAAGATAAAAGATAAAAGTGTCTTTATTCGAAGTAAGATTTAACAAAATCATTTTTCGACGTCAAAGCAAGATGGCCCGTTCACTACAAGTGTACGCCTTCTGTGGAGAAGAACGGCCAGAAGAAACTCCACAGGACTCGTATCTTTTGTACTTTTCTTTTTTTAAATAAAATATTGTTTACAGTAGTCAATATACATTGTTAATGTTTCCTGTGCCGAGCTGGACCATCCGAACACCAAGCCTCTTTGTCATTTAAATAATCAACTAACTTATAATAAGCTTTATTACACAGCGTCTGTTTTACACAATTCTTAAACCTTTTTTCTGGTAAAACTAAGATCTCATCAGGTATTTTGCAGCGCACACAGAGCTCCTTCTGCTCCCCAGAGCTTTTCTGATACGAGTACCTTTATAAACAGCTACGCGAATAAGAGTTAGCTTAATTTGCAATCTAAACTTTTGCTACGGCTAGAGTCCGGGATTCCACCTCCAGGTGCTGGTCCCATTTCCACCACGTATCAATGTGTTTGAATTTCGAACTCATACGTAATGTTTAGCATACTATTCTCATAAAATTGTTAGAAAACCACACGCCTGCGAAGAATGTCAAAGGGGTAAGGTGGTGGAGGAGGGGACACAATGAAATTAACTGATAATGAAGGATTCAAGAAAGCTTGTAGCAGATCAATGTTCCTCATAGTAGGCATGCCTATACGGGTGGCCCATTTAGATCGGTCAGTTTTTTTGTTACTAGAATTGATGACATGCTTCTTTAAAACAAGAGAGATCTGTTAGGGTCAGCGCACACGAGCAGAGCAGAGCATTTTCTAAGAGTACTGAAAAATGTATCTTATTATAATTCCATACATTGCAAAATTTAATATACGTCCAAACTTGATTCTCGAGCATGCAGGATGCATGTTCGAGTATGCGTTCTACATGCGCGAGCGCGCTCGACCTTATTACGTTATTCTTCATGTTCCTCTTCCTCTGCCAAAAGGGCGATAATGACAACTCAGAGCATTTTCATTGGAGCTTGCTCGCGGAGGCGCGAGCATGCCGCCTGCATGGTCGAGCAGTCAAAATACTGCTCAACCATGCGCGAGCATTTTGCAGTTCGATGTGCGCTGACCCTTAGAGATGTCTTATAGTTACCCACACTGACCCATCTAAATGGGCCCTTTAGTAGTATGGTGGTAGTATGAGTATTTATGAAAACGGTAACATAATAATTTCGTTTCTAGCCATCCTCGGCTTCCACTCCATGATGAACCAGGACCAGTACCACGCGTCTCTACTCAACAAGGGCCAACCCGTCGGCCTCGGCTGGGACGGCATCACGAAATCTACAAAACAAAAGGTAAACACTAAAAACTAAGTGATAATTCAACTGTTCGAAACATTTTAAGAGTTAAATCAAAACACTGACGAAACAGGTTATCAGATTAAAACAAAATGCGTCTCCCATAATTAATGAGTCGATCAGCTGACCGCGAGGTTTTGTATGAGAATACCAAGATTTCTTCCCATATTTTGTTTCCAACTATTTATTTTAAAGCACATAAAAAGCCATAAGTTAGAAAGCTTACGTAATGTAACCTGCAAAAGAAGAAACAAAAAGATGTTGGAATTCGCTGAGCCCGACCAAGAACCCTTGCCATATTGCAGAAAATCAATAAAACTAATTTCACAATGACATTCCAACAAATATTAAAGAACTATATGTGGCGCCCCCATCCTGGTCGGGCTTAAAAATCAATTTATTCTAAGGTACAAAAGGAAACGAACTTTATTTCTGATTAAATATTGCAGATATTCCCAATGGACCCCCCCAATGACACAGACCCTGACGACACGGTAGAGCGAGTAAAGAGCAACGACCAGAAACTCACTGATCTCAATTGGAATAATATTAAGGTAATACAAGTACTCCTTTACTCTTTGATACAAATTCTTCTTTTTGTATCTATCCAGCTCGAAATGTAGCCAGAGCTACCTTTTCATTGGATTCATGAAAAGACTGAACATATGAACGTTGTATAATAAAAACGCTAAATCAGTAACTGTCCAATTTTTTTAACTATTATTCACCAACCACTCTTCAACACCGCTACCTACTTTTTAATGCCACTGAACACCTAAGATTCGCCACTTAGTTTCAGTTATTCCGCTTAGTTCTTTGTGTCTTGGAAAACACTAGAAGTTCACGCATACTAAAAAAAGAAGCAATCTAGCCTCTGCCATGAAAACTCCCCACTGGCCAAATATTGGGCGCATCCCGAATCAGACTCACCGCTGTCAGCGATCACAAAAGCAAAAAACGTATGAGTCTTGCCTGCTGACAGTAATTCGGAACTACGGGTGCTTTAATCGATTTCAGCGCGTCTCGGAACGCAGGGCAAGTCAACATCGATACAATGAAGAAGACTTGAAGTTAAAAGTTTACACCATTCCCTTCTTCCAGAACATAAGCGACGAGAAATTCGAGAAGCTATTCGAGGCCTTAAAAACCAACACCAACCTAGAAGTCATATCGCTGGTGAACGTTGGCCTCAACGACCGTACGGCTCAACTACTGGCAGACGCCTTAACGGTCAACTCTACCCTTCGCGTAGTCAACGTTGAAACCAACTTCATCTCGCCGGCCGGAGTTGTGCAATTGGTCAAGAGCCTTCTCACCACGCAGACTGTCGAAGAATTCCGGGCCTCCAACCAGGTAACGTCGTCAACGTATAGACTAGTTTTGACCTCCAACCAGGTGATATCGTGAACATATAGGCCACTGAAAGACTCTTATCAAGTGATGTCGTTAACGTATTTATCAGTTCATTTCATAGTCTCCAGCCAGGTGATATCGTCAACGTATAAACCAGTTTCGATCTTCCAACAAGGTGCTGTCGTCAGCATAATATACCAGTTTCGATCTTGTGATGTCATCGTATAGATCAGTTCGGAGTTTCCAATCAGGTGATGTCATCAACGTATAGATCAGTTTTGAGCCTCTAATCTAACCGGTTACGTAGTCAACGTACAAACCAGTTTTGAGCCTCCGATCAGATATTATCAACATATAGACCAGTTTTGATCCTCCAACCAGGTGATATCGTCAATGTACAAACCAGTTTTAAACCTCCGTCCAAGCGGTTACGTCACCAACGTATAAATCAGTTCAGAGTCTCCAACCGGGTGATGCCAATGTAAAGATCAGTTTCGAGCCCTCTACCTAAACATACAGTCCAGTTCTGTGCCTCAACCAATCAACGTACAGTCTAGTTTCAATCCGCTAACTAGGTAAAGTCGTCTATGTAACGTACGGATTAGTTTTGGGGCTCTATTCGTCCAGATAACGTTGACAACATAGAGGCTAGTTCCGCCCTCTATCCGGTGACGTTGTCAACGTAAAGTAGTTCCAATCTTTATTTTATTTGAAGAAGTGTAAGATACCTCCCCCATTCAAGATATTACTCACATACTAGGTTTATAACTGTTACTGTTGTATTGCATTCGCAGCGATCGCAAGTGCTGGGCAACAAGATCGAGATGGAGATAACCGCTCTGGTGGAGCAGAACCCCACTCTGCTGCGCCTGGGTCTTCACCTGGAGTATTCTGACGCGCGCCATCGCGTCGCCAGCCACCTACAGCGCAATATCGACAGGAGTACGTATACTTACATACATGCACACGTACTTACTGGTTGGGCAATTAAATGGCGTCACAGATATTTATGATACTATTAAGAAGCTGGTGACCTCTCGTTGCGTAGTATTTGTATGCAGATGGCGGCCAATCAAATTGATGACACGTAGCCACGGCGCATGGAGACCGGCCATTTTGCTTGGCCGTTATCTGTGAATAGTTTATAAGCAACGAGAGGTTACCAGTTCCTTAAGATATAGTATCTTCGATAGGTGTGACGCTCTTAATATTCGTATTTCACGCTCGGGCGAGTGGAAGCTAATCATGCAACAATGTTTTTTTTTTTTATATGAGGTGGGAAGTGTTACATTCTACAAACACGTGAATATTATCACGCGCTCGCATCCACTCGCGCAAGCGTTAATCGCGGACAAAGGAAAACGTCGTGAGGAGACCTGTACACTGTCAATCTACGATGAGAATTCAGATTGATCTTGTAATGTACTACACTATTCCGTCAATCCATTATATTACAAGATCAATACTGATGACGATCGCGGATCGCCCGAGCCTTGTTTTTGGACACGCGGCACGAGGACTAGACAGGTATCTGCCCTCTTCACTATAATCTAAGTTTAAGCTCGATTTATTCGAATCTAGATATTATTGCTAGATAAGGATAATCAATATCAGAAAAGAAGAAATTTTTATCATTTAGATATATCATGAAAATGTACTACTTTTTCTTATGAAGCATTCTGGAAAAATACTGAAACTGATGTCGCAATCCCTCAGAACAGTTTTCTCTAGAGAGCTGGACTTTGATGTCATTTTTGTCAAGTATGATAAATTATTTATGTAAAATTATCTGATCTGATTTTTGTTTGTATAGAATATAAAATGTGTATCATTAAGATTTCAACTCCCGACGCTTTCACATGTCGTCTATCGTCGCATCTGCATTTACTCAAAGGAAGAAAATATCACATCACCGTGCAATTAAGTGATAAGTTAACAAGACATAGCACTGACATCAACACACACATCACTACCAAAGATCGCCACTGTATATTGTAGTTTGACGTCACGCTATATCACGTCACGACGTCATCAGCGCGCATTCATGACGCCATTAGCCGCGCTAGTATGACGCTACGGTCACCGCCGTCATTTGTAGCTTGTCACGATCATGAACAAGAAGACTGGAAGACCGTCATTTACCATCGAGTGTGAATTCGCCGTGTGGATGAAAAATACAACGTATTTTTGGTTTGGTCGACTGCCAACTTTCAGATAATGTTCCGATTTTTGAACGTATAATTTGAATTACAAAACTATGCCTTTGTAATTGACAATGACAACTATACGTACAGTTGTTGTTAACCTTTTAATATTGTGTAATGAAATGTTTAGAAAAATATGCATTAGCCAGCATAAGCCAGCAAATAAAAATAAACTAAACTAAATGTAAAGCCTAACGAAAATGAATTTGCATTGTCTCATTAATAAAATAACTGTCCAGATTAGACATAGATTCAAATATACATTCAAAATGAGTAAACGTAAAGTTGGGAATCACCTACGCCAAGAGCATACGTCCAACAGCTCATAGACCAGTTGTGGTATCAGATTGCCGAGTACAGAAGAAGACTAGCGCGTCGCTAACGCTGCGGTTCCCGCGCGGGCGGCCGCCGGCGGTTGGCATTGACAGTTCCTTCTTCAACCTGACGCCGCCCAGCGCCGAGGCTATCTCCCCGACGGCGGAAACGCCACCTGTACCTAAACCAGTGATCACTGAAAGCGTAGAAAGCTCGATCACGGTCGAATCGCCCGCGCCATCTGATCGGTTAACGTTGGGAACGTTGCCCGACACGAGCCCCGAGTTGCACTCGTGAGTAGCAGACGACGTCACACACACACGCGCGTGCCCCCCACTCACTGTTACTTTTTTTGGTAGATTTTTGTGTTCTGTGAACTGGATCAATAGATTCTGAATAGGTGTTTGTCGGATGTTTGGGCTTCGAAAAAAATATTATAATTGCACCATTTCATCTGTATGCTTTCATTATTATGCATTATTGGTTAATAATTATAATTTATATCGTTAAATTAATCCTTATATGGTACTGACTTACCGCAACTTGAATTTGTATGTGGTCCAGTTCACACCAAGTAGTAATAGAAATAGAACCGACTTTGCCGCACGAGTGACCTCATAGTCACGGAGTATGTTTGTCCATTGCAGTACGGAAAGACCTGACACTGCGACTGCAGTTCAGGTTCTTTAACAACCTACCAAAGGGGGCCCGTAGCCAATAGACCGAAGGTTAGACGCCGGCTTGCCCGGCCACAGATGTTAGCACGGCACTTAACAGACTTCGCTTACGTTTCAAGCTTAGAGTTTGAGTGTCGACACTTACACGGTGCAGTTTTATGGGAACGCTAAATAAAATTAATAGAAATGTTTTAATGAATAGGAACGCTTACTTTGTTAGATAAATAGGCTGTCTTTTTTAGTCGCAGAGTGCGCTTAAGGGAAAGAAGTGAGCTCATGCCACTGTCATTTGAAGTTTTTTAGCGTAACTAAAAGCTTTTTCATCTTTAGCTAAAGTACAAAACATTGATAAATATAGGAAAATCTTAATTTAGAATTCAACAGCTTTGATTACATTTTATATTTTCCTTTCCGGAATACATAGAGTTCTTTAATTTTACACTTACATACATTCAACACGAGATAAGGTACAGTTGATCACATAACGGTTTCAATAAAACTGCACCAAACTAAAATATGTTTAGAAGTATGTCACTGTCCTAAAACTTGCTTTCTGACTGAGTGACATATTCTTGATGATATAAAATTTAACACGTTTTATTCTATATGTACCTACTTTTCTATTGAATAATTACTTCTATTCTTCTAATATAATTAAATCATAATCATAATTTTTGATCATAATGATCTTTCTTAACACAAAACAAAAATTTCTAATGTCCACTTGAACACTACTAATGTTTTGATTTTAACCGTTAACAATTTGATTTTAGCGGAGAGGGGAGCGTAGAACCTCATGATAATTTGTAGAAAACGGCCGCAAAATATCGGTAAAGGTTCAGTTTTTTGGCGCGAATGTTTCAGGCCGTTCAAATAATGCTGTTGATTGAATGTTTCGGAAAAATATAAAATAACGTGTTCACAGCGCTGCTTGAGCTAATCGACATGACGCTTGTAGGCGAGCGGCTGTGGCCTCCGACGGGTTCAAACATACCGTTTGGTGTTCATGTGTTACTTGTGCAATCCACCCGAGCACATTGCACCCCCTCAAAGGAAACAGGACATTCCAAATACGAAACGATATTAGATTTAACGTTGTGTGCAACAGACTAACATGCTCGCATGAGTGTGAGACTAACTTGAATGAACTCTGCGTTGAATTTTGAAGAATGGGCGGGCATGTATTTTGATGTTTTATTGTTGTATTATATTGTTATCTATATTTTTTTCCAGTGTGATGATATTCTGTTACTTAAACTGAAAATATAACTGCCAACTTTTGAATATGCTTGAGAAATCTGTTTATATTAAATACAAGTTATTTTTATTTTTAATTAACCACTTTCACAATTTGGCAGCGATCTTACCTATTGTACAATATTGAACCTTGTGTTTGAATTGTTGATATGAATCCATTTTTGTTTTTACTGATATTCACTAGAAACTTACAAAGAATTTAAAATACGTACTAGACAATTTTGTAAAACTGAGTCAAATATAAAAAAAAATGGTTGAACAGTAGCGGTTTATTTTTATAATAATATAATCATGTAGTAGTAATGTAGTGAAAATCAGTGAAAGCCAGTACCGGTTATGCATTACCCCGTTTACTATGTGTCGTGTGTTGCATTGCAGTACGCCAGCAGCGCCGCAGCAAGAGCAACGCTTAGAGCCCTGAACGACGCATGCGGTATGTACAACCCTTAATTCAATTGACTAACCGAAATAAATGTTTGGATTAGATATCTCATTGTTACTTTTAACCTTAAAAAGCTTAAGTTACTAAATAAATTAAAACTTGTAAACAAAGCTAAAAAATCAAATCAAAAGTTAAAGTTCGTGATCTATAAGAAGGCTAATCGTTTTAAAAATTAAATCAGCCTCTATTGTAAAGAATATTAATTTTTTGCGTATTATATTTAAAATCTCATAATTTTCGTCATACATCGAACACTAATCATGTAAATATTTAACTTCGATTTTGTTTATCATGTCCTGCATAAATGCATGAAAATGACCCATTTGTGTAGTAACACTTTGGTAACTGGTATTTTTGCCAAGACCAAGTCACGAAGTGCCCAAAATCATAGTTTAATGAAAAGGTCGCCGCTTTATATCGGCAGACAAACAATTGCTGTTTTATCAGATTTTTACACATTTTACACACCCTAATTGAAACAACCTTTGTATTTAGTTGTAACGAGATGTGAGGTACTGTTTAATATGTCTTCTATTCTTGTGACATACATTTAACTTAAAGAATGAGTTTTTCACAATCGGCTAATATTGTTATATAAGGGATTTTTCATCATCATGTAACAACACACTTGTTTTAAGGCTGTTTTTTCAACATGCTTATTTTTTAATAAATGTTTTTTTTTTTTCATTATATAGTATTTTGTCTTTATTATGTACGAGTAACACCTTATCATTCGCGAGTTATACAGGGTTATTTTTTATTCAGTGCACAAACTTTAATATGTCGTTCAGACCATAAAACTAAACAACTTTCTCGAAAAAAATAGGTCCGGAACTGAAAAAAAAAATTCGATCTCCCATACAAACTGCCGCAGCCAACTCAGCAATTAGTATGGGAGGTACAAAATTTTCTTTCATTTTCGGACCCATGTTTCTTGATGAAAGTTGTTCAGTTTCATGGTCTGAAAAGTTGGTTAAAGTTTGTACACTGAATAAAAAATAACCCCGTATAAGAGATTTAAGTTTTAATTGAATTTAATTGATCAACTACTTCAAGGAAGATGATTAAGTCCACTATAGTAATATTATTTTCTTGCTAAAAGAGAACTAACTTGAAGGATCGTTTAGGCAAAGCAGAGGCCCGAAACAGGCGTCGAAACTAAAAAATGTATACGTGCCACAGGATAACCAAACCGCCTGAAAATGTAAAAAAAGAACGCGCTTTTTATGATAACAATGAGAAAATAATATAATAATAAGTAAGCCTCTTCTCTCCAAGCTAACACAGAGTGTTCCCCGCAGACGGGCGCGTGCGGCGCATGACGCGGTTCACTCGCAGCCGCAGCTACGTGGTCGGCTACATCTTCTAGACGCGACACGCCCCGCGCCCCGCGCACGTGCCCCCGCGCCGCCCTCCGGAACACTACAATGCGGCCTCATGTCACCTGCGTTCTTGCTACTGATTCAAAACAGTTCAAAACAAGTGCGCTTACGACTTCAAGTCACTCTTCGGTATACAAACATTTTGACGTCAGTAGCAAACTATGGAACATTATGACGAAATCAATTGATGTGTTTACCGCATAGCTTGACTTTAATATGAGACATCTTCACTGCGATTTTGACCTTTCAAAAACGCTGGTACAAAAAATATTTGTAATTGATAAAAATGTCTCTTATTACAGTCAATGCTATACAAGAATTACTAGTGCCTGTTTAAATGTTGACACGCGCTCGCTGGCATCGCACTTTTTGCTGTCTGACGAAGTTTTGTGATTTGACAAGAAAGTTCTTACTATTTAGAATGGGCTAGTGATCTGATGTAACGTAAACATCTAGTTTTGTCGTTTGATTGGATCGCACGATGTATTAAGACCAATGTATTATTACAACTATACCAGATTCTCTAGAAGTAAAACTGTGCTGAAAACAAACGTGATCCCTAAAAAAATGCATTTTGAAGAAAAATACATTTTGGAGAACAACTGACGTAATATTGATACAGATCTGTTATATCATTAGCCCTCAATTTAATAATCCAGTATCATAAAACGCATCTTATCTTGCCAAATAGAGAAGCAATTTAAATCTTTAATTTGTTATTCAAATCACAAAATAATCGTTAGACGAAATTTACGTATACTTGGAACTTGAATGTGTCAACAAGAACTGTGATGTTTGTTGATGGACAAAAAAGAAAATCGTACGGTACTATACGGTGGCAGGCCCATCGCTGGTAAAGTAAGGACTGAATGTTATGAAGATAAGCTACGGCTGGTCAGAAATAAATTGTTTACTGACGAGTATAGAACACCAATGTATCTGAGGGACAAAATTAGTATTTTGACTTCAAGTACCTTGGGGTACAGGGTGAGAAAAGAATAAAGTTTATATTAAATCCTAAAATTATCTAAGTATCTACTTGTATCGTCTGTTTTACATTGACGATGTTTCAATGCAATTTAATTTAGAGTTTTATTGGTGGTTTAACAAAATCACAGTTCTTGTCCGCGTATGCATGAATTTGTACGTTTTAATATTAATATTATTCTAGTGTGCTAATGAATTCGTATTAATTCTTATAAATTGTAATATATATTATAGACGTGTCTATTCCATTCATGCGAAACATGCTTCTCTTTGTAGGACTTATTTTCTGACAGCTTTCCAGAAAACAAGGACGCTTTTAAAGGAATTCCTACTGAACACTAGCTCCACTTCACTAATAATAACTCCTAAAAAATAAAATATTATCAAAAATCTCGTCGCTAAAATTGTTTTTTTTTATGCGAAAAAAGAACTACTGTTTTAGGAATTCCGTTCTGCATTTACAGAAAAACACATTTTATCGGGTTTATCAGTTCTAAAATACTCAAAACTTAATAAAACAACTTGCTGACCAAAGTTTTAATATATTTTTACAGAGTTTTTTAATCGAAGTGACGCGTCAATGGCATATGGGAGCCGCATAAAATCACATAAATATTTCGGACAAAGGAGTTGTGTTTCGCATCAATGGAGCGCTATGTTAAATTTACATAATTTTTCAAAAAAGCACCGGGTTCGATTCGCGGTTTAGATATTGTGCCTTCTGCTAAAATTGTACTTTCATGTTGCTTGGGCGAACGTTACAGAAGGCTGACTTCACTTAGAATAGATATTGTAACCTCTTGCTTTCTTGAAACGAAAATGCTTATCTTTAAAGTAACTTTATGTATATTTGATAGTGAATCTACTGGGGAACTAAGTGTCCATAACATTGTGATAAACATCATGTTTTTTTCCATTTTAAAATACTGCTTTTGATTTTTTCGTCTTAGTTTCATTAAGAGAGATTATTTGTATATGAATTTTAGATTTTTAAAGTGTAATATTCTTTTATTGTGACAGTTTATGAAATTATATTATAATTTAATATAAAGTCGTAATTTTTATTGTAATAATATAATAGAGTTATTTATGTTGCGGTTCAGGAGCATTTTGGTCCAACGAAAACTGACAAGTAGAGTCGCAGTTCTGTAGTTTGTGACAAATATGTAAAAAAATCAATAAAGTACATAAACGACATTTTAGTCTTTTATTATTTTTCATCTAATACCTATTTGAAACTACGTAACCGATGGACCCTCAACCTGCTCTTAAACACCAAAGGTTAGCTGGTAGAAAATGCTATACTAGCATTAAGTTCGCCTTTGTAAATCCTTTTTTGGTGTCAATCAATCAAATGGACACCATTTTATTTTCACGTTCAGCCGTTATCTACTTCTGTAGAAAGGATAAAAAAATATTCGAACCAGTCGGTTCAAGTACATACATATCAATTTATTTTTATTCGAATGATTCAGAAGCTCAGCGAAAGTTTCACCTACACAAAGATAGGTCTGGTTTGTACATAATAAAATAGTCATCATTGAGCACATAAGCTTTATTTAATAAGTAGGTAGCAAGTTATCCATGTTTGAAAGATATGTGTGAACAATCGATAACATTTGCTAAATTGTGTGTTATTCTACAACTACATAGGTACCGAATTTTATACATCGTGCACTCTTTTACCCATATGGCATTACGCATCGGTTCAAGCAACGCGACGGAGAAATAATGCCGCCAGACCAAATTGTACCATTGGGAGAGGACCACTTTCGCTGATGTTCCAAATAGTACTCTTTAGTCCCATTTGTTCGAGCTAATTGGCACAATTTGTAGACTTTCCCCAAGAAACACAATGCAATTCCGAGTTGAAAATAAATATTAACTACCAATGGAAACATCATAAAACTGAGTGATTGTTTGTAAACTACACAGAATGTGGCAACAACAAAACTTTTTTGAACAAATAAATAAATTACAATTACAAACAAAAGTAAATAAAATTAGTAGGTACCTAATATTTACAAAATTATCCAATTAGCTCCTCATTATTATGCAGTGGAGATATCAGTACTTGAATATCCAGTTGGACCCATTAGTGGAACCAACCGTCCGGGACGAAAGTTTGGGCCTTTTTTTTTGTTTCCCATTGTTGTTGCCTACCAATAAATAGGGTCCTACGCCTGCGTGCGACCACATGTACCTTACAAGAACACGTAATACAAACGTAAATAATAATACATATATGTGGGGGATATCTCGCACAAAGCCATCTGATCCCAAACTAGGCAAAACCTGTAGGTACTATCGGAATTACAGCTGATAAAATTACATACTTATAGATAAACAGCATCCAGACAAAGGGTAAACACAAGTGCTCATCACATGAACGTTTTCCCTGGGCGGGAACCCGCAACCTTTAACTTTGTGGGCAGGCGTGCATCTAGACTACGAAGCCGACAATGTGTACCTACGCACCCCGCGCTGCTGTTGCATGGAATGGGAGGTTCAAACTGGGAGTTTTCAGTTCAGCGGCACCATTCCCTATATTACTGCTCTTATAGTGCACGATAAGTACCTATAATATTTATTAAACATTACGTAATCACGACATTTTATATTTTAATTTAATCTTTTCTAAATATAGTATGGTGTTCTAAATACCATCGATCTAATAATTCTAAATTAAGTATCTATAAGTAATTTTAAAATTCTTAGAAATAGAAAGCTAGGCTTATTCATGATATTTTATTGTCATGTTTTGGAAGACAATTCGTTAAGCTACTAATATAAGACAACAGACAATTATATACATGTTGTTTTTTACAGTTCGGCCACTAGGATCCCCTAATTTAACCCGATCCCCCAGGGGATCCCAGTGAACTGTCCAGATTATTTCTGTAATAAATGTCGTTTAACCGAACCGCAAACAATTAAAAATTATACTTCATTATTAACTAATATCTGAAACTGAATGTGCAGTTTTTTTAGAAAGTTTTTAATAAAATAAATATGAACATATTGTGTTTATAGATATCTATTTACTAAACCACTACCTAAAGTATTGTATTTTAATGAAGACGGACTTCATTGCCTTGTCTAGAACTACGTACAACCTCGCTTATAATATGTAATACTTCTGAAGTTTATTGTCCTAGCCATTGGCTTGCTTACATACGAGTACAAGAAGCACTTAGGTAAGGTAAGTATCTATCTAAAAAGTTACTCTACTCTATTTGTGCAGTTGAGAAAAAGTGCGATCTATCAAAACACCCATTACTACTTTCAGCTATCCACGATTGTAACTAAAAGTCTTGTTTGTGGTCAACTGCCACGAACAACATATATGGGATTATTTTTTATTCAGTGTACAAACTTTAATATGTCGTTCAGACACTGCAGCCAACTCAGCAATTAGTATGGGAGGTACAAAATTTTCTTAAATTTCCGGACCCATGTTTCTTGGGGAAAATTGTTCAATTTCATGGTCTGAACAACATATTAAAGTTTGTGCACTGAATAAAAAATAACCCCGTATAATATAAAAGAAAAACATCAAAACAAATAGGTAAGTAAAAATATTCAAAATGTTTGTAGTAAAGTGACTAGTCAAAAAAAACTAATAAGAAATTAAAATTAAAGTAATATGTAATTATGATAGTGATTGAGCCTTGAAAAGCGTGCTAAAAATTGGATTAAAATCATAAAAAAAATAAAGAACGTAAATGGCACCATATATATTTTTTTATTTATCCATCTTGTAATTAATTTGTAAACGTACTAAGTACAACATTTTATAAATTGTATAGGTTACTTACTAAAAATATTAATTATAAAAAATAATTATAGTAAAGTTGCATAACTACAATTCCGTCATATATAAATGGCAGAGATCAACTCGAATTATAATATAAAATTTCGAGACGCTAGCTAAAAGATCGAGAACATTTTATAAAGAATCCAACATTGCTGAACAAAAAAACCTAAATTAATTTTCTTTAACTACTGACTCCTAGACACTATAGACCTCCAAACATTTTTATTTTTTTTCTAACAATATTATTTTAGATTACAAACCAATATCTCCTATTTCTAACAATGTTGAAATAGAAGATATTGGCTTGTACTTTAAAACAATATCTGGAGACATCTTTACAGAAAATAATAAGAGAGTTAGCGAAGCTTCTGATTCTGCTTTCACGTAAGCTGCCTGAACTCTTTGAGGTTGATTCGGCAAACAAAAATTAAAAAATAACCAGCGCGTGAAGTCTTTAATTAATCCTACTTTCCTAAAATACTTATAAAAAAATTAGGTTACTCGCATGCATTATTCAAAATACAAGTCTAAGAAGTTGAATCAATCATAAATTTTTCTTGTTTCACATAACATACACTGGTGAGGGCAAAAAAAAGGAATAAAATGCGCTCGAAATTATCAGGCAAGGATGTGTATGAATGAAACTAACAACTGCCACATGCATGCAACGTGAATCGTTATGCCCGCATAAGGTAAGATAAGGTAAGACATTCAGTTTACCATCACCCGGGGTATACCTATATTTTTTACCAAACAATGTGGTTCTTTCTAATTACGCCAGTTATTACTAGTCTTAGTCACCCCATCTTAAAAAAGAAAGCATAGGTATTTAAAGCAATATTCAAGTGTCAACACTAATTACAGCTTATACCTACCTAGAAATATTAACAACATAAAAACCCACTACTAAATCTGACTAGGAAGTTTCGCTGATATCAGCAAAAACAAAGTACATAGCTTCTATACTGTATAGGCAGTTTTCGTTTCTACAGAAATACATATGAATGGTGATACAAAGGGCAGCAAACAAATTGAGTCAAGGTGGCGTGGTGTGAAAATGCTTGCGCACGTACATTTGTATGAAAAACTTTCTATGCGACTTCTCCTTTCGCTCATGATGTTTGCCAGTCACTGATAATAATGTGAATACTGTGTAACATGTATTTTAACATAAAAAAAAAATACAGACGAATTGAGAACCTCCTCCTTTTTTGAAGTCGGTTAAAAACAAGATGCATTTGTATTTATATTGGTAAAAGTAATGTGACAATTACGGTGACAAGAAAGAACCGATACAAGATAACATTTGTCCTGCTTCCTAAGTCACAAGTTTCATGAACATACAAATTACTTGCTACGCAAAGTGCTACATCGTATTGCATTTTGTAAATTATAACTTCGTAAAATAGGGCTCTGGTAAAATAAGCGGTGGTGTCTATAGTTCGTAAGCAATTTTACAGTCAAATGTCTGCTAATTATCTTTTAAAAATCTACCAAACGGTTTTGGGTTCAAGAGCTATGTCAAATAGTGATAAAAAATATGTTTTTAAAAACGGCCAAATAGCTACAAAATTATTCTAATTAATTATTCTGGAAATTAACTGGGTTTTTAAGGATTTTCTGGGGACGTTGATTTGTATATAGTGCACACAAGCAGTTTTAGATTCAATGCTATTTTGCGGAAATTTCAGCAAGTTTTATTGTCTAACGTGCCTTAGATATTTCGATCTTTTTATAAATAAACTAGACTTGCTCGTTGGTTAATAAAATGCACCTAGATTTTTTTCTAGAAAAAAATATAAATGGCTGATATTCTTATTTGTGTACCTACTTGTAAAATCTATAGGTACAATGTAGATGGTTCGCATACATTCAGAATTTGAAGCACAAAAGCTACTTAACGCTATTAATTAATTAACAATTTAAAAACCGTTAGGTATTATTGAATTTTATCATTTCTATACGGAACTGATAACTTCTATAACTATTGTATTAAAATAAAGTGGTGACATTATATTCATAAGTACAACTCGCTTTAAGTAAAATAAATTAATACAATTTATTACCTCTCACTGATTAACCTTAAGTAAGAAAAAAAAGGTACCTGTTAGCCTTCAGAATTTTTGGAAGAAATATTCGTTCCTACTTAACCATTTGTATATATTGCGTATACCCGATTGCAACAGAAATATTTTAAAATTATAACTCATCGTCTAAATATAACAACTATAAAATATACGTAGGTACTATTTATCTTTGCAAACAACAATAAGATCTGCTGTTGCGTCGCCGTAGTCGGGTAAAGCTTCTACAAGACACCTTTATCATATTATGCTGTTTTTTTGCTCGGTCCGAGATAATTCACGTTTTATACTGCGTTAGGGTCGAGATCTCTGTGGCTGTTGTCCCGTCGCCAACTAAGAAGTTCGTCTAGGAGTGTTTCCAAATGAGGGTTACCACCTAGACGCGCCACCTGGTACATAACAAAAAGAAGTTATTAAATACAAGCTGTTCGCCCGCGGCCACGCTCGCGTTATGTAAGATTTCCCCGTGGGAATAAAACTTTTTCCCGTAAACCTACCTGTATTAACACATATGATACTTTCCTATAGGTTACAAACTATCTCCACTTCAAATTTCATCCAAATCCATTGAGCGTGAAGGCGGAACAAACATCCAAATATTATAAACACTTTAGGTTTTCGCGATTGTTAATATTATATCCAAATATATTTTCACATTTATAATATCAGTGTGATATGATAATAGTTGTGTTCTGGTTTGGTTCTGTTCGACTAGACAGTTTCAACGAGCCGTCAACTAGGCAATTAATTCGGCATATAGCAGGTAGTTGACTAGTGGACAACGTGGCGTTCACGACTAGACAACGCGTTGCCATATTCAATTCCGCGCCCGCTATATTACCACTTTGGTAGAAATAGAGTTTTGAACAGTTAGGGGAAAAAAACGTTGCCAATAAGCAACGAGGACGACACACGTTCCACGAGTGACGTGGGCGTATGTCTGTAGTCGCATGTAGGGAACATTCCGGCACATCACAAAAGTTATAATCTCAATGCTCTACCTCGACTCGTATTGGCGTAGAGCTGATGCAATATGCTATGACCTTTAGGATGTTATTACTTTATGTTAATAAATGAAGGTCCCACAAGGTGGACAGATTTGGTGAAAGTTGCGGGGCGCCGCCGCCGGTGGATGCAAGTAGCGCAGGATCGACACGTTGGAAACCTATGGGGGAGGCCTATATGTTCAGCAGTGGACGCCTCCAGGCTGAGATGATGATGAATAAATGAAGTAAAATAAGCATTGTTACCTCGTATCTAGCTTCTGTGTCCAGTCCTTTGAGAATGTCCCTGGTGTACTGGAAGCTGCCGAGCCTCTCCAAAAGGCCGATGCAGTAGCGTTTCACCTCCACGTCGCGCGTGCGTTGTCGTAAGATATCTGTACTCGTCTATAAGGAATGATATTCAAAACTGTGACTGAATATGTCCGACGCCTGCTATGCACCTACGACGTAGGTGGAGCGTGCTTAGACTGCCGTGCGCGTAAACCCGCCTCGTGGGTGCAATAATTTCCTTTGTGACTGCGCGGCCCCTACGTCGTAGGTGCGCTGTTACCAAAAGCGTATGCGGCCACCTACCGAGGCAGGTGGGGGGCGCATGGCTGTATTATTACGTTTTTCTTTTCAGCAGCTAAAGTGTTGATTAATACCTATACAACGTGTTAGCTAAATAACGTAAAACACCTTAGTTACGTTAGTTCTGCCTATGATGACAATCTCTGATATTTCATCCAAACTGACTCAAGTCACCTGATCAGTTTGTACAAGTCACGGAGACAAGTACAAGTTAAAATTCATTTTTGAGATTTTGGAAACTTCTAAAACAAAAATTGTTCAGTTTCACGAAAGTGTGTTTTTTTCTGTTGTCATACGCAAGTGGACACAAGAATAAGAGGATACCTATTCATTATAATTTATCATTTATCATTACATGAACTTGGTTGACGTATTTATTTAGTCGTTTATTCCCGATACACAAAGATAGGCGGTAACAAACTTCTTAAATCGCGATTATACGACTAAATACTATCGTACGTAACCTGCTCAATAATTAATTTCTTTGACTATACCTATGAGTAGTGCAGACACGAACATAAGTAAGGCAATGAAATATGATAGTTTTTCAGCCATCAACTTAAGGCTTAAGACCGAATTAAAAAGTACAGCCTTTAACGGAACATGCTATGGAACTATAAGCACGAATTGTTATGTTAGTTGCATTGTAGAAGAGTACAGAAGCAAAATATTGATAGCGCCTGGATTATAACAAATTTTCTACTCTATTGTCTTAGTTTTAATAGTAATAGAATAACTTGGCACTCCTGGATTCTATAAACATAATCATAATTATTATAATAAACTTGCAGGTGTTCTAATTTTAACAACACAACAAAGCAAAATTAGAACACCTGCAAGTTTATTATAATTATTATAATAATTGACCGAGCGAGCGAAGCGTCTCTGCTTCAGCTTGGCCAAAATTGCTTTTGTATGTATGTGTGTCTGTCTGTTTGTTCCACTCTACAGGTCGCGTTTCTCAACCGATTCTCGTGAAATTTTGTGAGCAAGTTCGATAAATTAATATTTTTTTTTGACGAGTCAGTCTTTGGAAATTAAAAAGAAATGACGGAATTATGGGGGTTGCTAGCTTACAACGTCCACCGCTAAAGCTCTACAGTCACATTTCTCAACTAATAAAAAATAAAATGAAATGAAATAAAAAAAAATACGAAATTATGAGGGTTGGAACGAAAAAAAAACACAAATCAGCCATTTAATTATATATTATTTTCTTCTAATTTTGCTTATGTTTATAGAATCCAGGAATGCCAAGTTTGTTTATAATGTAAGCATCCGCATGTTTAGTTGTTTTAGTATTTCTAGGAAGTTATCCAATCCAATTATTATTGATATTTTGCAGATATTATTCTGAGTCTATTTGGGTTCACGTGATCACTTTTATGGATCTCCTATTTTGGGGTACCTGAATCTGAACTCATTGATTAGAGGTAGGAAAGGTAGGAGAGGCAATCAGGCGCTAGTAGACCACACTAGTCCAGTGCAGGTGGACTTCATACACCATATTTGAATTTGTTCACAAAAGTGGTTTCCTAACGTTGTATGCTTCACAGTAAGAGCGTCACAATTCAAAGTACGTGTAGGATTCGAAGCAGCGGCGTCTCCTGGAAGAAAGACTGGCTCTAGGCTAGCCACTATACCACCAACGCTCCTAACTTTTCTTTTTATTAATTCAGTTTTTAAATTACAGTTCAACAAACAAAACAAAGGCGCCTTGGAAGGATCTACCTCTTCATCATCGATGGCAACACCTCGGAGTTGACTCCCACCCAAACTATTGACACTTCCAGAATTTTAGACTGAACTCTTTTATTTTATTTTACTTTCTTCGGAAAACTTGCAGCTAATTATTTACAAAATTATATAAATATGTAGTATAAAAATTACGAAATTGGAATTAAATAAAAAGCCATTTACAAGTTTTCGCCTGTAGAAACAACATCAATCAACATCAACGGCCCGTTACAGTCCACTGCTGGACTATGAGCCTCCTCCACTTAAGTCGAGGGTTTTGCCATAATCTCCACGCTTGGCAGGCGGGTTGGAGATCACAGATTATAAGGTTACTGTATCAGAGAGCGCAGCTGCCCGTTCCCTGTTCAATGTGTGGTCCCTGAGTCGCCTCTTACGACACCCACGGGAAGAGTAGGAGCTGGTGACAAATGTATTTTACTCTGCCGTCACCACACGGCTAGTAGAAACTATAAAGAGTAAATAAGCCTCTTAAACCATCTATCCTTTCTTTAGACTCATTTGGAACCCATCGTTGTTCGTTATTTCCTTTCTGGTAAAGGATACGTAAGACTTGGTTGTCGGCGGGCTGGTTGCGAATGGCGTGGACGATGGGGAAGGAGAACTTGCCTTCCGTGAGGTCCTCGCAGTAGCTCTTGTTCTCCGAGTACTGAAACAACCAGAGGCCACAAGTCAGATCATCAACAGCTCATACACGTCCCCACTAAAGGGTCCGAGCCTATGTGTTTTTTTTTTATAAATTATGAGTAAACTCTTGACCTCCATCTAGCCCGAAGGAGAGATGAGGCCTACGCTGGAGCGAGTTTACTCATGAGAAGCCTATGCACTCGCACTTTGAAGAGGTTAGGGTTGTATGTATTAGGAAATAGAGGCCGGCGACCACCACGCCTTAGTCGGTTACGGTGGTTCAGTACGTCGACTTACTATATATTTTATTAAAGGAAACCCCAAGAGCGTAAAATAAACTTACATATTAATTCGAAAACACGTATGTTCGTGGTGAGGTTTGAACCCGTTCTCCCGGTTGGGAGGTGTTGTCCCTTGCCATTACACCACCGACGCAAGTCAGATTATATTGAGATACAAGATCAAATACACACAATAGTTTTAAGAAAATTATTAAGTGTACAGTTAGGCGGCTTTATTGCTACATAGAAATTTCTTTCAGGCAACCTTATTGTTTCAAAAGAAAGTAAATCTTTACAGTCCAGCATATCACGCATCGTCGATTTGTTTAGCAAATCCCTTAAAATATCCACAATGATTGCAAAAGTAAAGAAAAATACAGTCGACTTACCTCCTGCAAACATAGGTTACAATAGTCATCTCGGATCTGGAAGTAGAGGCCCAAGATGGCGGACAGCTTGCTAAAATCCGACTTGTTTTCACTGAACAACTGCATCAGCCGGATTGCCAGCATGAACAGGCCTCCCGTTTCTAAAAAAAATATTTTAAGTGAGGCAATATCGTAAATAAGATTACTGGAATCGCAACAATCTACTTTAAGTAGATGATTTAAAGCAAATAATCTTACATAAAAGTTTTCATAACTCTTATGACTCGGTAAACTTAAACTTTACCCAGTGAGTGAAAATTTTTGTATCCAATCTTTTGCGAGCTTACTTTTAATAGTCATCTGTTTGTACTCGTCTTCCGACGGACAGCGGAAGTTGTCACGCCAGTAGATCTCCAGGCCCTGCCCTCTATGCAATTCCAGCAATTGTTCCGTGTAAACTGAAGTGGCCTGGACAGAAACACACCAATCATTTCATGTACCATTAGTTTACCTACCACCATACTACCACTACCTTTCCCTGCTTCTTTGATCTTTTGATGAAACGCTTACCAGCGGATGTCCGAGTTCCAGGGTCTTCTCCAGCGCAATGATCATGACGTAATTAGCTGCGTTGATGGTACTGGCCACACCATAGATGGAGTGGGCTACAGGTATGCCACGCCGCAAAATAGAGTTGTCTTGGATATCGTCAATCCTAGGTGAATAAATGAAAACCATAAGATAAAATACCTATGATAACAAGAAAGAAAAGTAAAAAAAGAAACAGAGAATAAAAAGAAAACCGGACTTGGCGAACTTACGGACGGCTAAAAGCCCCGTGTTTGTATGTGGGGACATCTGCGAGAAGTGCAGATGGGTGATCTGCTCTATAAAAAAGAACTACTTCACCCTAAATGTATCTTTATTATAATGCATCTCTCTCTGTTGAAGTCGAGGAGAGGACTTGTCGCCATATTTGCAAGATAATTCGTCACCGTTCTTATTATCATTCATTGACGTCAAAAAGTAATTTTGTAAAATCATACATCGAATATAGACTTTATGTTATCTTACTTTTATAAGGTAAGTTTTTCTGGTGGATGATTAGTAAATCTATGCTATAAAATTATAAATTCAACCAGTGATTTTATTACTAAAAATGTTAGAGACGCGGTGTGAACACTGTAGATACTTATTGCTTTTTTTTAGAATCTCATACATAATTCAAAAGTTACGTTCATCGATTTATTATTAGAATACGTACAATACAACGAAAACCAGAAACAGGCCTAACTCTTACTCATACCTATTTTAAATTCAAGGGAGTGCTCCATGAAATAAAAGCTTCACGCAATGTTCAAAAGAAGGTACGTAATTACTTATTCTATCTATACGTATCTATATTTTAGATATTGTTAACCAATTTTGGAATACAGGAAGCTCACGCATACTGACAGATACCTGCATGCATTCTCACACCACCATCCGCGACACTTACAATCTATCGTATCTACGCTGACGAACCGTGCGTATGCATTATGTGACCCAGAACATCTAGCTAGATGAAGAACTAAACCATGTTCATGAGGTACTGAAACAGAACGGGTACACAGGAAAGAGGCATAGACGTATGAAAGTGAGGAAGGAAAAGCATCTGGAAGTTAGCAGACAACCAGCGTTCTTTCTTACCGTACGTGAAAGGGGTAACAGATAAAATCAGCACAGTGTTGAGTAAAAGCCCTCCGTTATCAAAGGTAGCGAGCTTATTACGGACACCGAAGGATGTGATACCCTTTCAAAATGCAGGCGTAGGATACAAAATACAGTGTAGTTGTGGTATCTAGGTTGATGCGAGGAGGAATCAAAAAGTAGTGAGAACGACATACTCCTTGGTAAGAAAAAAAAAATACTGGCAGGCATAGCTCAGATACATATTTGTAATATTAATAAAGAAAAAAATCTTCGATTCTCTTTTGTTTTTTTCTGAATGTAGTCATTTGTTTGCTTCGTGTCAGAACGTGTTCTCGAAAATGGAGAAAAACGAAGTGCGAGCCGTTATTAAATACCTCTGTTTAAAAATGTTGAGATTCATTGCGATTTGGAGGCAACATTAGGAGAGTCTGCTCCGCCGTATTCTACTGTCGCAAGGTGGGCTTCTCAATTTCGAGTAGGGAGAACGAGCACGAAAGACGAACATCGTTGCGGCCGTCCATCGACGTCAGTCACCCAAGAAAATGTTGCGAAAGTCGAGAAAATTGTATTGAGCGGTCGAAGAGTTACCATCCGATACTTAATTCAAGAAACGGGCATTTCATATGGAAGTATTCAATCCATATTGAAACAATCTTTGAATATGAGAAAAGATTCCGCAAGATGGGTGCCGAGAATGTTAACCGACAGTCAGAAACAAAATCGACTTGACATTTCGAAGATGTTGTTGGACAAGTTTCAAGAAGATTCTGAGAACTTTTTGTCTCGTTTCGTAACAATGGACGAAACATAGGTCCATCATTTTGATCCTGAGACAAAACAGCAATCTTCGCAATGGAAACGGCCATCATCACCGACCCCGAAGAAGTTTCGTGCCGTGGCATCGGCTGGCAAGGTTATGGCCTCAATATTTTGGGACTCAGAAGGGATATTTTTGATTGATTACCTGGAGCGTGGAACCACTATTACAGGCCAATATTATGCAGCTTTAATTCCCAAGTTGAGGAATGCCATCAAAGAGAAAAGGAGAGGGAAACTTCGAAGGGGCGTGCTGTTTCATCACGACAACGCATCCGCGCACAGGTCGGCAGTTACGATGGCTGCCATTCAGCAAGCTGGCTTCGAATTGGTTGACCACCACCCCCCTTATTCACCAGATCTGGCGCCTAGCGATTTTTATCTGTTCCCCAAATTGAAAGAATACTTAAGGGGAAACAGGTACGAAGACGATAACGAGGTGATGGATGCCGTGGAGAGCTTTTTGCAGGACCAAGACAAAAATTTTTTTTTAAAGGGATTGAAGCCTTGGAAAAGCGCTGGACTCGGTGTGTAGAGAGACTCGGAGACTATGTAGAAATATAAATTATTAAGTTATCAATAGTCATTATATTTTATTTCATTCTCACTACTTTTTGATCCCTCCTCGTATATTACGCGAGGCCGATTTTTGTCCAGCCCATATCAGATCTACAGTTATGGTCCGATTTTTGAAAAATGATATGTCATTAGATTCGTCTCATGCTGGAGAGTTGCATAAAACTCTTGAATTTTTTATTTTTTCCTGAAAATGTATTGAAAGATGAATTTGAAAAGACTACTGAAAGAAAGAAAGAAAGAAAAACCATTTATTTCAATTTTACCACACTACACAATAAAGTACATCGAGAGATAAAGAGTACAATTGTAATGACAGTATTTAAAATAGTACTTCCATGTGCAATGTGACGCAATAATAAAAAAGGCTAGCGACTCAGCAAAATGTCTATCTCCAGAGAGATAAACGCTGGTTTTCTGTCGCCCCTAATATTTTTCCGTCGACCGGATCCCCAAGAGGAGCAGGCGCGCAATGCTACTGATCTAGACCTCCGAGTTTCGAGGTTCTAGAAGAAAGAAAATAAATACATAATAATAGATACTTAATATATATTAATTGTATACCAGATTATAATAATAAAGATAATTATAATGAAATTATAATAAAAGACGGAACATAACTTAACAATAGGATATGTATGCCAGAGATATAAGATGAATGATAAAAAATAATAATAAAAAATAATAGAAAATAAAATACCAGTATCAGGACATCTGCTGCTTTTCCAAAAGTAAATTTTTAAGATGTCTTTTAAAAATGGGCTTTGATACTGACCTTCTAAGAGGTGGCGGAAGATTATTCCAGCACTTAGAAGCCTGATACCGGAAACCAACCAACCAACCAACCAACCAACCGTGACCTGTGGATCCCTATTTTGATACAAGATGACCAAATAATAATAAACAAGAATGGCATTCAAACCTGTAGTAAGTTATTCAGCATGATGAAATATTATTTTCGAGTCAGCAATAAAATATCCCGCAACACATGTACGAAAATACAAAAATAATTTTTCACTTCTCATGCTCTGAAAGTGCTTATTTGTGCAGAATATAGGCTGCACAAAATCGAATTTTGTGCACAAGTGCATTAACGTATCTACTCATAAATATATCTATATTAAGGCAAAGAAAATGAGCCATACAGCCAAACACAATAAGAAGTTCATAGATAGAATTCGTATTTTTTTTTTATTTATTGGTAAGAAGTTTTATAATATTTACTTTAAATTATTTGCCATATGTGTTTTTTAAGACATAAAAGATATTAAAATTTAAATTCAAGTACGGTAGGTTATTTAATTAATTTAAGAAAATTATTAATACAAAATTAATTTAATAGTAGGCTGTATAGGTCTGCAGCCCACGCCTAATATCAATGTCGTAAGATTTAAAAAAAATAAAGTGGCGGGAAACAGCTCTTGTTTTTTCGTGCGTTTCTTAATTTCTTCAATTTGCTTACTACTGTTTTATTTCCTCGCAATCGAAGTGAAAAGCAGAGTTTATAACTCGTCCACAAAACCATTTTATTCTCGACATTACTAGCAGCAGGTCTCGGATAAAAATGGTTCGTTTTGTGCACTTGTTGTAAGATCTGCTAATATTTTACAGTTTGTTACAATGAATGACAGAAAACATTATTGTGTCAACTTTTAATGTCCTTTTTATTGGGGACTATTATGTCAATACTCTAAATTGCCAGGTTTTTCTTTTCAAAATGTTATGCAAACTTTTTTCGCATACCTATTCAAAATGTGGAGAAAAAAGCCGGTCAAGTGCGAGTTGGAATCATGCTCGAAAGGTTCCGTGCCACTACAACGAAATATGCTCTCAAACCGCTAGTATGATAAGGCCCTAATAGTTTTGGTATTCCGTCTGTCTGTCCATCCGTCCGCGGCTTAGCTCAGAGACCCTTAGTACTAGAAAGCTGTAATTTGGCACTTAATCATGTCGACAAATCTGAAGAAAAAAACTTAAAATATTTTTTTAGGGGTCTCTGGTACACGTCAAGTGGGGGTTATTTTTTTTTTTTCACGATTATCTCAGTGTGAGGTATGGTTGGTAGGTTTTTTAAAAATAATGGGGGTTTGCTAAAACCATTTTTCGATGCTAGTGAAAGTATTAGAAATATTTCGTTTTAAAATGCTTATTGTTGTTAGTCAAGTTCCCCCCCCCTACCAGCGAAACAGTTGTATATAGAAATGTAAAAAAAATCACAGCAGTAGTGTATATGGTGAATTTAAAAGGAAAACTATCAACATCAAGTAGTCTTTACAGGTTATCGCATAATAGACCAACTTATAAAATGAACTTGTACATGTAAGACTTTTGGTAACTACAAATATCGTAGAAAAATATTTTGATGAATGTTAACTGTCTTAAACAGGTACATAAGTAGTATTGGACAACTACGGAACCCTACACTTTGCGTGGTTTGTGTATTTATTTACTTGTTCTAGCTAAACGTAGTTGGTGCCAAAAAGGTTTCAAAATGAAAACTGAAAAATTCATAATGGTGCCTCAAAACAATATCTATATTTATTAAGTAATTCTAGGCCTTGTCTACCTTTACACTTATTTCTGTTCTATCATTATTTTAGTGTGGAAAAAACATGTAATATTCTATTTTTTATCATTTGACTATGGAAGAATCATAGATACTACAGCCAGACATTTAAAACAATGACTCATTGTGACCACTGTAGCATTTACCACTTAACTATTTAACAGGAGTGTATGCCACTCACTGGCTCTCAATTAGGTTAACTAAGCTTAATTGGTCTGATTTGTTTGTCTTATCATGTAACATGAGCAATAATGGGGCATTTTGATCTTTCTCATAGAGGCATAAATGGAAGTTGTGATAAATATAATAAAGAATTAAATAAATAGTCAAGCATGCGTTGGACTAGTGCACCAAGGGTTTTATACCATTCAGCTTTGTCTGAATTTTTCTCAAAAAAAATCTGGTTATCTAAACTTCTTGAAAAACTATTATATCCTATTTACTTATGTTAAAAACCAACTTTAAAACCATCTATGGGAAATTTTCAATTAGGTACTTTTTGTTTGTTCATACTCCTAGAATTTTCAAAGGTCAAAGAGATATGAATAATAAATACTTACAGTAGGCTGGAGTTGTGAAGCATTTGCACTATTTCCCCAACAGACCGGATCTTCTCATCAGAGATGTTGAGCCAGTAGTTAAACGCTGAGATCAGCTTTGTCCTAATCTGTTTGCCCGGTACTTGGGATATGTAAGTGTAAGGCATGAGGACTTTCTGTAACAATTTAATACTGAATAAAATACACATTCTAATAGGTTTTTAATTTGGTTATTGACTGAGAGAGCTTCTCTGTTTCAGCTTGGCCAAATTTGCTTTTGTATGTCCATCTGTCCATCTGTTTGTTTGTTTCACTGTACAAGTCGCGTTTCTCAACCGATTTTCGTGAAATTTTGTGAGCAGGTTCGATAAATTAATCGAATTTTTTTGTAGTCAGTTTTTGGAAATTTTTAAAAATGACGGAGTTATGGGGGTTGCCAGCTTACAAGGTCTACTGCTGAGGTTGTTTTCCTCTACAGGTCACATTTCTTAACCCATAAAATAAAATAAATAATATAAAGTAAAATTAAGTTAAATAATATTTTTAAAATTAAAAAATCAAGGAGTCCTGTTTGTGGAGAAAAAATAAAAATAAATATGAAAAGATATACAGGCTCGCGAGGTCTACAGTTCACAGAGCCACTAGTTTATTTATATAGGTATTACTCAAAATAATACCTATAGTAAAGTTGTGATGTAAATAATAAAAATTAAATTGTTTACAAATAAAATTACAAATTAACTAAATGATGAATTGAATAAGCAGGTTTTAAATTTTAAAACACTTACTGTAAAACATTTACAAGATGTTAACATTGTAGCTGGGTATCCGGCTCGCCTGCTCCAGGGTTCTGAATAGCTCTGATGTCAATTCTAAACTTGATACAATACAACAAACAATGTCAATGCCGCATGCACTGCATTGCGTCATTTTAACACAGTTCCCTATGTATTTACATAAAACAAATATATTGAATAATACAGAGATAAAATGCTCATTAGATATGCATGTTCCATACGAGAATTTATCTTTCTGTAATGATCGGCCGAATACTTTTGTTGTATGAAAAATAAAGAAGTAAAGTACTCACTTCGTCTTGTTCCTTGTCGCCGCTTTTCGTTAATACAGACATAGTAAGAGCAAGACTTGTTCAACACACACGAAAGATAAAGTTAGCAATTTGGTTTCTAGGAAATCAATTTTCTCAGATACGGGCACAGTAAGAGAGCTATTAAATCCTGAATGAAAAAACTCTCTGTTCTCGTCTCGCCCGCCCGCCGGCGCACACCGCTGTCTGACAGTGACATACATGACAGCTGCCATCCAGCTGGTCAAACCTGTGTTACCAATATATTCTACCTAACTTCGTGCAAAAATTGTGTATTATTAATAAATGGTGTTTATCCGTTTTTTATTTAC
The DNA here is from genome assembly GCA_951230895.1 of Carpatolechia fugitivella. Classification (NCBI taxonomy): domain Eukaryota; kingdom Metazoa; phylum Arthropoda; class Insecta; order Lepidoptera; family Gelechiidae; genus Carpatolechia; species Carpatolechia fugitivella. The sequence goes on along the minus strand of OX579648.1, from coordinate 7,365,005 downwards.
CTTACTGTCCTTCCAAAATTACTTCGTTTGTGTTTACTATTGAGCGAGTTTAGTATCCCTACCTTGTAAATAACATTACTTGACACTGGCACAAAGACAAACTAGTACCATAACGGAAAAAAAAATAGTGACTTGACAGTTAGAATACCAATAATATTCCTATTCTAATCGAAGTATGCAACAATTCTCGAAAATACTTCACAATCAAAAATATTTTATTCGAATTAAGATTTTTACAAATCATTCTTCGACGTCAAAGCTTTCATGGATGACACATTCACTACCAGTGTACGCACACTGCTGTGGAGAAAAACGGCCAGAAGAAACTCCACAGGAATCGTATCTTTTGTACTTTTCTTTTAAAGTAAAATAAAAAAAAACTAGGATTCAAACTCAAGACCACATAACAAAGAGTTTAGAAAGGCGACGTGGGCGGGGCAGGCGCGCCAACGATATGAGCAAACGCTCATATGCTCTAGTGCTGGGCGCAGTAAAAGATTATATCGATAAATTCTTTCGAAGTTAATAATAATAAATAAATAGTCTTATAGCCTACTATGGAAGAAAATGTGTAGTACGACAATACCAAGGGAGCTTACTAGTTTATTCAAGTTTTGGTATCAAAATCAGATTAATGTGGTTCGTTGGGCAGGACAGTATTCTGAGGAATATAGAATGGAATGTGGTGTGAGACAGGGAGGACTGACCTCCCCCACATTATTTAATATGTATATTAATGGGCTTATTGAGGAGCTCAGCAGCACGGGAGTGGGCTGTTCAATAGATGGCTGTTTTGTTAATAATATTAGCTATGCTGATGATATGGTGCTGCTGAGCCCCTCAATAAGTGGTCTGCAAGCGTTGTTAAGAGTTTGTGAAGGGTACGCCGTGACCCATGGACTCAGGTACAATGTAAATAAGAGTGAATTCATGGTTTTTAAATCAAGTACCAAAACCTACTCAACTCCATCGGTCACTCTTAACGGCTCTGAACTCTTGAAAGTACCTAAGTTCAAGTACCTGGGTCACTGGGTCACGGAAAACCTTACAGATGATGTTGACATGGATAGGGAGCGCAGGGCACTGTCGGTTAGGTGTAATATGCTGGCCTGCAGGTTTGCACGTTGCTCACGTGAGGTGAAAATCACCCTTTTCAAGGCGTATTGCCAAATTCTATACACGTGCAACCTGTGGAGCAATTACACCAAAAAAGCCAATAGTGCCTTGCGCGTCCAATACAATAACGCCTTTAGGAGTCTGCTGGGGCTGCCCCGACGCTGTAGCGCCTCGGGAATGTTCGTCGCGTGAGGAACTGACGGCTTTGAGGCTGTCTTGCGCAAGCGAGTGGCATCTCTGCTGGCCAGAGTTCGGGGTGGCACTAACACTCTGCTGAGAGTAGTCGCGGACAGGATGGATAGCCCTATCCTCAAACATTGGATGTCCATCCATGTCATGGAAAATGAAAATTTTAAGTTTTACTAAAATAGTTATAAGTAGGTATTTTACTAACAATATGGACTTGTAATTAGTTTACTATGTCTGAAATAAATGCTTTCATTTCATTTCAATAAAAACAACTTTCGTAAATAATGTGAATGTGGCCGGATGTATTTAATATTTTATGCATGAAAAATAAAGTTTAAAAGTACAATGACGTATTTGACACGTAGTAACACTTTTAAATTATATTTTTGGCAGAATAGTCATGCATGTTTCAAGCAGTTAGTTCTTGTTTATTACTTTCACGGTAGACAGGGACAAAAGTCAAAGTCAAAGTCAAAAATTATTTATTTCCATAGGATGTTATTACAACACTTAGATCCGTCATTACATTTTTTTGGGTGAGTTCACTAATTCAATGGCGGAATCTGTGTAGAAGAGCTCACATACTCAAAAGACACTGGACTGGACGTACTACCTTACTTTTGTATGCAACTGTAAAAACCCAAATTCAAATTCAAATATATTTATTCGTAACCATAGGTAATATAAGATGTTCTTAATTAAATATGTACAAACTATGATTAGCCACTCTCGGCATACATATTTAGGGACATTTTACTTATTATCTAGTCATTTGCCATCGATTTGGAGCTCATTTTGGAAATTCGAATTCACCGCCTCCTCAATTTAGTCGGGTTATCAAATTCGTCTAACTTTTACTGCTAACTTCACATAGGTACTATTTATTAGGTACATAAAAATTATATCGATATGACCCAGCACTATTTTAGTTTAACAAGCTATAAAATGTACATGCGTGCATGCTCATGATTTGTTCCATTTGAAATCGCGTGATCGCGCGGCGCTAAGATTCACTAGATTAGAAATTGCAAATATGTGCGTAAGCTTCATATTTATTACGTACAGATGAACTGGCGGTGAAAGGTGGGGCGGAATCGGCTACACCGGCTTCCATACGAACGGCGCATTATCACCATTCTAACCTCTTTTCGAAGCGCTCATAATGAAGCATCAGCTGAGGTGGTGTGGCCACATCTTACGCATGGACGTAGATTGCCAAAAGCAGTGTTCTACTCGGAACTCGCGTGCGGAAAGCGGAAATAGGGTGGGCAGTACCTGCGATATAAGGATGTCAGCGCCACCTTACAGCTTGCGGTATAGCTTGTGATCGTTGGGAGGAACTTCCATTGCGTAGATCGGAATGGCGCTCTACTGTTCACAAAAATGTCGAACGTTTTGAACAGATGCGTTTGGAAGACCTGGATGCTAAGTCAAATACGCAAAACTCGACCAAAAATCTCCTACACATACACATACAACAGTTCCGGACAACTTCACTGCGCTTCATGTAGCCGTATTTTCAAGGCCAAGTTCGGTTTCACGAGCCACATTCGAGCTTTCCACAACCCGGACAAAGAAAAATAATTGATTGACGAAGTCGCTGTCGCCGGATACGGTGAAGAGGACTATATATATGACGGAGGGTGGTTAGGGTTCTCATCCCCAGCAGGCTTATCCATGGTCGAATGCCAAAAATAAAACTTCGGTTTGGATGCACTAGCTTCTATTCTTAGGTATCGATCGCAAAATACCTAAACTATAGCACAGGAACGTAGATGCAAATCGATTGAGTATCCGGGAACGCGGTGAATTCAACACGAGGCTAGCTTCTCAACTTTTCTGTGTCGCAGTCCAACGGAAAAAGTGCGGGACACGTGTCTGGCGCCATGATCGTAAACTCGGTTAGGTTGGCTAACCTGTACCGAGATGCAATTGGTGCAAACCTTCATAACAGCAGTCTACCAACATAACGAACTGTCAACCTGCCATGTACCAACATTACAGACATCATCATGTGTACCAACATTAACTCTGTGTTGCCAGCCTCGTGTCGACTACACCCAAGTGTCAACTTGACGTTCCCTTGTACGCAATATTAATCATAGATGGCACTATTAACGCCTAAAAAGAATACAAATCAAAGTGTTGCTATCCTAAAACTAAATGACAGTTGAAATGAACATTCAAATCTTATTCTACTCTATGGTAACTAATCAAATTAAATAAACAATGTTATTGACGATGACCGACGCTTCGACACGGCCATCTTGACGTATCACACGTCCTCGTGTGCAATACCTGAAAAGAAAACAAAAACCACCAGAGTATTTTGTTCTCTTAAAATGGCCCACTCGGCCAACCTGACTTAGGATTAAAGTTACACGAAATGAATCAGCGCTTTAAATTAAAATTTTTACAACACAATAATAACATCAGGGTAATCCAGTCAAAAGTCAAATTGTTAAGTAGTACAAGGTTTCGCAACAATCGACCACAACACATCCAGTTACTAACAGTAACCAGCCACTCTCTTTGGCAACTCCTGGACCACCTCTACCTGGTGTCCAACCTCAGTCACCCTACCTGGCGACTCTCAGACCACCCCATCAGGTGTCCGCCCAAACACACAGTCACCCTACCTGGCGACTCTCAGACCACTTCATCAAGTGTCCGCCCAACACAGCTTTTGGTCGCCAACATCATGTCTGCGAGCAAATCGCATTCCACAATCCCACAGTGGACGCACAGCAACGAGAAAATAAGCTCGGTGTTTTACGCCTACGTTTACGATTTGCTGAGACTATTGGAAAACAGTTGCGAAACATTGCAAACCTTCACAGGATTATAATGTCAAGTTACGAATAGTGACGTCACAGTTAAACAAAAGGGTTACCCTATACTAGTAGAAGGACGAGGTTCAGTATCTATATTGTCTTCTCTGTCCAAGTCAATTACACTATCACAATCGGGCATTTTACGTAATCTTTCGTGAGCGTATTTGTACGTTCTGTTTCCGTTCAAAGCTTTAAGGACATAGCGGTCTCCTTCCAGTACCTCAATCACTCTGAAAGGACCTCTGTACTTAGGATCAAGTTTTGTCTGGTTTCGTTCCTCGTTTTGTAAAAGGACAAAGTCACCTACAGCGAAGGGTTTCAATTTTGCCTTAGTGCTATCAAAACGAGTCTTGTCATACTGAGCGCATCGCTCCATGTTCTGCACAGCTTGGTTTCTTACCTCATCAATGTCGACTTCAGGTTCCAGGTCATCAGCTAACATTACCTCTAACGGCCGTGCAACCTTACCTATGAACAGCTCCAACGGGCTGGCTTTGGTAACACGATTTTGCGTGCAGTTTAGAGCAAGCTGCACATCCTGAAGAGCATCTTGCCAAGATCGGTTACTGGTCTCCACAGCTGTGAGCATGTTTTTCAGCGTGCTCATAACACGTTCAACTTGGCCATTGGCTCGAGAGCTGCCCGTCGCTATCAAGTGCAGTTTAATGTTAGAGGAGTCACAGAACTCTCTAAACTCCCTACTAGCGAAACAGCGCCCTTGATCGGCAGTGATCCGCACGGGTGCACCAAACAACAACACGCTAGCCCTCAGAGCCTTGATACTACTGTTCGTATCAATGTTTAGCGTGTGGTGGAGTAATACGTACTTCGTGAAGGCGTCAATTAAAACGAAAACATATTCTTTTTTATCGTTCTTACCGCTTAATTTCCCAGTCGCGTCTATATGCAGGGTGTGCCAGGGTATTGCAACCTTTGGGATAGGGTGCATTTCAGCCTGCAGCTTCCCGGAGTGCGACTTTGAAATCTTGCAGGTAACACAATTTTCAACGAACTTTCTTACGTACTTTGCCATATTTTCGAACCAATAGAGCTCGTAGACTTTCTCCAGCGTCTTCTCCCATCCTAGGTGCATCAATCCCTCATGAACATTGTTGATGACTGACCAGCGAAGCGACCGCGGTACGATGGGCAAACAGCGAGTCTTACCGTTGCGTTGAATTTTTCTGTAAAGGGTACCTGAACGCAGCTCATAAGTCTTGGCGTCATCATCAGGAAGCTTTTTGTCCTTTAGATTAGCGACTAGCTGAGACAGATCTGCATCTCGCTGCTGCTCTGCCAACAACCAGTTGTCGGTCAGTTCTGAGATGTTTATTACCTTTGGCTCCACCTTTTCAGTCGTTTTTTCGGGACAGGAAGTCAGCATGACTCATGCGTTTACCATCACGATGAATGATGTCAAAGTCGAAACTTTGTAACCATCGGTGCACTCTTGTAGTGAGCTGAAGCTTCTTCCTAGCCGCTTGCAGTGAGCTGCAGTCTGTCACGACCAAAAACTTACGGCCATGTAGGAAATGTCTGAAGTGCATGACTGCATTGTAAACCGCTAAGGTTTCCAGCTCATATGAGTGGTACTTACTTTCGGCGGGTGATGTGCGCTTACTGAAATAAGCAACTACATGCAACTTACTTTCTTTCTTTTGCATCAAGACAGCTCCATACCCGAGAGCACTGGCATCGGTGTGGAGTTCGACTTCTAGGTTCGGGTCGTAGATCATTAGCACAGGTTCCTGCGTGAGAGCTGATATTATGCGCTGTCTGACGGTTTCGTGCTCAGGTTTCCAGTCCAACTTACCATTGGTTGTGGTCAACGCATACAATGGAGCCATGATCTGTGAGAACTTGGCCACAAACTGGCGGAAGTATGAAGCCAAGCTTATAAACTGGCGAAGTTGCGTGACCGTCTCAGGTGGTGGTAGAGCAGTAAGAGCCTCGATTTTGCGAGGATTTGGGCGTACCTCTCCATGACTCACTTCAAAACCTAGATACTCAACTTTTTGTTTGAGGAACGCGCACTTTTTGATGTTCAGCGAAAATCCTTTTTCAGTAAGAACTGTGAGAACTACCTTCAGTCGTTCGAGAGCTTCAGCAGCGTCCTTGGCCATAATCATTACATCGTCCATGTACACGACTACGTAGGTATTCACCAAATCACCTAAGGCATTGTTGATAGCTCGTTGAAAGACTGACGGTGCATTCCTAAGGCCAAATGGCATGGTCAGATATTCATACTGGCCATCTGGGGTTACGAATGCAGTACGTTCTATCGATTCTGTCTCAATTGGGATTTGGTGAAACCCCGACGCCATGTCTAAAGTGGTAAAGTAATTAGCACCATGCAACCTAGCTATCTGGTCAGAGATTAGAGGTAAAGGATACCTTTCAGGGACTGTATTATCGTTTAATTCGCGATAGTCCACACACATCCTGTCAGAACTATCACTTTTCTTGACAAGAAGTATGGGACTGGCGAAGGGAGATGAGCTAGGACGTATAATGTTAGCCTTAAGCAACTGGTCAACTTTCTCACGTACTACCTCACGCTCAGAGGGACTCAACCTATAGGGTCGTCGGTTCACAGTCTTGTGGGGGTCTTTAAGTCGGATTTTCATAGGTTCAGTATTAGCAGGGGTAGAGGGAACACCACTCGTAAAAGATTCTCTAAAAGATTCTAATAATTCAATCAATTCAGCCTTACTCTCAGGGGGCGCGTCAGTATCAATCTTGTCAAAATTTATTTCAGTATCCTGTTCAATATCACAGACATTGACAACACTAGTCCTCACAAAACTCAAACCACTCTGGCTCATATGAACAGCCAGTCCTTGGGCAAGTATCTCACGACCTACTATAATGTCATATCGCAAGTAGTTGTCAGGTAACACATGAAGTAACAACTCTACGGTCATACTATCAATTTCCACAACAGTCAACACCTGGCTTACACAAGTCACAGATGTCTGCCCTATACCAGTCATTGTTACAGTATCATAAGTTCGAGTGCCACTAAATTTGCATGCAACTGACTCTTTGACTAATGAACATTCAGCGCCTGAATCATAATGGAATAACAACAGCTCACCCGAGTGACGCAATGTTCCAGTAGGTGCATTGACCACGCAGAGGTCAACACGCTTTTCCGTTGCAAGACCAGGCCCGCTGCCACCGCTGCTGCTGCTCCCCGCTCGGCGCTCCGGACAGTTGGATGAGTAGTGGCCCCGGCCTCGGCAGTTGTAGCAGTTGATTAGAGGCTTCCCCGGTGTTGAATCCTTCCTAGAATTGTCGTTGTGATGTGGCTTCTGTCGATCATCAGGCTTCTTCATTGTAAAGCTCCTTCTTGCAGGGCAGTGTACTGATTTATGGCCTAATTTTCCGCAGGAGTAACATTTTGCGGAAAATGAGGTGCCAGCAGGTCGAAATCTTTTTGCATCAGGGGCTTCAGCATCATTGGTCGCCTTCCTCTTCATGAATGACACAGCCTTGAGTTCTTGTTGCAAACGGTTGCGAGTCTTGATATCGCTGGTGAATGACAGCCGTTGAACTTGTGGGTTAAATTGTGAAATATGCGCTAGCACTGTAGCTATAGCTATCTGCTCCATATCCAGGCCATTCCACCTCGACATGATGGACGTCATAAGCTTTGCAGCATAAGCAGACAGGCACTCATTATCACTAGGCTTACTACGATTGAGATTGATCAAAAAGGAAGCAGGTGTTTCAACACAGTCATACCTGGCTATGAAAAGCTCCTTGAAGTCTGTCCATGTCATTCCAGAAAATGACACACTTGAAAGCCACGTGGATGCTTGTCCCTTGAGAGCTCTGCTTAGTGCTATCATTAGGGTTGAGCCGCATTGTTGCCGATCCGCAACACACATATCCGCCGTTGCAATCCATGCTCGTGCATCGATATCACCACGATCAGGATCGAAATCAGGTAAGCGTAGCACGTCCGATGATGTAGGAGTCTTCATCGCTTGCAACAACGCAGTGAAATTACGATTTTGTTGCTCCAGTAGTAGTCGCCATTTTTCTTCACTTGTATCGCCGCTTGTTGCACGTGGATCGTTGGTTACAGATACCACTTCTGATGACGGAGGGTGGTTAGGGTTCTCATCTCCAGCAGGCTTATCCATGGTCGAATGCCAAAAATAAAACTTCGGTTTGGATGCACTAGCTTCTATTCTTAGGTATCGATCGCAAAATACCTAAACTATAGCACAGGAACGTAGATGCAAATCGATTGAGTATCCGGGAACGCGGTGAATTCAACACGAGGCTAGCTTCTCAACTTTTCTGTGTCGCAGTCCAACGGAAAAAGTGCGGGACACGTGTCTGGCGCCATGATCGTAAACTCGGTTAGGTTGGCTAACCTGTACCGAGATGCAATTGGTGCAAACCTTCATAACAGCAGTCTACCAACATAACGAACTGTCAACCTGCCATGTACCAACATTACAGACATCATCATGTGTACCAACATTAACTCTGTGTTGCCAGCCTCGTGTCGACTACACCCAAGTGTCAACTTGACGTTCCCTTGTACGCAATATTAATCATAGATGGCACTATTAACGCCTAAAAAGAATACAAATCAAAGTGTTGCTATCCTAAAACTAAATGACAGTTGAAATGAACATTCAAATCTTATTCTACTCTATGGTAACTAATCAAATTAAATAAACAATGTTATTGACGATGACCGACGCTTCGACATATATATACCTCTTTTATATGTTCTGTGCTCAAGACCATAGCTGACAGCGCTGAAAGTCTGATTCGGAATGCGCCCAAAATATGCGAATTTAAATGAAATATATTTAAATGGTAACACATAATATAAAAAAGTTGACAACTTCTGTTCTGTTTTTTGTACGTAACTATAGATCGCATCAAATAAAATAAATTAACCTGTCTTCATATTTTGTATATAAAAAAATATTCATTGATATATTTTGAAATTATAATTTTTTTTGCCTTTTTATTTGTATTATAAACTACACCAAAAGTGTTTATAAAATGCATTTTAAGATTTGAGATTTGAATAAGCTCAGGACACTCTCTCTGGTTTACCGTCTGTTTGACGTAAATAATAGATCAGAAAAACGATACGTTTGATTGATTTCACGTCTTGGTTTTTCTATAAACAAACATTTCGGAAATAGTTTTGTTGTACGCGCGTAAATTAAAGTATTTTGTAATTTTTTCCCGAAAGACGTGAATAGAGCGTTTGTTCGTTGTGACAAGTGATTATGTCCGCTAGAAACTATCAGTCGGCTCGAGAGAAACGGTTCGACTGTTTACCTAGTATCTCCAGTAAGGCATCTTCTAAGGGTTCCGAGCTGCCTCCTCTCTCGGCCACTGCTAGCCACTACAACAGGAATCTCTTCTCCTATGATGTGCAGTCTTACATGCACCATGTTAACACCGAACGTGTTGGCACTCCATTCTCTGATTTCTTCTCTGAGAGTGAAACTGGTGAGAAATAGTGTACTTACTCTTAGATTAAGGGTGCCTTAGGTACGCAGAAATGTTTTGTTATTCGGTAAGACGTATCAAGAATACCTCTCCATTGTTTAACACTAAACACTGAGACTATTTTATATCTGATTACATTGGAATGAAGTTCTTATGGAATTACAGGACACTCCCCTTAAACACCCTTAACAAACAAGCTTCATCTAATTGATATGTAAGTGAGCAAGTAAATAAATCACCACTGGTGTTGATTCGGCATACGCCCAACTAAACTAAACTTATTAGTCCTGTCACTTTCTATAATTTTTAATTGAAAAGGGACCGAAGATCATCGGTTTTGTTTTTGTCTATGACTTCACGACTAACTGTCAAATTTAGTCTTGTTTTAGTGCCTACCTAACACCATGACGAATAAAAAGCCACTGAAAATTGACAGTCAGTCGTGAAGTCAAAGACTAAAACAAAACCGATGATCTTCGGTCCCTTTTCAATTAAAAATGATAGAAAGTGACAGGACTAATTTTAAGTTTAGTTTAGTTGGGCGTATGCCGAATCAACACCACTGATAAACTTTATCTATTTATAGTTTCTACAATATAATGATGAAGGTGGGCATGCTAGGTACTTCTGAATTGTCTGTTATTATGTACAATGCGATCAAGATCACAGCCGTATTAAAGCCTTTTTATTCCACTATACATATTCAATGTCTGATTATTATCTTAAGGTACTCCAGACTTCAATAGTGAAGAAAGTGATAGCAGTTCAGGATCTGCCCTGCGTCGCAGCAATGCTGAAGCCACTCAGATATTGTCAGATGAATGGGAGAGGATTGAGCGGACTTTGTATGATGAGGAAGGAGAAAAGTCTACAAGACCTCAGATAATTGAGGAGTGCAAACAATGGAGAACACTCCATCCCCAACTAAGGTAATTACAACCGTAATAATTTTATTAACTATGGTATTTTTCAATTTCTTGCCTATTACAAACCTGTAAAGATAATTTTGTGTTTAGACATACTTCATTACAATACTTAGATTATTAAAACATGGTTTTGGTGTGCTTCCTGGGAACTAACAAAATCTGCTTACCACTTTTGGTTTCAGAATGTTTTTATTTAAGCATGTACAAAAACAAAACTATTGGCATTACAAAAAATAAAAGTAAATTTCCATAATCCTAGTTTCAAATATACTCACCGGCTCAACTAACCGCCCACCCTTCATATCAGGGGATACTCGTGATTCTTTATAATTCTATTAGTTACAGCTGATGTTAGTTAAAAGTAGTTAATTTAACATTTATTTAAGTGTGTTTAATTTATCGTACAATTATCAATAAATCAATTGTAAAGTATAACAATAAGCGTAGTTTAAAATTAACTCGAAATACAAGGGTGGGTTGTTAGATGTGCCGGTGAGTATATTTCTGTTAATACAAATCAAAGCCTTTAAGAATAAAGGCAATTTGTTAAGGCTAGTCAGGTGTTGCTCAAGGACAAACATTTTCAACCAACAATTATTGATTTGTAGTAGTCAAGTGACCTCATAAATGATATATTTTTTTATTGATTTTCAGGATTGTGGGTAGAGCTATTCAGTTACCTGACAAGAAGTTTGGTAGGCCTTCGGAATATGATGAGATTATCATGATACATTACAGCGACTACAGAACATTCAGTGAAAGTGACGAGAGGCTATCACAAAGTAGCACTGATGTTACACCTCAAAATTCACCACGAGTTTCTGTGTGTGAAAATTTAAATGAATCAATTTTACAAGATAAAAGGTCAAGTGAAATATATGAACCAAAGCTTTCACGGGAAAAAGTATCCATGTTTCAGCCATATGAGAAAGAAAGGGAGCTTCCTGATTCATTCTGCTCCTTGTTGCATATCACGCCACTACAAGCAAGAAGCCCTTTGCATAGAAAAAGACAGAACCCATCTATCCTGAAATCTGAAATAGCATCATCACGTTGGATGAAAAACTCCAGACCAGATTCATCAACTAACTGTGATAGAAATAGTGCTAAGTCATTTGTTTCATTGGACCCAAGAAATTACGGCACTTTAGCTTTAAGTGCATCTGAATGCAAGAAAATGTTCAACAGTAGAGTTCTGACTGCAAGACACAGAGATATAGCTAAGCTAGAACCACTATACACACCAGATTTACCTCCTAGTGAAATGAGTAAGATATCAAATGGAATATCATATCCATATAACATGAGGAAAGTATCACTACCTCCATTAATGTTGGAAGAAGAGAAAAAAAAAGTAGTACACTCAGCTAAAAGACACAATAAACCCCGAAGGAGTGTACCCAAAAATTCACATTAGCTGGATAGAATGAGACAAAAGTAATGTTGAACCATTAATAGTTGACTGAAAGAAGATAGAAATTGTACTAGGTTAGTATAACTGTTTTTAAATTGATCTCAAATTAATAGGGACTGCTTTACAATGTGGCACAAAAGCGTAGACAAAGAAATGAGGGTGCTGTATCCTCGGCAACCTGGATTTTTCATCCAATTATTTTCACTTCCTGTTGTTTGCCAACCAATCACTGCCTGTTTATCTGGTGTTGCCATTGGTAATGGTAAATAATTTAGTTCCATTATTTTTTTATTCTCTACTCTTTTATGTCACCCTGTACAAATTAGTGGATTTCACTACCTTAACAACACACACTGGTGTGAAGCCTGCGTGAAGGTGGGTCGGGCGCGATCACGTTTACCTTGTCTGAATTATTCTGAATAATGTATTTTTATTTTTATTATTATTGACATTTTAAAGCATGTAGAGTTTTGTGAGTAGGGTATATTAAAATATCTATTTATTATTATTAAAACAGTAGGCAACATGAATTATAAATGAATGTTACACATAATAGGTATAGGTACTGTGCATGATTATCCATGAAAATAAAATGTTCTGTTAATACACAAAATAATATACCTACAGGTATGGATGGTCCATGCTACAGGGAAGAATTACTTGTACAAAATTTAAACATGACATGTAATTATTTCAATTAGGTATATATTTTTTTTAAATCCTAGCCAATACATTATTTTCATAATATAGTATAAACATAATTGCTATAAGGTTGTTAATGAAACAAATCTTCAAATACAAATACAGAATTTATTTTGATATTTACATTATTTGCATTTTATTAACAATCAACATCAACAATATTAAATAATTTGTTCTCGTGGTGTGATATATTTCGAACAGTCGGGCAGTATTACATTTCCTATGCTACTTATACTTTAAAAATAAAAACTTTATATTTTATAAGTGATTCTATGAGATTTAATGAGATAGAGTATTAAAGTTTTTATTTCAGTTAGATCATACATTAGCATTGGTAATGTAACACTACATGCATTGAACGGTGGTGGTATTTAAATGGTTGTCTAAAAGCGGTGAAATATGGGATAAACTTGAGCAACTGCAGAGAAAGCTGTGAGCTAGAATTTGGGTTGCCATTGTGAAAATTATATAAAATTGCTAGGTACCCATAAAATTATTCTCGCTAGGATTGGTAGAATTAGATATTACTAGATAATTTAAGAATGATGATTATTTTAATTTGTGAAATATATAACAAATATAATTTTACGTATATTTTTGTATGGCAACCCAGCGTATAACGATCGTTTACGCGCTAAAAAATTATGAATTATTTTAACGAACTTCGTGTTGGCACTGTACATTTTACAAGATGTTATGTTAGTGCACAAGTGGAATGGAATGTACGAGCCAACTCGAAGCCGGAACTACATTGCCAGACCGTATGCGACAGAGCGATTCATTTGATACTATTTTTATTATTCTTCAATTTACACAATATTAATTTAAATTGTTACATTATTTACCTCACAGCCATCATTATATATTGATACTACTTTAATAAAGAGAGGACTATGTGTGTAACAACACGATTAGATGGCATCAGCTTACAAAAAGGGTCTAGCGAACATTAGTATTATTAGAGCTTTGAGATTTATATACGTATATAATACATGAAAAGTTCACCATACCGTTCTAAAAACGTTAACAACCTCAAGCTATTAGCAATAGTCAACAATGTTGTTAAATTCTAGGATTTAATGCACACAGAACATGGAATACTAGAGTTGCGAATAGGCGTTAGTGTTCGTATAATTTTGACCCATTACGTGTAGGACCCATAGTTACATAATAACGTTCGTAGCTTGCGAGAGATATAATTAATGATATCTGTTACACGGAGTAAGAATCCCGCAAGAAATTATTATAAAAATAGCAGTCACTTACTAAAACTAATAATTTATAAAAACAATACATTGAAAATTAGTTTCAGTTGTGCATTTGCACAAAGTAACTATTGTCTGACCAACAGAAAATTTTAATAACAATCAAGTCGAGTTATTTTTCTAATTGAACGTTGGTCTCGTAATATAGTGAAGTTTAAAAATTCACAACTTATACATACGACACGTCAGTGTTGAGTAATGTTTAGATTTAGAAGTAGTAACACTAGATGAGCGCGACGCGACTGTGGCGCGGGTAGTCGCGGCGCTATAACGTATCACCTAGCGGCGGCGGCGGCGTAGGCGCATGCCGCGTCGTGCGACACGATGACGACGACGACGTGACCGTGACGGACGACACGACGCGTCCGCCGACGGCGACATCACGTAACACCTAGGATTCGACCACAAGCAAACACACGCAAGAACTCGGCTATATTCTCTCTCGTTAAGGCGATTATACAAATTTAAACACTATTTAAATTGCACACTGACCCACCTCTATAAACTTTTAATTGCGATAAATATTTGTAATGCTGTATAAAAATATTAAAGGAAAAATCGTCATTTAACATTAATCTTATTTAACATTCATGTTAATCCAAAATAATCGCGTGTATTTTACATTTTTACAATGAGACGTTCGAATTCTACCTAACTAGCATACAGTGACATAGAAGCCTAATTCACAACAAACTACACACGATAGTATTGAATATAAAGTTTAATGTAGGCGTAGCCTTCTATTTTAATGCAAAGGAGATGTACTTTGAAAAATTCTTACGTAACATACAAAATTACATTTGACTATTTACAACATACTAGCTAAAATTTTAAAAAATTGATTTGTTGAATGCGGTACTCAGGTACCTATTGGCATGTAGGGCTTTAGTGGCATGCACGGTTCGCTACGTACCGAGTCTACTCCATAGGTACTCGAACACGCGACGCAGCGGCGACGCCAGCGCCGCTACTACACGTTGCTTGGCCGCCGTGCTTGGCCGAATAAGCCAAATTTAATTTTGGACAGCTCGATTAGTTCGATTTATAATTAAATAATCTACCGTGCACAACCATCTCAAAACTTGTTATTTTTAAGACTTCGTGGTTTGATTTCAGAACTCTTCGAAAAACTGTTATAGTGTGCAGTTACGTATAAATTTAAATGTGTGCAAATTTATTTAATAATGTAGTAGGAGCGTTTTTTATTTAAATATCTCTTGATATTCATTGTATTTAACTTGATAAAATGCTGCCAAAGGCCTTAATTTCAAATTGAATATTTCTAGCAATAAATTATTGCTTTTATAAGTCAGTTATAAGTAATTTTTCTGTCCAGATAAAACTCTCAGATTGTTTGTACTTTAGATGTTTGGGATTATGTATCTGTTTACAAAAATATGGCAGTATGTTTGCGTTCAATTCCTTTACAAACTAGGTTATGTTCGTTTGGACCGAGACGCACAATCGTACTCGCTCGACACACTCATCTCAAACATTCGCATTAATCTAATTTTAAGGCCGGTTTTGCCTATTCTATTTTGAACGATGAAATGATTTCTAAATTGGCGAGACAGTACACGATGTTTGATAAATTATTGTGTTGAGGTATTCATTTAGATTAATTTTAAAATTATTTTTATTTAGTGCTAATTCGACCGTGATTTAAATGGTAACAGTAGTGGGCAACGAATTTAAGTAGCTCAGAACCCTTCCGGACCCAGGGTTCCCCCGGAGGACGCCTTTGGGGGTGACACGGGAACTTGAATTCGGAACATGCTTCGCTTAACAAAGACGTCAAAAACGAAGTAAAATAGAATGTTGCTTTCAAAGTAAATCACCTGTAACCATCAAAACCACGCCTAAAGTGATACTTACATAAAGCAGGAGTATTCATCAAACATCTTGTAGAGATCATTGCATCCTCACTAATGAAATGATTCAGAATGAATATCTAATACCGGTGAGGCGAACTAATACCTAGTAAATTCTAAAAGGAACTCCAACCTACTGCACCCTTCAGTGGTCGCGAGCCACCGTGCAGTGGGACAGAGTTAGACCTTATCTAATACAATCAACATAGTAAACTATGAAGAGTCCACAATCGTCAAAGCACCCGGAGTTAACACTAAATACATCGCAGGCTTCAAAAGCCCTAATTTCATAATAACAACGACGTTTCGAAAATAATATCACACATTTACAGCAAGATTAAACTTTGCACTCGCCTCTCCGCGTTCGCTCGCTCGGTTCAACATCAACACTCCGCGGTTCAGTTTGTTAAAGTCATTCGTTTTCGTGCAGCGCCTTTAAAGTCACTTGACAAACCCCCGCCCAACTTGAGGACAACGAGAAAAAACAAAACAAACAGAAAATAAAATTCTTTTTTTATTGTAAAAATAAACAAAATGTGGCACTAAGGTGAAAACATAATAAAGATTATTTTAAATTCAGTTGACATATATTGTGCAGATCCCATAAATTGTATCTACACAAAATATATTAACTTTATAATATCGTGTGTGGCCTCCACCAGTGTGTACTACCTACAAATTAAAATTAATAAAACAAACTGATAATAAAAATTGTGAGCAATGGAATTGTATGCTTTCTACCATACGTGCATTTAGAATCATGAAAACAAATGTTGGTAACACAACCTTAAAACTAATAATGGAATAAACCATGTGATCATCAGAAATAAAATAATAACTTAAACTTAAGTAATATAACATAATAATATGTCGAGTATCCCAACTTATTTCAGTTGATGTGATGTGCTTAATAATATTTCGATCAGTCGATGAGTATTTAAATGCTTAAAATATTTAAGAATCGAAAATTAAGTAGCGAAGATGAAAACAGATTTTAAGATAGAGAGAAAGATATAGAAAATAAAACTACAGAGAGACAAGGAGAGATAAATCTAAAAGTGATCTAGCATCCACTATGTATGCAATACATAGATAGTGGCATAAATTCTGTCTCTAGTCATGCAATTAAAAGTTTAAAAGGTTCTTATTATTGAGCATTATATTCCTTTTAAAACTCCATGGTAATTAATTAAAAAAATCCATTTAGTGAAAAAAAAAACTGTTCGCTACAAATATATTGTTTACAAAAGAAAATAGAATCAAATTGACACATTTAATGTGCATGAACTATGTTCACAACATCAGTCTGGACGCCTTAGAGATCATCTTCGCGCATTCTAAACATCCCACCACTAAAACATCGAAGGCTAATTGGTGAAACCTATGTTCTTTTAATTTTTAGTTGGAAGGCTTCACTTTTTTATTTATTTAACCCCACCCTTTATGTGATAAAAAGTGTAATCACGTTATATTAACAGTAAAATAAATTATAAGTTTAATATACAATTATTTTCTAGTCCTTCATGTTAATATTGAAACAGTATTATGATTGACTTAAAAATGATTACACCTTTTTCCACAGTCTGTACAATTATTCAAACCGTTTCAATCTTTTAGTAATTTGGTATATTCAGCCAGCGACCTGGAAACACGAGATTGAATCCTAGCTGTGCAAGTATAAGTGTAAGATTGCGGTGCAGTGCTTATCGTCGTAAAAACCAAACGAAGGTTGCCACTTGAAAAAATAAAATTCAATTTTAGGGAAATGGACGGTGTTTTGGAGCAAAGGAATGTGATTCAGGGATGAAATGCAAACAAAGAAGATGAACTTAGCATGGCTTGCATCAAATTTAAGTACAACCATATTCCTATTATTTTTATTTAACGAGTTCGAAATAAGAATAAAAAGTAAAATGTAACTTCATATCTACAATATTACATTATTTGATAAATGATCGACAATATTTATAAAACTGCATTTTTTTAAATAAGACATGGGCAAGATGAAATATAAGGTTGTACCATACTGAGATACCAGCTAAGTCGGCATCTCCTGTCACTGAGCTGCATCCATGAGCTATTTTTAATTATTTTACTAGCATTTAGCCAATCTTGAATCTTGAAAATGTAAAAACTAGCAATTTAATTCTCGTTTTGAACTGTTGATTTAGAATTCTTACTCCATTAAAAAAAATACCAAAGAGTGATTCTGCTGAAAAATATAAACCTCTGACACGGCTGAAAGAAGTAACCAGTGCAGCCCCGTGTTATATCGATCTATGCTTAGACTGTGATATGTCGGGAGTGGGGGTCGGGTGTGGGTTGGGGGGTGTCCTTGTGAGCGCGGGCCCTTAGATGTAGGAGTAGGGCCCGTCGGTGAGGGCGCTGCACAGCAATAGTCAGGAGGCGTCGTCCTTGGGGGGCGCCCCGGCCGCCGCGCCGCGCCGCGACGAGCGGTACTCCACGCCCGGGTCGAACTGCATCAGCACGAACACCTGCGCACACGCACACACGTGTACTCGTCAATATAAGGCAGATGTACGACTTGTACGACCGGTGTCAGAGTTTTAAAGCAAAAAGCGCCATAATAAAAAAAACACGACTGCCCTGCCGCCTGCCGCCAGTATCAATCGGGCTGATGTAAGGATTCTAACGATACCCCATACATGCAAATTTGTTCAGACATCTAGAAGTTATGGTGGAATAAAGAAATTCACATACATACATACATGAACCCTGAACACATTGCACTCCTTTTTTTGGGCAGTCATGTAAATATGAGTGACTATGACAAGATGGCTGAACTTGGCCTTAGGGTTACAACTTAACAAAGAATGTTGATCCGTTAACTCTATCTATATAAAATAAGAATAAATTATGCCTTTAACGTCTGTTATAATAGTACTAAATAACACATTCAAAATAAAATAATTTGACTATTGCCATTTTGGGTCTTATATATTCTGTATGTATATAGGTATATGTAAATACATAGAATAATAAGCGTCCTCTGAAGTAATATTTACAACAAACACACAGGGACTCCGAATCAACGCAAAAGTTAAATATAATTTTGTTCTATCTATAAAGAGTTAGTGAACGATATCAATCAAAATAAAACCTAAAATTATAGAGTTTTGTTTGAGCATTAACCAAAGATGTAATATACCTGGTCGGTAGGCAGCAAACAGAAGTCGTCAGGCGGGTTAGTGATGACGTATCGCTTGCTGCTCGCGTCGCACGAAGAGCTGGTATCTCTGAACCGGTACAGTCCGATGCACAGCATGCCGTACGCCCGCAGCGCCGCCACGAACAGATCACCGTACTTGCCCGCCTCGCCGAACTGCGCCAGCGGACCGTCGTACAACGAGATCTGGCCCACGCGACATCGATCCCTGTGTACATGGGGGTAAGGTTAAAATGGGTATTTGTGGTGCTTGCTGAATATAATTTGATGGGAAACATCTACAATCAATCTCAGGAAAGAAAGACAAAAAAAAAATTATAAGAAAAATAATAATAAATGAGATGGTCAAATACTGAGATAACACCATGAAACTCTGTTGAAATCAGAATTGCATTTTCTTAGTGTCAATGGCCAATGGTTACATAATTGCTACGAGTTACAGAATCGTGTAATGAAAAATAAAACAATAGCATTGGAACACACCAGGAGAGCCTAGAAGTGATCCACCATCAAGACATAAAAAATCCAAGATCGAGATTATATATTGTACATTTTAAATTAGAGACGGCTTTCTTTGACACTCTCTCTACGTAACTGCTACGAGCTACGGGCTACGGAATGTCGTGCTACGATAGCAAAAAAACATCTTGTGAAGTTATAGGATAGGTCGCGATTTTTTTAGAGATCATACATAGCTAGAGTGTCTATTTGAAATTAGTAGATGACAGTTTTCTTATCTCTACGTAACTGCTACGAGCTACGGGCTACGGAGTAAAGTGCTACGAAATCGATGTGCAAATCGAAAAAACAAGCTCGAATCCGAAATCACAGCGTGAAACTGCTCAGAGGAAGTAAAAGACGATCGCTGGCGATGCGCGTCAGAAATCTTTGTGAAACTGTGTATTTGAAATTAGTATATGACAGCCCTTTTTAGTCACAGTCTCTACGTAATTGCTACGAGTTACGGAGTGTAGTAGTGATAAAAAAAATGGGGAAAATCGAAGACATCTCGGCTAGTGCACGGAATTCTGTGCATTTAAAATATATGAATAAAAGTATTTTTCTTTAGTCACATCACTAGATAGTGGATGGACACGATAGACAGTTATCTTGAGACCTACCTAACTGCTACGAGCTACGGGCTACAGGGCCGTGCTACGAAAAAACCATTGTGTATATTAAAGCCGAGATCACAGCATCAAACATGTATTTCAAATCAGTTAACGATTAACGGCAGTCTTTCTTTTATCACTGTCTCTACGTAAGTGCTACGAGCTACGGGATGTAGCCCTCCGTCCTTAGTGACATGCTACGAAACTAAAACACCTTTTAAAATCGAAGCCGAGATCACACTGTGAATTTGAAACGAAGTACGAGTAGGTAAACTGACAGTCTTTCTTTAGTCACGGTCTCTCCGTAACTGCTACGAGCTACGGGCTACAGGAGTCTCTGTAGAACTGCTACGAAAAAACACAAACTGTCATCTTTCTTTAGCCTCTGACTCTACGTAACTGCTGCGAGCTACAGATTCTCCTGCTACGAAAAAAGCAATATGATTTGTAGTAGTAGATGACAGCTTTTTTGTTTAATCACTGCTACGGATCGAAATTCGCTCGGCACGAGTAGATGGGCGAGACAGTAAAATGATACTGGGCCGAGACAGCTGGGCGAACGAGAATGTGTTCACATGCATTTTTTAACACAAGTAATTCAGTAGTTTATCAGTTCAGTTTCACAGCAAAATGCGGGGCGCGTGCTGCAATGCAAGAGACAACGTTACTAGGCTGAGTGGCAGATACCGAGTGAGCGCGGGGGTGGGCACTCGCTCGGCGGACTGCTATCTATTGTTATTGTTCCTTTTGTGTGCAATAAAGTGTTTTTACTTACTTACTTACCTAGTAGTTGGAACAGGGTCCGAGTGGCTGTCTCGCCCTTAGACACTACCGAGCGCACCCGAGTGGCCGACGATGTGGTCACACATACCGAGTGCACTGACTCGGCCATCCACTCGTGCCGTGCGATAAGGCATTTTAGAGTGCATTATGAGTAGTGACGTCACCTGTTAGCTAAGCTCTCTGGCGTGGAGTATCCGCCGCGCAGGCCGGCTCCTTCTGCCAGGATCAGCTCCAGCTCGGGGGTGGCTCCGCCCGTGATCAACGACCGGATCAGCGTTAAGGCATTCTGGTTGAAGTACGTCTGGAAACGAAGGCAGTCGGTTATTTCCTCTAACATTTAAATTGGGCACCTGTTTGTTTGACTAAATGCAAACTAAATTGTGTTGCGGCAGGGAAGATACGAGTGTCGGTGGTGGAGTGGATACGGCTGCTGCTGTCAGTTCTATCCACCCACACGACGTACCAATGTGTTGTGTTCTCGATTTCATATTTTTGTTTGACGATTTTAGCGTAAAGAAAAACATCGCAAATAAACCTGCACAGTTCGCGAAGACCAAAAGCTGTGTGTGTGAAATTGACCGACCTGCCGGCTGTACTGGGCCAGCGTGATTGAGAGAGGGGACGTTAATTTTATGAGCTGTAGATGATTATATCGTTACTTACAGTGGACATGAGCGAGTCTAGCACGGAGACGGCGAAGGCGGTCCCGCAGGCGAAGGGCTGCGTCAAGTACAGCTCGGTGTCGGGGTCGTCATCGTCGTCTTGGTCCAGGAACTGCACGTTGCTGTCGTTCACCAGCTCTGCGGGGCATTATAAAAGGTTAGCCTTCGGCGTCTTCTCTAAAACTACGTGTATATAGCTAAAATACTGACCACAGTTATACAGTGTTACAAAAGGCGAGGCGGATACTGAAAAGAAGAAAAGGGAGGGAAGACTTTTGCGTCTTTATTACAGCATCAGTTTTATGACTTAGACAGAGTGTCTGCCGTGATTCGAACCCAGAGCCTCCAAATCGAAAATAGGACGATCTTATCGCTAGAGCACGGAGGTTGCTCCCAAAACATCTAAGTCTAGAACTGAAACTAATAAGAAAAGATTGTTGCGTCACGTACTTGTGTTTTTTTTACACTTTTTTGTTTGTTTTATCACTGATGATGCGTCTGGTTTTATTTTTCGTTATCGTCAACAAAATTTACATCAGGGTACCAAGTTCACTTTTTCATAAAATTAGCAAACGGAACTCACCAGTAATCATAGGCACATTGGCACCATACACGCTGCCTCTCCTCTGCAGCAAGACGGGCGCGGGCGGGGGTTGCGGGTTGGCGCCTCCCGGCGGGGCCCCTTGCGTCGCCCCTACCCCCGCGGCCCCCGGCGCGCCTGCCGCCCCCGCTGCGCCGCTCAGCACGCCGATCGTGTCGTCAAACGTCATCGCCTTGATGTTCAACGAAGCCAGAATAGCTTCCTTGTCGGCCAGCGTCGGGTCATCGTTCGATGGCACCTAGATGGGGAGTATTGTTATAACTGGTGCTTAGAGAAAAGAGAGCTTTGTCTAGCAGTGAAACACTTGGATAAGCTAAAGTAAAAAAAGGAGGAAACCCAGCCCAAGATCATTATTTTAATTTCGCACCAAACATTGTTTAATTATTTTACGAAATATTGGAAGATGTAACACGAACAAGACTATTCGCTTGCTTATTGGTTCTTCACTCTTTCATGAAAAAATGCAGATAAGGAACTTCATGGAACTTACCTTCGCTGATAGAATG
This sequence comes from Carpatolechia fugitivella, assembly GCA_951230895.1. Classification (NCBI taxonomy): domain Eukaryota; kingdom Metazoa; phylum Arthropoda; class Insecta; order Lepidoptera; family Gelechiidae; genus Carpatolechia; species Carpatolechia fugitivella. Next base: position 7,342,341 of record OX579648.1, on the reverse strand, counting down.
CAGCACATATCACATAAATTGACATTAACTGCACGCAAGTCGGCCCGGCTTAGCGGTGAACCCTGCAATCAAAACAGGTCAGTTATGGAACAATATGGCACTTACATTTACATGGACTGGCTACGGTATAAGTGCTCTAGAAGGTACTATTGTAATATAAAACTCGTAAAATCGCTTAGTAGGGCTACAAAAAATAAGCATTCATTTGATTTAATCTTTATACTCTGAATCGTGAACATGCTGATTGCGGCAGCGTCGTATTTGTAAAATCGAGTTAACTCAACAAAATTACTATCGTCATAAGCTCATGGAAAAAGATTTAAAAAAATTAATAATGGTACCACTGAGGAAAGTTTAAAATTACGTATTCATTAAATGCAGTCAGCTCACATTCAAAACAGAAATCTTCGGCAGATTCTGCAACATCTTCCACTCTCTCCGGATGTACTCGACGCTGCCGACGATGACGACATGCTTTAGTTCGTGGTAGTGGAAGTTCGATGCTCGTAGCGGCATCACCAGGTTCCGCAGCCCTATGAGCGGCGAGTCTGGGTCGGCGAACAAACATACTACCACGTGCCCGTTTAGGACGGTCATCGCCGCTTGGTTTCTGTCCTAAAATACATGAAGAATATTAACAAGTCGTTAAATGAGTTATTCAAGCCTTTTATCACTCAATAAAACCAGTATGAGATGAATATTTTTCATACAAAACGAAAGCTTTTATTTTCTGATTCAGATGAGGCTTTTGATAATATATGTATCGATTAATGTTTGATTTCAGGTCTGAGGTAATAAAATCTCGAAAAATAATTCGCTTCAACTGTTGAATGTATTGTGGATTTTACTCATAATATAAATTATTGAGTTCTTTTGAATAACAAAACAGGAAGATTTATTTATTTTACAATTTATGTAATGTGGGTACATCAAGGGACTACTTTTGGTGCGATGTTGTTCACTTACTAATATACAATCCTCTAGATTTCTGGCGGGGCTCCAATGGAACATGCCAGTGGAGTCGTATTTCATTTCAGTCTTTTCGAAGTCGAAGTCCTTCGACTGGTCGTCTGCCAAACCCGCCGGCAGACTGACGCCATTGCTGTTCTGGTTGCCGCCGCTACTTCTACTCGTCGGCCTGGGTAAGAGATATCAATTTACTTTCCTTGTGTTCACCAAAATATTTTTTTATTAACACATGGACTGAATTGGGATAATAGTGCTTTTTAATAGAATGGATACAGTGCAAAGATAAACACTGTTGGTTGGTGTCAAAAGTCACAAAAAATAGTCTTTAATCCAGCAATACTAAGATTTGTATTTTACTTTTAATAACAGAGTTTTTACATATTTATTTTTGTGTTTATTTAGTTACGTTTTAATTATAACTTGTAAGTGACGGATGAATAAACAAAGTGAAAAGTGGTGATTCTAGAAAAAATCAGAAGATTTCTGTCTACTTACTTCCAGAGTGTTAAATAATATTGCAAAATAATTAATTCACGGATGAACTATTTCTATTTTATTTATTCAGTGACTGGTCAACAATGAAAAATTATTATAGTTCATCAGAAAATACATCACTTGTTTCAGTGCAGATATAGGATGTTTGTGTAAGATTTTAAAAAATAACGTCAAAATTTTAACAAGTATGTTATAAGCGACATAATATAACACAATATTAGAATAGAAATATGCGATAGATATGTACAAAATAGGATACAAACATGCTTTATACCAGTGCCGTGCTATATATTAAAATGCCAAAATGATATACATGACAATAAATTATGAGAATTCTAACTAGCTAGTCACTACAATAACTAACCGAACATATCTTGCGTAATACCAATTAAAGCAAGCATTACTACAGAACTACTACAAAAATACGGCATCTTTTCTTTTTTTACAATTTATGGACAGTTTTCAAACTACTGATAGTATAAAATATCTAGCTGATATATAATTTGATTACATGAGTTTTTTCACTTCGTAGGCTAGATGGTACGCCTGGTAATTGGTATCTTGCTCCTGCGGATTCCTGTAACACAGGACCAAAGAGTCGTTTCGTTGCTTTAAAAGTTTTAAAAGAGTACATAAATATGTGCAGCGAACATAGACTTCTTATCGGTGCGTTCGCGATGGTGGACGATTCGGTCCATGAATATGATATGAAATGCTAGGTCTACATGGTTGTAAAATAACGATCTAATAGACGACGTAGATTAGTATGTTGTTTGATAGTTGCACAGAGGTTGTCAATGTCAATATTCAAGGATTGATATACCATTTCCAAAGTTTTATTATTACGGGGAAAGGACCATCGCAAATGCACACACACTAGCGGTTGTGCGTAGTGCACAAGTGCCAAACATTTACCGTGACAGCAAAACACTGAAGGCTTTATCAAGCCACAGAAGAAATTTAGTAGATCTATTTATATTAATTTTATAGACATACATTTTATTGTACTTTTGCACTTATTAAGGGAATGTTTTAGTGAGATACACATTTATTAAAATTATTATGTAAGTAACTAAAAGAGAAGGAGTGAAACCCAAAACATTTCCTTGTGTTTTCTAGTTATGTTAGAGACTGATGCTGAAGTTGACTGAGGGACGCGTCAGACAATTTTTTGGTAGGTAAATAAATACAACGAGCAGTCCAAGCAAATTTTTACTTGCCATCGTAAAATTAACATGGCCATTTTAGTACCTTAATTTTGCTATGTTGAATAAAAACTAACTCGGACTTTAGACAGTAAGGTAACAGGTCAGAAGTGTTATGGCACTTGGGCTAAAAGAAAATATACTTTCTGGACCAGCAGGATCAGAATGTGATAAATTTGCGAGCTATAACACCCGCTTTCATAGAATCCCACCTTAAAGATAGGTGTGTCCAGGTTAAGACTCGGCAATAAATGCCAGTTGCCGAAGTGCCATATTCCCCTGAATGCATGTCCTTCAACATTGGCTGAACAGTGAATGCAAAGGTCTTGGCGGGAGGGGAGACTCACGTGTCCGGTGGCACTCGCGTCACGTTGGGTTTGACCTTGTTGACCTGCCGCGTCGTCGTGGTGTTCATCAGCTGGTTGGCCATTGGAGACAGCAGCGCGGTCGGCGCCGCACTCCGGTGATTCCGGTTTATTACTGGTAAGGATTTCATTGTGTTAATGGTGCTATATAAGTTTGGTAATAAGACTTTACAATGAAAAACAGATCAAGTTAAACATTGCCGATTCTCCTAAATTGCTTAAATTGGAATCAATACCTGTTTTGTATCAATTATATACATTTGTAAATTTTATTTAAATAAAGATATTATTAATAAATTATTATGAGAAAAACAAATTTGCCCCAGTAGAGGCGAGGCACAGAAAACTTAATTTAAAAATGAAAGCATGTGAACTTACAACTAATGTCTTCTCCTCTTTCTCTTGCGATTTCACCTGGAAAACAATATAATTTTTGTTTTTTAAAGGAAATTCTTATTTTTGGAAATCAAGCATGTAGGTACTAATTTTGGAAAAACTTTTCTGAATTAATTAAATTAAGTTTCAAATTATATATTTCTTTATTTTTAATTAATTCTCAAATTTATTTTAGTAAAACAAGAATTAGTTACAAAACATGAATCAATAAACTTTGCTACTACAAAAGCGCGTCAACAATGCATTCAAGGGCACAATATTGATTATAGGTTAGATGCAATGCCATGAGCTATATTCAGTGGTTGCAATGCTGGCGAGGGCACACACCAGAAAATGATATCCGCTTTAGAGTTTACCAAGAAGCACAGCTCAGTGAAATTCAACTCGTGTTTAACTCAATTTTAGATCGAAATGTGATGCCAAACTAAAATAAATCATACAGCTTTGTGTTCAAGAGAGACAGTTTAAATTTAAATGTCGCATTATTTTACTTTATAAAATTTGATTAGTTTTATACGCAGCTTCATAATAAAAGTTTTCCTGCAAGCGACAGTTGTGTGTTGTGTTCTACATTCTCAGCCGGGGTCAGGTCATGCTTTGTAAAGCAAGTATTGTTAACGTTATGAGCGGCGCCTTTGCCGCTTGAGGCTCGAGTGCTCGCTATGAAGATGCGTGATAAGCAACTAAGTGCGGGGTACCTTCCGATAGCCTATGGACGAAGCGAATTGCTGGTCAATGGAGAGGTGTGGGCCGATGATAAAAAAAATCCAAGAAAACCAAATGAAAAAACACTCAGTTTGTGAGCCTGAGATATACCTCGAACATGGACCTTCTTGGGCAACTCTGGCGGCGTGAAGGTGGGGGGAGGATGGTGGTCATCTGCAAAACATCAGCACAAGTTCGCATTCCGTTACACCACTTAGTAAATACAGTTTGGTACAACGTGACGCACAATAGGCCACATTCGGTTCCAGTCGCGCGCGCATAGCTTTGCGTTAGCATGGCTCAAGCAGCTCAAGCGCTTTTTGGTTAAGTATATCACGAGTGAAACCGAATTTCCCAAACATACCAAAATTTATTTCAATTTAAATTAAATTTACTATCACAATATTGTTACTGTTACCACATTCACATGCAAAATACAACTAAAGCTACATTTAATAAAACACACATGAACTGAAAAACACTAACTAATAGACAAGCATACAGTGTACAACTAAATAACTAATTAATAAATGTCATTCAGCCGAAGGTTTTTAATGATTTTTATAAACCTATTATATATAGATGAAATAAATGATTAAAGTGAAATATTAGGAGATGGCACCGAGCGTACTAACGTTATTGCTTAGGCGAAAATAATCAAATAATTGCAGGGATGTTACAAATTACAAAATACCACAGGAGACGTGGGCTCAGTCGCAGAGCTGACTGCTAGTCCTGACGGGCTATCGAGGCGGGCCATCTAATCAAATAAACGATCCCTATGCGGGGTAATACATAATTAAAATATTACTTCTCAATTTTGAAGCATTTAATTACACTTAATTCCAATGAACACTATTACAACACCAATATCAGAGGGTCTAATAATTTCGATGCAGAAATCAGGGTTTAAAAATGTTCCTAGAAATATGTATATATTCGTTATAAGAACAACAACACCAAAATAAATATACGACATCACATAATGTCTGTCGATGTTGATAATTTGCTAATAGAGAGGCAAACAACTAACTGCTGAGAAAATGCACACAGATAACGTATATAAGACAAGACAATGATAACAGGACATGATATTGCTATATCCTGCGCGCGTACAGGGGCGCGGCAACCGCCAGTCGGTTATAAACATCACATCGACATTAATACATTGAATGAGACACATTAAGGTTACGTACTTGCCCTGCCCACCATCTGGACGGCCCGTACGCCCTTCCTGAACGTGGCCACTGAACCGACAAACAACATGGTTTAAAATTTATTCACTTGCTGTTACAACACTCGATTTATCAACCTGTTTGATTGTGGGCAGAAGGAATAGCAAATTATAAGTACTTATGCTGACAGAGATGCAAAGCTGAAGAGATTCTCTCGTTGAAATTGCAGATACGAAAAGATTGTAGGCCAATGTCATTGTATACGCTGCAATTCAAAACGCCTATGCCCATACTATCTGCCAGTATAGTAAGTTTGGATGTTAAAGTATCATTCAAGTTATGGCAAAGAGTTTGGGCTAGCGCTATCATCTCAAATCGGATGCCTTAATTTTGAATTTTGTTGAGTCAACGTGAGCTGTGTTCGCTTCATAAGAGGAGCTAGCCTATCATTGTCAGAGTTAGCAAGAGTTGAAGGGAGAGTTATTTTGCTCTGTGATTAGCCTTGCTGCACTATTCTAGCTGCGTGTTCGTTTATTCGTGACGTTAGCGTTTACTCTATCATAGATAGCTCAGTTCATGTCATGAGCAATGGTTAGTTGATGCAAACAAACTAAACGTGTTGTGAGGTACGGTAATATAGGATAGCTTTCATTTCCAGCTCCGTACCGTCGAGGCAACCTCGATACGAATTAAGATTTTGTTTCACCATCCCGGTCTGCATCATCATCATTCCGACATCTGGAAAAATCCAAACACTGACACATACGAAGGTACGCTCCTAGTCACTGGTGATGGCGATTGTTATTAGGTATGTTGGGAGCATCCAACTCTAAGAATTTGACAGCAAAATAAATATATTGTTAGAGTTCGATGCTTCCAAGTCTGCTGATGATAATGGTGACTGTATTTAGTTCCCTTGACCTTGCGTTAGTCACTGTCATTAGCACAGACAAGCCGCAACTGCTCTCTAAAGTCTTTACACTTCTCCTCAAAGCTCACTCTTGATGGGATATTGTCTTTAGCAATTATGATTCTCCTCACTCTGATGTTTCTGAGACATGCTTTCGTGGATTGATATTATATAGATTTTATCTAAGTGTTTCGGGATTGTGACGTGACGGTGCAATTTTGCTGTTTGCGATATTTAGTCTCTACTTTGATGACATGCAAAATACTGTCTGTGCTGGGCTCTGAAGTGCATCATATCAATTTGTCTCCAATTTCTTAAAATTTGCACCGATAATCAAATTTAGTAAGTATTGATCTTTAATTCAATATCGAACAATTCCTGATTCAGATTTGGTGATCCACGTTCGTACAGCATTGTATGATGCACTAAGTCATCCCGATTTATACAATTCAAACAGAGCGAGATTTTCAAAAGGCAGAAAAATGGTGAAGTGTCAAGAGTGCTTTATCATATCGTGGCATTACCCATTCACGAGCGAGCGGACATACACAATGATCGCTAAATTATAGGGTGTGAGTGTGAACGAGCACGGGTCAAGAGAATGCCTTGCAGCCGATCCAGTCTGTGAGGTACGGACGCAACACCACTAAAGCAACTCAAATTATAGACACGAAAAATAATTGGAAAACGTCAATTTGTGAGGTTAGGTGTGGTGCAAGTTACCTAGGTCGGCTCCAACCTTCCGCTGGTGTGCGGTCACTAAAAGTTTAGCCGAACAATATTCCATTAATGTCTCACAGTAAAAAATAAACGGGTGTGAGTAGAGTTTGCTGTGTCAACGTGTTTGTACATCGACAGTATTAGACATGTGACATTTATAGTATCGGGACGTGTAATTTGTGGTCAATATATTACAGGACACAGCTTGTGAATTCACATTGAATACTTCCCAGAAAGAATGTCACAGAATCGTTTGTTAGCTATAGATTAGACAAGATTTAATTTTAAGAACATTTCTATGTTATTTCAATATTTAGGTAAGTTTATTACTAAGTAATTGAAATTGGATTGTGTAAAAAGCAATACGATGATCTTACAGTTTTTGCATTTGCACTTCTTGATGAGGGTTTCATCCTTGATGTCCTCGTGGCAGGCCTTACAGTAGAACCAAGCTCTGAAAACGGAAACCTCTAGTGAGATGATTTCGGTACTAAAGCTGGATGAGAAATCGTTCCACTCGAAGGAAGCGATATGATGAGGAAAGCATCATAGTTTGGAATTGAAATGTTAATGAAAGAAGTAAACAAAGAAGTTGCGAAAAGCACAGAGGTTACTAAAGCTAATTATCATTTTAAATTAACGAAGTAACAGTTCTGACAAGTTCAGTCAAAAATGTGAAACTTATAAAGAGTACGTACTAACTAAATCAATGTTTAGTTAAATATGGTCGACTAAAACTATAAATTGATTGATAATAATAGTTTACCTTTTAACCTCATCAGCAGACTGTGCGATGAAGAATCCCTGGGTGTTGGCATGGATCTTAGCATTGCGTGGGTTGATGGAGATCTTGCTGTCTGCACCTTCTTCACCCTTAATTTCAATGGCCAGCAGCAGCAGCTTGAGTTTGATGAAGCACAACCTAAGGAGGATGTTATGCTGTACCATCGGAATTGAGCCATGAAGTGTTGAACCATGATAAGCAATTTTTTAAATTAGAATTTTGCCTTGGTGTAGTTTTTAAGAGCATTTCTAAATTACATTTGACCTATATTTTATTCTTAAGGCGAGGCCCTATTTGAAAAATATTTCTTGGGCCCCTTTTTTAACTCACGTATCTCACGTCTCGGAATATGTACCAGAAAATTACAACCAACAGAAGAGTTTATCATTTAGCGACGTAACCAAGTAGATTTTACATATAATCAAGGAATAAAGCAAAAATAAATAATTAAAATCACCGAAAATCATCCCACATTCAAAATTTGCAAATCTGTTTTCTCAATATTTTCTGCCACAACAACATATTTTTTTTGTAATTTTTGGGTGGCTATATTAATAACTAAACGGCGAAACCAGTAGTTTTTTAATTCGTTATATATTTTTTACAAAAAAGAGAAAAGAGTTCAAGAAAAACGAGTTTTTCGCACGATTCCTGCGCAGTGTCGTAACTTCCGTGAAGCATCGCACGCTATTATGAACGTTATTTCAGTAGTGCCTCGGTTGAACTTTCAACTAAAGCGCGTTGAGTTGCTAATTTAGGATAGGGCCCCGCCTTAACATTAGACATTAAGGATATTATCAAAAGTAGACAAGGACTCCAAAAAGTATGTCGTGAAATCATGCAAATTATGAATTTTATGAATCCAACTACCTAAATTGATCATACCATGCTATAAAATTAAGATAGTAGGTATAGATCATGCGGTTGAAGTATTTGTGATTGATAATGATGTAGAATATATTAATCTACTCTACAGTGTGCTAATGTTTCGAGTATGTAATGTGTAGTGTAATTTATAGATTGTGTAATATAAAGTAACATCGATTACAAGAAGCTTAAAGGATGTCTAAGAGTATAGAGCGTGCGTGCAATAGGTAGAGTAGGTGTTAGACGTGCGATCAAAATCAAATCACAAGTACAAACAATTATACATTTGAAGTATATTACTGCACTGAAAAGATGTTGTGGTTACGTAATTTGCAAGAACTGTGGAACTATTAAAATAAAATTATATACAACTATTCAGGAATGAATTGCCTCTTTCGTAAATGGACTTTAACATGAAATTGAAACATTATGAGACGATACTACATTGATGATATTATAAAAAATTACGCACCGCTACCGTACTCAAATTATTTACCCATTCAACATGCACAATCTAGTCTGTAAATTAGAAATTCTGTTTAGTTAAAATCAACCTACGACAGTGATCTATAAGGAGAGATTAGGGTTAGTGCACACTCAATCAGCTAGGGTTAGCACACAGGGTCTACGGTGCGGGATGCGGGTGCGGGTGGGGTCGGGCCGGGAGGGGCGGGGCTTACTCGCTCGCTTGCGGGAAACTCATCCCTGTGAAGGAGGTCGACAATGTTTCCGTGTACATCTCGCAGCCAGTACCCTGCAGGTAATCGTTCTGCCAAGCTTGTGTGTCGGGGGACTGCAATCAATCAACGGAGGACGCTCAAGCTCGTGCCTTGTTAGTCACAGGCGCGCAGTCGCAGGGTGACGTCACACCCACTACCTCGGGCGCGAACCTCGTGCGATTACCACCATTCGATATTAAAACAGCATCTAAACTAATGGTTCAACTTCCTATGTTAGTATTATGTGGTATTCTATCGGGTCTTGGACGCAGTACCGTTCAGTTATTCAGTGCAGCACCTAAAGATGAGTCTTGAAAACACCGAGATTTTAAATCACTGGAAGCTAGCAAATGATAATAACATCGAAAATATGAAATGAAGGTAAGAAGCTTCGCAATTCATCGGTTAGTGTTGACACCGTACTGGAACTTGACATTGTACAGTATAGAGAGTGGAGTGTGACTGTTGGTGTCACTGCTCGGCCCACTTACTCTGCGGCCAGTTTGAACGGCATCCCGACAAACGTGGTGCTTAAGATCTGTGTGTACATCTCCATCCCCGTACCTCGCATGTAGTCATTAGTCCATACAGCCATCTCTTGGGACTGTGGAAATGCCGCATAAGATTGTTAAAACAAGTACATTTGAAGACGCCTGAATTTTGAGTTGCTATGAAGGGCCAAATTTGAAACCGTCTTCGAATGTACTTAGTGTAACCTTAACAGTGGATATAGATATAGTAGAGGATATAGTGAAGGCTGACCGTTTTGAAGCTTCTCATGGCGAAGAGGTTGGCCATCATGGTGGAGAAGCCAGGCGCGAGGCAGCTCTGCGCGATGAAACCCAGTTTGAGCTCTGCCAGGCAAATCACGTCATCGCCCTGCTTCCAGTCCCAGGATGGAATGTTTAGAAGGTAAGCCTGGAATTATAGGGTACAACTTGGTGGAAAGATACTTTGTAAGATCTCGACATTCTTTTACAACCTGTTCTGGACTTTATGTATCCTGTTCAAATTTATAGACTTACTATTATATTCTTCGAGTTCGATCTTTCTCGATCTTTTTATCACTTATTTATTTCTTATTATCATCAACATCAACGGCCTGTTACAGTCTACTGCTGGACTATGAGCCTCTTCCACTAAGTGTAGTGGTTTTGCCATAATCTCCACGCTTGGCAGGCGGGCAGATTAAAAGGTTACTGTATCAGAGAGCGCTGTTGCCCGGTCCCTGTTCAATGTGTAGTCCCTAAGTCGCCTCTTACGACACCCATGGTAAGAGTAGGGGTTGGTGACAAATGTATTCTACTCTGCCGTCATCACACGGCTTATTATATTCTCAGCAAAATTTTATTGATTATAGCAAGCCATGCTTATGACATTATTTTTTCGTACATTGTTCACTGTGTTCAAATAAAAATAAGTTGACTTAAATAGTCTTAGATTCTCTTAGTGATTAAGCCGTGGATTGGTGAGGTTTGATAGCGCAGTATTAGAACTGTGACCAACCTTATTATGATACTGCATCAGCTGGATGATAACCCTGATATCGTCGGAGTAGTTTTTAATGGAGATGACTCTCATGATGTTGGCGGCGTCTTCCGCGTCAGGATCTTGACAATATTTATTGGCTAGCACCAGACACGCATCCGCTTCGTGTACCTATATTATTTTCATTATTTTTTATTTGAAATTTGGTAACATTGTTGTTTTAAAAGTGCCCTGATTTCTTACAACAATTATATAAATACAGAATGATTTAAATTTTACAGTTTAATATTCTGGCCTCTTTATTTATTTATTTATTAATAATAGGAAGACCAAGCTAAAGTTAACTTAATAGTAAATACATTAATACCAAAAAGTCATTTACAGGTCTCCACATGTAGGTACCAGAACATAAAAAAAACATAAGGTCATACACTCATAGGCCTGAATGCTATAGCTCGCAAACAGATGCAGAAAAAATGTCTTGGATTATAAAAATTTACTAACCATAAAAGCTGAATTTAGAAAGTTTAATGGCAATGCTGTTCATCAGTTTTAAAGAATATTACCTATAATAGTTTCATATTTCTAGTTTCTACTTAATACAAAAGCTCCTTAGGTGAAGAAAGAAGCATGGTAGAGATCATGCAAACAGAAGCACAGTAGGTGTCATTCAAAGGAAAAGACCACTACCAATTTATTATTGTTAGGAATATTTTAAATTTTTATCTATAAGTATTTGTATGATTTAGTTGCAGTGGTCTTTTTATCAAGGAAGCCAGTGGTGGAAGTATGTACAACTTAGGTTGGCATGCGAACAACAATCAAACGTTTCAAAGCCATGCATTGTCTAGGACTTACCGTAACACTCGACAATATCGACAATCGTCAACTGTACTTGAAACTACTGAATGATAATTTAAATTTTGAAAAAGGAAATCTTTCGTCGGCAGCCATTAAAGCCAATATTAACCGGAGCCTTCCGGGTCGACGTATAGTCGAGTACAAGTTAGCGATATCGATTATTTGGAGTACATTTAGTACACACGGGCCAGCATCGCAAACAACACCCAATCCAGATACGGACATTGAGAGAGGGCGCGGGCAGGGCGGGAGCAACCCCACACACACACACACACTAGCGATAGCACAGATAGCGCTCAAGTTATGGCAGAGAAGGGATTACTGTACATCGCTTGAACAACTTTCTCCTGGAGGGTACCAGTGAACGAGCATCGCTCTACGTCTATAGAAAAGACAGTATATACAATTTCAAACCGACACCACGCCCAAATATCACACATTCTTGTGTGCAGTGTACTTACTTTTACCCTCTGAAGGTCGATTGGGTTCATAATGGTGCCTTGAAAGAATTCCACAGTGGTAAAGTGTCTCTTGAACAGGCCTTCGAGCTCCAAGTCGGGCGGTTTCCTGTCATCAACGCTCAGTTAACACTACGGACTAGATGTGACAGTCCGCCGCCTGTCGAGGGCCGACCTTACCATGCACTCTATCAGTACCAAATACGCAGTCGTGTGGTGGCGGAGGCGCCTCGCCGCGGGAGACCCAGCCCGAGGCGCCACCGCGGCACCGTGAGAAGCAATGATTGCATCAAAAGAATCATAAGATAAAAGTTACCAAAGTGATAAAATCCTACTGTGACTATGATAGCATCTTTGATACAGAAGAAAAAAGATCTGTTTTATGCACATAAACAAAAAATACTGGTTCACTTAGACGCGTCAATGATTACGGCCGTGCGATAAAACTAATGTCTGCGCTATGCGGTTATCCTCTAACCTTGACTCTCTCAAGGTCGACGGCATTCATCATTGTACCCTGAAAAAACTCGACGGTGGTGTAGTGACGCTTCAGGAGACCCTCCAGCTCAAGGTCGGGCTCTTTTCTGAAAGCGTCGCGCATCACACGTGATCAACTACGCTCAATGCTACTTCCAATGCTCATCATCATAAGTGCAAAATTGACATTGTCAAACCATAAACACACAGCAGTAAAAGTATGTAGTACTTTTTAAAATTACATTGAAATATCTTTATGTCTTTACTCTTACTCCTAAAGTCACTATTATATTCTTAAGGTCTATTCTTAATTTGCTAAATATATTGATTTCAACATACCTATGTAAAAAAACAACCTCAACGTCCACATCTTCTCGGTCTTCATGTAGGAAGTCTTTTAAAAAATGACTCACTGATTCGTATGTTATGTGTCCACATACCACTATATGCCTGAAAACGTTAAAGAATATTATAGTATCGTCAATGGAGTCCATGAACGGTGCCACTACAACCAAAATGCTGTTTGAAATCAATCAAAGAAGCAGCCGAAGCGAAATTGTCCAAAATTATGAAAGCTTTAATTTATAGAATTTTAAATTGATATCAAATATTGGAATATTTTAAAAGATTTAACTTCAAAATTAATAAAACTGAAGCCTGATAGCTTTAAGAAATAAAATTTTTGCATCGGCTCATTGTAATTCAGAAGCAAAGTTTTAAAAAGCGTCTTATTATAGAAGTTGGAAAAGACAGAAAGCAATTTGAAGTCTTATCTAACACCTGCGACCACGAGGCTATTACTGAACAAACAATTGTAGAAAATAAAGGTCCCTCAGGGTTAAATAAAACACATCGTGATAAAAGCGTGACAGAACTACGGAACACGAGCAACGTCTTTATTTTTATAGATCAAAGCAACAAACAATTCTAAACAAATGCTTAGAGAACATCGAAGTGGAAGAAGTTTAAAAACACAACGAGGCTGCTGGATCGGGATCAAGAAGTAACAAAATAATAATACAAAAAAGAAGAATAAAGACGTTGCTAGAACTACCACAATTTACAAATGCGTTGTTGTTCATCAATTTGTGACGGTATACAGTTTAAAATTTCATAAAGTTAAAGTTTTAAACAATAAAATTTACCTGTTGCTTATATAAAGTGTAAAGAAGAAATTATTAATAAACTCATTATAAATTCACAAGTAAATGAACAAAATGTCTAGAAGCTCAGTATCCTACAGGTTTGTGTTACTATCTACCATACTACAAACAGAAAATATCAAATAACCACGACATGAACGAACAGGGGCAGGGATGATGAAGAGTGATTCGCAGTGACCTGTGTGACATTGATCGGGGGCAGAGTACTGAAGCCAGGGTTCAATGGTCTTGGAGTGACAGTATGATGGAGAAACAAGTCGTCACCTCTACTCAATAAGGGTATTTCAAGGACACTAGTGATGTCAGGTATCCCTTATTGTCATAGGGACCGACAAAATGAAGAAAATAATATAATTCATGTTTGCGAGGAAAATGCACAAAAAGCTTGCGTCTCAGTACAGTCCGTAACGAATCCGAGTATTTAGAATTTTATTCATATTAAAAGGGCCTCATTCCTTTGTAATTCTTTGTAAGTTCCTTTTAAAGGGACTTGGGCACAACATTACAGTGCGGGTGTACAGGCAGTGGTACTTGTTTCAATGATGGAGGTTAATGAATCAAAAATTTCAAACCAAACAAAGAGAGAAGATGAGGGGCATTCATTTCCTCTAAAATCATTAAAAGGGTAGGAAAGAAGGTAAAAATGCAGCTTGCATAACTAAGTCACATGCAAACTATTACTCATCTAAGGTGTGGCAAAGGAACTGATCTCATTTTTAATTATAAAAAGTAATAAATTTCTACCTTGTCAATGTACGATTGCATATAAACATTGCAAACAAATTTTGAATTAATAAATCCAAATTTGGTATGATTTGTGTTTACTGCTAAGATGATGTAAATCATGTCAAATGGTATGTCGAAACTAAACTAAATTTTGCTTTAAAAATGTCCTCAATGCACACAGCCTTGCCACGCTCTATGAATCATAATATTTAACGTAAACATTACACTAAAGTAACCGAGGGGGCGAATTTAAAATTAGGTAACATTACAGATTGCAAAACATGAACAGGGTCAACATTAAGAGAAAGAGAAGGTAGAGTAGAGGTTGGTGGTAGAAGGAAGGAGGGGGTCAGTAGTCGTGCAGGCAGCAGGACGGGGGGGGGGGGGTGAAGGCAGGTGTTGGAGGGTTGGGGGAGAGGGGAGGGCTCCAGCGCGGCAACAGCCCCCGCCGGCGCCAGCTGCAGGAGCTGTCGGCGCCGCGCCACTCCAACTACGGTACGGTACCACTCAACATTAACTCTCCCACTAAGCTTACAACACATTCCTTACAACTTACGTTACATTACGTACGAATACTAACAGAACATAATCATGAAACCTATATGACGAGCGATACACTAGCCACTATCTGCTGATCTCTATTCAACGAACTTAGGTAATTTACAATCAATCAATATATCGACTCATAAATAACAAAGACAATTCGGGGGACTTGCGTCCCGCCGATGGTAAGTGAGAACACAGAAGCGTGCTAAGAGAGGAAAGGAAGATAGATGTCACAACACGGAACACATTCAACGGAACGGAGTGAAGACAGCAGCTCACCTGCGTCCCCGCTCATTCTTGAGGGTGCCGCCATACTTGGGTCTAGTGCCGATTAAGTCAATTATCTCTGGGATACAACTGGCAAATATCGCCTAAACGCCGACAGACAAAACAAGACATTCACATTCAGGTCGTAAGACGGGCGGCTGCGGTCGAAGGGAGCCGCCAGGCGGGGGTTGGTTAGTGGTTAGTGGCCGGGCGGCTCGCTTCGCCAACAGCTCCGTCAGCAGGCGCGGTCGGGTCGGGTCGGGCACGGTCTGGCGCGTTGGGCGCGGTTGGGCGCGGTCGGGCGCGAACGGGCGCGAACGGGCGCGGGGCGGCGCGCGGGCACTGGCTGTGTGTGATCGTCGGGACTCTGTGCCGGAGCTAGCGCTACAGCGTGGCGACAGGCATCGTGTGCAAGCGAACAAACCAAACACTACTTCATCGACAGCATTACAAACTTTACATCGGCTCTCTCCAGCTCTAGTCTCGTTAGAAGGATTAAAAAGCTTAATGGTATCTCGAGTAAAATTTACGAAAAAAAGGCATGTAGTAGTGCGTCGGTCGACCGCGCGCCTGTCTCTCTAGTAGGGGAGAGGGGCGCGGCCGCCGGGAGCTAACTCTTCGAGCATGCGCCACGGCACCGAGAGACCGATTCTAGTGAAGGATTAATAAATTTAATTAGCAAACTCCGCATTCAATCAACCAAGTCAGATCGAAACCGTGAGAGGTAAGAAGGCAACAAGCCGTGTGGAGCGGGGGCGTGAGAGCAGGGTACCTGCGGCGGACGTCCTTGTTGTACCGGCCGCCGTATTTGTTCCGCTGCGCCGCCAGCTCCGTGATCTCGGGGATCCAGCTGGCGAACACAGCCTACGATACACAGCAATACCGTGAGACGACTGCACACTGCCGCCGCGCCGCCCCGCCCCGCCCCGCCTACCCGCGTGCCCGCGCGCACAAGGCTGTGGCTCGAGTGTCGTCTGTCTGCGTGTGGCTGTGTGTGGCGTGACGTGACTGGACGGGTGCGGGACTTGGGTGCCGTGCCGAGCTACGCTAGCGGGAGCTACGGGTATAGCAAGCCGTGATGGGACGAGTGACCGGGTGCATGCAAAGCCTAGGATACATACGCTACTAATCGATGGACTGAACTTAAAAAGAAACGGAATCGCCGGTTCCTATTCTAGGACGATGGGCATTCGGTATAGACGCTTGGTAGACGCGAACACGGGTCGGCCGGCGCGGCGGGCGGCGGCGTCGCGCCTCCCCGCGCGCTACGGGGCGTGGCGTAGCGCGGGACGAATGCGCGCGCGCCGCCCGCCGCGGGACCGCCGGGTGACCACGAGTAGATGACACAATACATCTGACGGCACTGAGCAAGCTTTGTAAGGTGATGATCCACATCGTCTGCGAGAGATCGGGCGATTCAGACCGAGCCCGTAGGGCGAGCGGCCCTCAAACGCCACGGAATGAATCGCCTTCACTTTCGGCGACCGATTTAAATATCAAACTGATACCTTTTTCCGTGTTCACGCTTCAGCTCGCCACTGTACTTGGACCTACTTCCTACCAGCTCTATAATTTCAGGAATGCTACTAGCGAACATTGCCTGCAACAGACCATGGTGTCGATCGAACAACGGGTTTGTGCGCACGCGATCACCATCACGTGGTGCACGACAATGTCCACCTCTAGACTTGGTAAATCTAATGGTGACGTAAATCGTAAAGTGTAGCCGGTAGCGGAGCAAAAATAAATAAATTAAAAAGAACGAGTGTGTGTCTACCGGTGATGTGAGCAACTTAACACAGCCAGGCACAGGTGCGGCATGCAGAGATCGCGAGGAGGGGGGGGGACGCGGCGCGGGAGCCGGCTAGACGCGCGGGGCCGGCAGGACGCCTCCACAGTCCACTCCGACAAAACAGCATTACAGCCCCGAACCAGTCCGGGACCCCACTACCCGAGCACGGTAAGAGATCCTCCGGCAACACGTTCGTGGTAAGTATCACATAACAAAGCAAAAGAAAAACAAAATACATCCATGCATTGAAATTGTCGAAGCTCTGGTGTTTAGCGTAAGAGATGATCCATCAAGTGGAAGCCGAAAGTCAGAAAAGATAGCCGACGGCGCGGCGAGCGGCCGGCGGGGTCGGCGGTCGCGACACTTGTCATGCTCGCTATACAGTGCACTAAAGGCTTACAATCATTCTCGAGCTGTGCGGTTAACCAGTACGCTTGACTAACAACTCTCATGTAAACTGCTATACACATTTCCTTTTGCTTTGTTATAATTTTAGCTTTAAATGCAAGGATTTGCAAGCGTGGCGGTTAGTCGGAATAGCCGTCTACTCTGAATATAGGCAACAAAATGTCTTATGACTTTTAGGCCGATAAAACTATGGCATGTTGAAAACTTGCCTGTCCTTGCAAAGAAACTTTGAACACTGTTATCATAATCATTGTATCATATCATTTTTCATAAAAATCTTATTAGACCATTTCATTATTTATGCTTATTATAATATAATATGACCGTTTAAAAAGTCTGACGGCTCTGCTAACTCGTTTCATCAAATTCACTAGGTATGTTATAATTTAAGAGGTTCATATTTGAACAGGACTTAATAAAAACCTATCAGATTTCATCAGACTAATTAAAACGGCCTTCGAAAAGTATTCATTTCATTATAAATATATGATTGAAAATGAAACTTACCAAGCCGACGAGGAGAAAAAAAACCAAAAAGGTTCTGCCGAGAACAGTATGGCAAAACACATCACCATAACCTACAGTGGACATCGTGACTATAAGAAAGTACACACAGGTCCAATATGACAGCGACTGCGAGTTATTAAACTCGAGTGGATCACCAGAGTTTTCCAGCTGAAATACACAAATCATTTGATTATTTTCCTATAACAACAAAACAATATAAACACTTACATACAATATACTTTACACTTAATTTAAAGAGATCGCCGCAAACAATCTCTAGTTTTATTTAATGTGGTATATCTTGAAAAAATAAAAACGAATTGCCATTTTGCTGGAAAAAACCCGTATAAATAAAAGAGTCTATTGTTGATATTATATACGCAGTAGACAAGTGTTAAGGCGCCCCATTTTGTTTGGAAATAGAATCTGCAGGGGATTATGGTAATTTGATAGGTTTACACAGTTAATGTACCTACATGCTATACTTGAGATACATTAGACCGATGACCTCATAAATTAAAAAAAACTTATAGTATGATTATTTTGTACCACAGAGATACGGATTTAAGACACGGCAAACGAAAATTGTAGAAACACTATGGATCTGTAGATTTATTTAAGTACTTACCTATTAAACACATGTAATAGCTTTTAATCGAAAGGTATAGTACTATATTTTGTGGCTTTGCAGAGATGTACTGAATTAGGGCTTGGTTACAGATTGTTCAGTGGAACCAACCGTAAGAAATATTGCAGCACATGGACGGTCCTTGTCAGCTATTGCATCACTTTTTAATTTAATTTAATTTAATACTACTCAATTTCACTTAGTTATACATTTTGATTTTTTTACTTATTTTCTAAGCTATTCTTCGAGTTATGCTACGCAATATCTTGCAATAATAATTCAGTGAGTGTATACAAAACGCAATGTTCTTACTTTTTTATTGATATTAAATGCTGTTGTAAAAAGATCAAACATACTTACCAAATGAATAATGCCGGCAGCGGTCAACCACACTGATATAAATATAGAAACTAATTGCGCCAACCGAATTGAGCTCGATGTCTTTAATATATTGAGGTACTGCAAAATATCAGGCACGGTCATTAAGCGTAGAGCTCTGAGAAACCTTAGCCCTGGAAACGGAGAGCAAAACATTAGTTCGTTAGCAACAAACAAGTCACGGAAGTAAGTCAATTTAGTGTTCGATAAATGGCTACGGTCTTACCTATCCACGTTCTATCCAGGTATATCGATACAAAGGATGGGGGTATCGTGAAATAATCTACAAATGAATACATCTCGAGCATGAACCATAGTTTGTCACTAGCTGCTATAAACTGAAACAGAAGAAAGTTAACGTGAGTTCCTGTATTTTTCTTTTCATGGGAGCATTGAAGGGATTAACTTACTCGTATAAAAAAGTAGACCATAAAAAATATGTTAAAGGCAAGGTCGATCTGCTGAGTAATATTATCACTCCATTTCTGGCACCGCTCCACCTCCTCACTGGAAATAGAAATATGTGCATCGGTATCACGGTAGCATTAACTGCACACAAACATTTGAACATGTCACGGAAAAGCTAAGAAGGGCGCGCGAAGAGACTTTCTGTCTTGGAACTTTAAGCTCGACCCCTTGTCGCCGTAAATTCTCAGCAGTAAGCTCCAATTTTGAACTTTTGAGTCGACTCCTCAACAAAAAGTCTCGTCGCTTTCGCACCGTGCTTGACATAAAAGCTCATAGACTTGATAGAGACACAAACACATCTTAGTACAGAAAGTAGCTTGTGCACACACTCTAATCTATAGGAAACATTGTTAACACACAGCTGATAAAAAAACACAAGCTAACATATAACAACATTGAGGTAAGGACTATTTGCAGCAAACTTGTCGGACGACATTTATGTATGACACATATTATGACTCACGTATTCCTTTAGCATCCAGCATTATCACAAGATATTTGGGATTAATAAGTTTGCTCACATTCTACAGTACGAACCGACATTGCGGGAAGACAGTACACACGGAGTAAATTTTATTATCTTGTTTTTATGCCAATCATGGGAGAGTAATTTAGCTTGGGAGAGTGTGTGTGTTGTCGCCCTTTAAGAACGAGGAAATCAAATTACCTTTGTGCGTCAATGAAGTAGATGATGAGCGATGCTATACTCAGGATGAACACCAACACTACCTGCAACAAAGAATAACACATTTTAAAACCCTTATTAGAACCCCGATGATGATGATGGTGATGAATTATATTGCTAACACACGAAGAGCAGTTACAACATTTATTAAGGCTATTTGAGGTAACTTATTATGATGATTCAAATGATCTTAAATACAACGAGAACCTTATATATATATTATCGTCATGTATGCATATTTTGTATTAATCACACATAAAACCTGAACAATTATTATTTATATTTATAAATTAGCAAGCAGTTAATATAGTTGATAATATGTTTACTAAGCTTTTTAGGTAACTTGTCTGGATGCTTGAAACGATTCAAAATATAATGAGAAACATATTCATGTCATAGTATAATAATATATTTATCAGACATACAACTTGCACAATACTCAAGTAGATGTAAAAATTTGCATTCAGCTAATATGCAATTTATGTGAGTATATAAATGATGGAAAAAAATGATGACTTGATTAATATTTAAAACACGCATATTATCTGTTTGCATCATTATCTTACATACATACACACACCTACATAAGAGACATTGTTACAAAAACTTGCTACAGAACTATTGATCAGTCACAATTTAAATTTATCATCATGTATGTACATACGAGGTTTATATAAGTTGTGATGAAGTTTCCATAATAATACTCCGCACGTTCTCTACTTTATTGTAATTTAAAATAAACCAGAAATTATAATAATCCTTCTACAAAGGTATATTATGCATGCAGGTATAATGTAATTGAAATTATATGCAATGATTCAACCAAATGATATCATCGAAGAATGAACAACACAATATGATATATAACAACATAATATATACGAGTAGTGCCAATTCCTTAAGCAAACAAATGTTTATGTATTTTTCACAGAATGCATAAAAAGTGTTACAAGAGGCTATTTCATATCGATATTCAATGCGTAGTCCATGAGGGATTTATTTATATAAGGCTAACTAGCTATTTAATGTACAACATAAAAATTGTGAACTAATATATCCGGAGGTGTGACTGATGAATGCTGATTGAGTTAGACAGAAAGATGAAAAGTTAGAACGTCTGTCTGTGCATGAAAACAATGACAAAAGGATTATTTAAAAATACATATCAGGAATGACATTTCAAAAGGAGTTATTTCCACCTTATCCGATTTTTCAATAAATGCAATAAACCTTATGTACTTGTAAAATCTAAAGATAAACAGGAAATAACAGGAAAGGCCATTCAAATCATCGTGTAAAAATTTAAAAAATAATAATATTGAATTAATTATACATATTTCTGAAGTAATTTTGGTAGTATCTAAGCGGATCCTTTCAACTCTGAAATAAACGACAAGGACAGTATTAACATAAGAAAAGCCACGGAACCCGAAGGAAGGGAAAAATGGGACAATTAGCCCATTTAGTCTCACGTTCTATTATTATATAACAAGAATGAAACTAAGTGGAACGAGAATAATTGCGTTTTCATAATAAATGTACGAAGAAGATAAGATTTAAGAAGTTTTTGAATTGAATTGCAGGCCATATAAAGCCAGTTTGATTCGTTATTATAATTAGAATTTTTGTGGTTTACCAAAATTTTTGGGATATTACCTTTATTTTGGTAAGCCCGAGTCACAGGCGAGGGTTTATAATGTCACGAGTTTGTTATAAAACCTAAGATCCATGTGTTGTACGACGTTTACACTTGTGAGAAAACTGATAGTAAGTAATTAAAATGAAATACTTAAGAAAAGCAAGTACCCAAAAGCTACGATACTACAGGTAAAATTAATCATGAACAAGGTGTAAAAACTAACCTTTATTATATCGCGCACAGTTTTTTATATCTTTACTATTCACATTCATCATTAAATATCAACACTTGATCACTCATGAGACAACGTAAAACAATAAATGAAAATTTTACAAACTAGGCGCCAAGCTCAAAACGATAAATAGGTTTCTTTTTTATACTTAGGGCATACTGAAAGTTTCTGGATTCTGATAAATAAGACTAGATATACTACTTGCGATAAATTTATGGTTTTTCAAAGTATCATCAACAGGGCTGTTGTAACGGGCGTTACAGTCCACTGCTGGACTATGAGTGGTTTTGCCATAATCTCCACGCTTGGCAGGCGGGTTGGAGATCGCAGATTCAAAGTATATTCCCTCGCAAATAATGCATTTTTGCATTCGCTGACACCACTATACAAAGCAGTTGGAGTCTTCCTTAGGGACCTCTTCAATGGCTTCATGGAACGCATTCACCAC
Organism: Carpatolechia fugitivella; assembly: GCA_951230895.1. Taxonomy (NCBI): domain Eukaryota; kingdom Metazoa; phylum Arthropoda; class Insecta; order Lepidoptera; family Gelechiidae; genus Carpatolechia; species Carpatolechia fugitivella. Next base: position 7,319,860 of record OX579648.1, on the reverse strand, counting down.
CAATTTAGAACTCGTAAAACGTATGCCTCTAAGTTTGTCTTTAATTTTTGGAAACAAAAAGAAGTAAGTACAAATAGGCTTTTGTTACCTTAGCGGAACGTGAGGATGCGTTATCGTGGTGAAGGAGGACATTGCTTCGAGGACGCTTTTTGCGATTTTTTTCTTAAAACTCTGGGCAAAACAAGTGTTGGCGTACCAATCTGCAGTCACTGTCCTATGATCTTCAAGCGATACTGTGTAATGTCCTGATTTTCCGAAAAAAGAAGCAACCATATTTTACCAATGCTTCGATTTTTCATAACTTTCGTCGGCAAATCTTTAAAAGGAAAGACCCACTCTGCCGACTGGCTTTTTCTTTCGGGTTCAAAGCAGTACCCAGGTTTCGTCATCTGTCACGATGTATAGACCAATGGCCAATGAATGACCAATGACTATCCTCCGTTAAACTTTTTTATCATGTTACGGCACCACTCGACACGCAGTCGTTTCTGGTCCTCCGTTAAGTCATGCGGTATCCGTCGAGTGCAAAGGTTCCGAACCTTCAGATGCACATGAAAAATAATAATAATACTAATAAGTTTATTGAACCAAAACATAGAAGAGTACATAATATTTATGCTACATTACACGAAGGTACAATAAATTAACAATAGGGATACCCTGTTCCTTAAACTAAGAAGATTTCTTGTATTTTAAGGAACAGTGTGAAGGTGAGTGAGTGCAAGCAAAAGTGAGTCAGTGTTTGAGTGTGTGTGATAATAATTATGAGTGTGTGAGTATGTCTTTATGTGGTGGTTTTCAAGAGCAATTCAGTTTGTGTGTAATCTAATGTGTTCAGCCAACTCGTTACAGCCCTTAGAACTTCATTTTTGTTTTTGTTTGAAATGTGTAGTTCTCTATTAAGTCTATTGTATAATAAATATATCACTTAATACATAATAATGCCGTTTGGCAAATACAGTTTTATGAACTGTTACTGGAACGTCATTTCTGCGTTTATTAGGGTTTGGTGGTGGTACGCTAGCGTGTTTCCTTAGTATTAATTTGAGTATAAATAACTGTCTTACTCTTAGAAGGAGGCTCTCATTATAAAGTGAATAGGTTGAATACCTTTTTGGTTTATTATGCTGATGAAGGTAATCCTTAATAACAGCTCTTTGCGCTCTCTCTGGTTTAATCATCCTAGTTTTGCAGGCGCCACCCCATACTGTAATGCAGTAGTTTATAATAGACTGACAGAGCGCCATGTAAATCATTTTAAAAACATTTGGTCTTGCGGGCCCTCTCAAGGCTTTAAAGATATATATTAATCGAGTAATCCTTAAGGAAAGCATGTTAATTCATTGGTCCCATTTTAAGCACTCGTTAATTAAAACACCTAGATACTTGATTCCGTTAACCCTAGACAAGGTCTGACAGGAACAACTTGTGTTATTCATATTAAAACAAGTGTGTGCTTTGATGGAAAGTTGTGTGGGTAAGGAATTCGGGCGTATCGAAAAAGGAATTATTTTAGATTTTTCTAAATTCAATGTCAGCTACTCGTTAGCCATGACATAATCTTTTGTAACCCCTTCTCTGAGGCACTAGAGACTTTGTTCCAATTAGGACCTTCGACAAGGATAGCAGTATCATCCGCATAGGTAAAAATTGTACAATCGGGGAGAGACATATTGCACAGGTCATTTATGTAGTATATTTGGAACAGTGTAGGACCTAAGATACTGCCTTGTAGAACTCCATAGGCAACTGCAAATTTATCACTATAATGCCCTTCAATTTTGACCATCTGTTCCTTGTTATTCAGGTGGTCCTTGAATAAATCAAGAGCGATCCCACGTATACCCATCTTTTCTAATTTTTTCACAAGCAAGGGAACAGATACGGTATCGAACGCTTTCGAGAGATCCAGAAAGATGCCTAAACATTACTTCTGATTATCTAAATTTCTAGCGATAGCTTGTGTTAAATCTAAGACAGCATCTTCAGTTGAGACTCCAGTTCGGAAGCCATACTGTCTGTTAGAAATTAGTTGGTTTTTATCTAGAAATTATTTAAGCGCATTATTTAGTATCCTTTCAAAGACCTTCGAAATGGCTGTTAAAACCGAGATGGGGCGATAGTTGCTGACACTTTCTTTGTTACCTGCTTTATAAATAGCTAGTTTCAAAAGATCGGGAAATATACCAGTATCAATGGATCTGTTTATAATATGCGTCAATGGAGGGACCAGTATATGACGACACTGCATTAGTATACTGGCAGATATACCGTCCCAACCTGTTGCACAGTCTTTTCTTAGTTGTAAGATGGTAGCTTCCACTTCAGATGCATCTACTGGTAGAATGACCAACGAGTGAGATGGAGAAGATGTGATTGTAGGTAAATGCTATTGGGAACTGTGAGTAGGATTAGGATGATGACACCTTAATTTGTCAGCAAGGTTTTTACCTATTGAGCTAAAATAGCTGCAAACATTATTTACTGCTACTTTCGGGTCATGGTACGTATCCAGAAGTTCGATTGGAGAGGTACGTTGGTTTTGAGTGTGGGTAATATTTTTAATGGTCTTCCATAGTGCTTTAGGATCCTTTGCTGCTTTCATCAACACTCTTTCCTGATACTCTCTTTTTAATTTCCGCAATAATTGATTACAGAAGTTCCTGTACCTAACGTACGTTACTTTAAAAATAGGATTGTCTGGTGATTTTTTTGATTTTATGTACAACCGATCCCTATTTTTGATACATTTCAACAGGCCAGGCGTGATCCATGGTTTGATAATTCTTACGCTACGTGGTATGTTAACGGTAGTAGTATGCTTATCAATAACAGATTTGACTAGTTTGATAAATTTGGACATTGCCTCATTTGGGTCTGCAGCAAGGAGAACGTCTGTGAAATCAATACTTTCTAGTTCTGTTTGTATGGCTAATGGCAATGTTTTGCACTTAACTCATTCGAATGCCTAACAAAGCACGAATTTGCTGGCAAGTAATTTTTTTGTCAGTTTCAATAAGTTGTCGTACGGTGTCAATATTAGAGTCTGTAACCGCAGTCGCTGTCCGACCTCCACGTACCTCGTCATGGAGATGATCACATCCACGTCTAAATTCTTCAAACCACGAATACACAGAGCTGCGATATGGTGCTTCATCACTTACTGCCAATTGAAATATCTGGCAACTCTCTTGTTGACTTAAGCCACAACGAAAATAATAAAAAATCATTGAACGAAAATGTTCGAGTCGAATCATTGAACGAGTTAAATTCATTCTGATAGCGACATACAATTTTCGGAATGACCACAATGAAAAAACAAATGACAGTCTCGCAAATTAAAAAAAGTAACATGTTCCCAAAGAGTTCCATTTTCGAAGACCATAATTGATTTTTCATTCTTTTATTTTGTTAGTGGCCAGATCCAGAGACTTTCAGTATGCCCACGTAAGCATAATTACGTAGAAAAGGCTCTCGCAAACATTCAGCTTCTCCCTCTTCGAATAGATTCTTTTCAATACACCTTGCTCGAAATTTGAACTTGAAGGCAGTAAACTGTGCGGTAAATGCGTTTTACCAGACCAGTGCGATTTTATTACAATTTTTTTTTAATTCCTTCAGTCTTCAAAATTATTATTCAGCCAGGACCATTTTGACAATAAAAGATATTTAAATCGATTCATACAAAGAGAAAAGTATTGTATATTTTCTTATTTCAACAAATTGTATCAAAAATATTATCAGCCAGTAATATTTTAATTATAAAAATAATATTTTCTCGATTTAACAAAGAATTAATTCGTAGAGACTGAATGTTCGCCAGAGCCTTTTCTTCGTAATTATGCTTTTTAAAAAAGAAACATACTATCGTTTTGTGGTTGGCGCCAAGCTTGTAAAATTTTCATTTAATTGTTTTACATTGAATGTTGTTGTGTCAAAAGTCATAAATTCATAATATAACACCCCCAACCGACCCCGAAACGTTGCCTCAGTGGCCTTGTTCGACATGCGTCTAACGCCTATTATATATAGAAGCCGACTAACACACGACCTAGTCGCACTAAACGCATTGTCTATGCATATTAACAAGATTTATTAGCCGTTAGCAGAATTATGCTCAGCAAATACAAACAGCGTAATAGTTTGCTATTACGCTGTTTGTATTTAAGTTAAGTTAAGCTACGGTGAAATAATACGAAATAGGTTTTGACCTATTTCGTATTATTTCACCGTAGCTTAGCGTAGGTTAGTAAATGGAACAAAATACGTGCCAAAAGAGAACATAGAAACAGGGTTAGAACATAGGGTTTTGGTTATGTGCGTTATCAAAACTAGAGCATCTTTTACAGATACAAAATTCACGCTCAAAGAGCTTGATGTTTAAATATTTTGTAGCGAGAAGATTCAGAGAAAGATAACGTCACGTCACGTGCGGTGCGACGATACACGTAGTTTAAAACAGATAGCTTCACAGGAAACGCTGTGATTCCGAACTCGCGAACCTGATGCACCAAGCTTAGTGTCATAAAGTTAACACTTACTGCACCAACTTCTCACTTAAGTGCCTTCAAGTTGGCAAGCTCTCCGAGAAAACTCGAGCTAATGGCACGTGGAAATACAGTTGAAACTCCAATTTTAAACTCATAACTTGGAGACGCTTAAGTCGCCTTGGACGGATGATTGAATTTATCAGCTTTGCGCGGAACAGGGTCAAACAAAATATAAAACTAGTTGAATTTCAAACAAAAATATTGTACTATGAATGTATGAGTTTTTTTGGAGAATAATTTGTTTTTTATTTTAAAAAGTAATGAAAACAAATAAATATAAATTCATTTTCGTTTAAATGATGTAATTCGACCGTAGCATGAAAATACCAACCCCGTTTGAAGTGGCGTCGTCATCCCGATAACCATCAATCATGTGATTTTCAATTCCAATCCGGCGCAGCCGATCCCTCCAAATTAAAATGAATTGGTTCAAAGCTTCAGAAAACAAGAATTTACGATATTCATTCGGTCACTTTTCAAGCTTAGTTTTGAAAGATGGCGCATCAGAAACTCAGTAGACATTTTAGTTCATTGATTACGCAATCGACGCACATTTTTATGTACTGTGATTTTCCTTCTTATATATTGTTACTATATATATTATCTGTAGCTGTGGCAAAGAGTTTATTTAATTATACGAGGCGTATGGATGCCGCGGGTGCACACAAGGCTAATCCATTTGCCATCCAATTATGGCCGCGTGCCTTCCGACACAAGGCCGTCTCCTTGACTTAATATATGCTGGGATATGGCGACGAACATCGCTGAGATACGAACACGTATCGAGGATAGCGTACGTTTGTTTTTCTTAAGTTATTTCTTATTCTGCTGCGGAGTAGGGTGGCGCGGATTTTACCCTACTTGCAATAGTGATTTTTTAAGAGAAATATTTACTACTTACATTTAGAAAAAATACGCTTTTTAATTTATACTGAAATAATTAGGGTTATTCCCTGTCTACCCTAGTATCTTAACTCGAAAAAAATCAGGGGACAACGAGAAAATGTCTTAAATAAGACAAGAAAAAGCTCACACTAGTTGAAGGTAAATTATTGTAGACTTCTGCTACGCCGTAGGAGCTTAGTGATATTAGGCGCTACGACATCACAATTCCCAAGTGGTAAGTGAGTACCAAAGAACAATAAACTACCATTTATTTGTCTATGGCGAGCACGGTGCGTTATCCAAATTGAATGAGTAGCAGGTAACCAAATAATGTAATTTATGTAGTAAGTAAAACATATTCTATTGAAATTAAGGATTTCGCTACGTCGAATAAACTACGGCGGCGTAACAGCCTGCTACGGCTGTATTCCTCGTCCTCGTCAAGTCCGCGCCCGCTATATTATATACCACTTTGGTAGAAATAGAGGTAAGGTCCGTAAAAAAAACTAATATGCTACGGCGTAGCATCCTGCTACGGCTGTAGCATTAGTTTTACTGTAGTTTTTAAAGCTACGACTACGACACACTTGCAACGCTTGTGAAACATTTTTATTTTATTATATAAAAAAAAACTGTTTCCAAATATCCAGTATCACATTTGAGACTGTTTCAAAGCTATGTTTAAAAATAGGCGTTAAATTGTACAGTTTTTTTTTTCTTCGTACAAGTGTGCTCTATTAATCAAAACTCTATAATCACAATCGCGTGTTTAAATATAAACAATAAATGCAGACAACGATGATATTTTGTCCGCCTTTTCGTCTTCTACGTAAAAAACGAAAATAAAAGCTTTTGACGACATTATTGAATAGGCTCTTCGCCAATCTTCCTACTGGAGCCATGAGAATCCCTCACGTATTGTCCTTGACGCAGGAACGTCTCCTTGACTAAATGCGTAAGGGAGTATGTTATAGCCTCTCCATCAGACGACATTGCAATATTATAGCCTAAAGCGTATTCCACTTCTGAAAATATTAGACGGGAAGAACGTAAGTTTTTAGGAGTTTACGTTTAATATTAAATTTTGGAACGCACTTTTTGCTTATTTAAATTTAACGCAAACCAGTAGCAAGCTATTTTCTTACTAATTTAAAGTTTCTTACATCAAATCTATTAAGTAGTACCTACTCAAAATATATTACTGTTAAAATATTTTTAAATACACCTTGCTCGAAAATTTAACTTACGAACGCATTTACCGCACTACTAGTGCGATTTTATTACAATTTTTTTTATTTCTACGGTCTTCAAAATTATTATTCAGCCAGGATCATTTTGACAATAACAATATCGATTCATACAACAAGAACATTATTTTATATTTTTTTATTTCAACAAATTGTATCAAAAATATTATCAGCCAGTAATATTTTAATTATAAAAATAAAATTATCTCGATTTAAAAAATAGAGGCTGAATGTCCGCCAGAGCCTTTTCTCCATGATTATGCATATAAAAAAGAAACATGCTATCGTTTTGTAGTTGGCGCCAAGTTTGTAAAATTTTCATTTTATTGTTTTACATTGAATGTTGTTTTAGGAGTGATTAAGTGTTGATATTTAATGATAAATGTGAATAGTAAGGATACTCAAACTGCGCGCGGTATAATAAAGGTTAGTTTTTACAACTTTTACACGATCAATTTTACCTGTAGTATCATAGCTTTTGTAGGGCACCTACTATGTACCTTTCTTAACCATTTAAATTTAATTATTTACTATCAAGGTTTTATAACAAACTCGTGACATTATAAACCCTCGCCTGCGGCTCGGGCTTACAAAAGTCACCTCGTTTGTAATATGCCACCTCTGATCCTTGTATCGTAATGTACTATTTTAAATCAGTAGCAATGGAACGGAATAAAAAAATATCTCAGATGCTAATCTAGACGATCCACCTTCAAGTACGATTTACGATTGCGTAAGCCGAAATGGGTTTATAAAATTTGATTTAGAAAATATAAAAATTTTGAGGAATTATTGCGAACTTATTATTTTAGTTTTTAATTGAATTTAAATAAAATAATTTTTGAAAGTTATCCATTTCGGTGGGGACGTATAATACGAGTAAGAGCTGTTGATGATGATGAGCCATTTTTTTCAAAATGTGTTATTTACAACGTGGTTTTCTTTTAGGCACACTGGTCGTTATAGTCCACTAGACAGCATCATCCTGAACAGCCATACTCTTCAAGTGATAGTAATTTAAAGGGGTAACATATGATAAATAGTTCGTTGGGTAACGTACATTCTTATTTTTCCTTAATGCGGTGCTAATTACCACATTTTATTACTGCTGTTTTTTAATAGAATAATAAAAAGACTTTCCTGAGTATAAGTTTTTCCTTTTGCATTTTGAATTTCATCAATAACCTACCTTATACACTAAACCCATTTCATTACATAATAAAAGAAAACATTGACTACAGTCATAAAATTAAAAAGTTTTACGGGATACCTAACAAGTTTTGCAACAATGTGTATGGCTTTTACCTTCCTGGACACGTTACGCAATTTTTGGCTTACAAGTCTAAAGGTAGTTGGCAAAAGTGTTTTCGGTTAGATGCCAGTATTTCCATCTCACATCGATTCATATTAGGAAGGTAACATAACCCGTAAATTAGATTCCCTTTTATGCCGCGTTCTGATCGTAAAAACGTCAGCCAACTCTGATAGCGAGCAGGAATTTATGCCTAAAGTTTCGCAGGTGGAAAACACCTAATTACGGCCCGGGCTGGCAAGTGACAGCTACCGAAAATAAAGCAAAAACAAATTTGTTTAAGTAGATACTCCCAAAGTTTGAAAGTGTTTGGTTACTTGCCAAAAGAATCAAGTTGTAACTAGCACCAATTAAAGCCTCATTCTTCACGCAAACTAATTTGAGTGCCATTAAGAGTTTTGTCGTATTTACTTGCAAATTACGTCGTCGTTAACATACGGCAGTGTAATGGCGTGGAAAGTCACAAATGATTAGTGGGAGTGAAGAGATAATAGCGACAATTTGTTTACATTTTGAACGACGTATAACAATCGGTGGCGGCGGTATTCCAATGACATTGATTCGTTTTATCTTCTTCATCTGCGAGTTTTTACTTGAAAACTACAGAGTTTCGTACTAAATTCAACTTTTTCTTCCTATTTTACTCCTTAGGAAGCGAATTACTAAAAATTCCTTCTAGGTGCTTTCCTATTTCCTAAGTACTATCTACCTATTATCAAAATTTTAAGTTTCTAAACGCATTAGTTAAGGCCCTGCATCTTCATGTCAGTCAGTTTCTTCTTTTAAGCTCTTGGGTGTTAACTTTCTAGCTGTGGAAGCTCACTGACTGGCTAAAGACACTATTTTACGACTGTAAAATTGTACATATTTTGAATACGTATCATCATCAACAGCTCATACACGTCCTTAATAATCAGCCATGCGTTTCTAGTTACGAATGGGCAAACCCAAATCTAAGACTTATGCCTAAGTTTGATCTAAGTACAAAATAGTACAGCATAATAAGCATTAAAAAAAATAGCTTCAAACTAGGAGGTTTGACCTTAGGCAGGCGGCCTGCTGTAAAAGCACTTAGCCAAAGCTTTTACAGAATAGAGTCGAAGGGAACAGGAAGAAGAATAATCATATTTCTTTTATACTTATCAATATGTGTATGTATGTTTATGTATGTGTGTTTATGTATGTTCTTTTAGGGGTATGGAAGAACACAGCATTCTAATAAAAGCTTTTTAATAGGGAGACGGTAAGGAAGGTGTTTAAATAGGAGGTTTAATTGTTAATTTTAAATAAATTTTATACTACAGTTAAATTATTCATGACAACGAATATGCATGAACCAGATAAAATACCTACACGACGAGTAAGTATTTGTGTCCATCATTGCCAACTGCAGCTTGTAACAGTCAAAACAGATGATGTTGACGACAAACACATGTAACTCGTACCATAATATTATAAATCTTATGCAACATTCAGTAAAACTGAATCGCTGCGAGCCAAAAATCGATCAATCTGGATGGATATCCAATGATGTTAATTTTGGGGCAAACCAACACCACCAACCATTTTTAGAATATAGGAATAGATTTATATTATATAACTAGCGATCCGCCCGCGCCTACGCTTGCGTTGTGTAAGATTTTCCCGTGGAAATAAGAGTTTTTCCGTGAAAAGTATCCTATGTGTTAATCCAGGTTACAAGCTATCTCCATTCCAAATTTCATCCAAATCCGTTGAGTGCTTTAAGCGTGATGGAGGAACAAACGTCCAAACATCAACATATCCAAATATATCTTCACACTAGCAGCGGTCCGCGGCTACGCTCGCGTTATGTAAGGTTTTCCCGTAGAAATAAGACTTTCCCGTAAAAATATGTTAATCTACATATATTGTGTTAATCCAGATTACGAACTATCTCCATTCCAAATTTTATACAAATCCGTTCGTGAAAGCGAAACAAACATCCAAAGATCTAAACATCCAAATATATTTTCTCTTTTGTAATATTAGTGTGATTGATTATGGCAAGAACTAGTGCATCAATATGGGGGCACTGGAGCCACTGGAGGCTTATAATTTTACTGCACTTTGCAAATTACAGCTGTAAGCTTCCTAAATCAAATTAATTAATTTAAATTTGTTGATATTTTGCACAGTGCAGAGACGATTTTTTAACGTGAGTAGAGTGATACGTAGTGAGTCGTGAAAACTGTCGTTGTGAAGTGACTGTTTAGTTCAGTTGTTGTAATGCGATCAGATATCTTATACGTTCAAAACCAATTCGCGAACAAGCGAACCAATCGGTTACAGATCAAAGCAGGCCGATACCTACATCTCTTGAATTAAGCGACGCGACGGTATTAGACAGCCGTTTGATCTTCCCTGATCAATGTTGGACAGTATTTGGAATAAGCACAAAGATATATGGACCCATATACCCACATACTAGGTATATAGGAGTACGTATGCACCAAGGAATATCTTTACATAATAATAAGACGCAAAGAATATATTTTTTTAGAGATTATGTTTGCAAATATCTAAGAGAGGAAAATGTGTCTATCTAATATTAGATATACGTAAACAACCAAGATTTGTATAGAAAAGTGAAAGTGACATCTGGAACAGCTAAGCTCTTTTCTATTCGTAACATTTGGAAAGGTCATAAGTCCTGAAGAGGAAATCCGTTGCCAACAAATGGAATTCCAACATCTTTTATATTTTGTTCTAAGAATAAAAAACGGATAAGGTCGGTTCTTGAACTTTAGATTTGACTATTACGAGTACAGTTGGTAAGAATAGGTGATTACTATGAAAGTTATATTTAGTGATCGTGAAAGTAACTTGGAAATGATCAGATTATGAGGATAGAGATGTAATATCATTGGTATTATCTGAAAGATTTTTAATTTGAAAGGTTTCAGTCTATACGAACTCATCACGTTCTTAAATGTAATTTTTTTATAAGAAACGCAAAAGATGCGATGCATGTTAAGTTTCTTCGGTGAGTTCTTTTACACAGAACTCACCCAAAACAATGTACTGACGAAAATAAGGGATGTAACAACCAAAAGTTAATAAATACTTCATTCATTCATTCAAATGTTTAAATACCGTCGTCCGCCCTCTTCACGTGCTGAAGAATAAAGAATTTGAAGAAAACGTTTTTAATTTTAACTCTGAGTGAATTACGACTTAGGAGAAATTTTCTCGTCTGAATTGAGGTCTTAAATCCTTCTCGAATTAACCAACAGTTGAATGAAATGTATTCGGGAGTGACTGTACGAATAGGGTTGGTACGACTCATTGCGTCTGAGAGTTCTGTAAGTGTAACGATTTATTGAAAGCATTTTAGTAGTGTCTGTTTTGGCGATGAAGCGTTACAGAAAAACAGCAGCTTTAATATGCGTAAAACATAATGAAGATGCCTTAACATTTTGAAACTTCTAATCTTGTATAGAGATAAATAACTGATGGATGAGATCCTTTAACAAATACAGTACTCACTGGCGCCAAACTATAATTTATGTGAGGATATCCCTCATGGCAGAAGTAATAGCGATAGTAAATGAACAATAAAGCTTTATTCCTGGTACTCGTATGAGCTCGACCCACTCACATTGCCTGAACGCGTCACGTAATAACAGCTTCATGTGCAATTAAACAAATATTCGTACTTGCGTTTACTATTCCCACTACTCCACTGATGAGTGAGTTTGAAATTATACGAGTCACGGATGAATTAACAACACAAATGCGTTTCGAAGCTTTTACAGCACGAAGTCGAAAGAAATGTTACCAAGATCATTGTTCAAGACAAACCCTAGAATATCAGTTCAGTACTAACATTTATAGTCAACAGCAAATATATAGTAAATTGAATATGAAAACAAAGATCGCGTAATATTTTGCTAATTTCAAAGATCTGTTTAGAAGAATAACCCAAAATAAATATAAAAATTTTACTAAGTATATTTTTCAACTTGTTTTTCAAACACGAATGCGTAATAAACTAGCATATCTGTCAAAACATCATCCATTTTAATATGAGCTATAAATATTAATTATTTTATGTCGGAAAGACGGCGCTTGAGCAAACAAATTCTAATCACATTCGTGTTACATGGACTGACTCATGTGAAAAACAGATCAATATTCCAAATTATATTGATGGGGAACAAAAATTCCGAATTACGTTTTTTCGAATTTGGAGATACTGAATTTGAAAATTACGTAACATGGTAATATCAAAATCTCTAAATAACAAATTATAAAAATACGAAATTTAAATTCCTAATATTCACGAAGATTTGTTATGCCGATTGTTAAATACACGAATGTTAAAAATTACGAATACTTTATTTTACGAAAAATAAAATACCGATCTTTTATAATCACGAAAAATTAAAATCCCGATCGGAAATGTGATAATTCCTGATTTTAAAATGACGCCCATAGAGACTAGTCAGGGCGGGTGCGAGCGTAGCGAGCACGGGAGTTCGGGGCACCCCGACATTAGGTTCGCTCGCCCTCCGCCATACCCTTCGAGGTTAGGTTATCTTGTGATGTGACCACCCATGCCTGTTTGCAGGCATGCCAAGAGCTTGTTGACTGAGCGAGCGAAACGTCAGCTTGGCCAAAATTGCTTTTGTATGTCTATCTGTCTGTCCATCTGTCTGTTTTTTCCACTCTACAGGTCGCGTTTCTCAACAGATTCTCGTGAAATTTTGTGAGCAGGTTTGATAAATTAATAAAATTTTTTTGTCGAGTCAGTTTTTTGGAAATTTTATAAATTTACGGAGTTATGGGGCTTGCCAGCTTACATGGTCTACCGCTGAAGCTGTTTTTCTCTACAGGCCACATTTCTCAATCAATTCAAATAAAATAAACTAAAAAAAAAAAAAAAAAAAAATATAATAAAAATATATTTGAGTGTATAATATTTGAATATATAATAAAAATATATTTGAGTTAAATAAATTTCAAGGGGTCGGGGATCTTTGGAGAATAAATAAATATAAAGAGATATACAGACTCGCGAGGTCTACAGCTCACAGAGCCACTAGTCACCTAAGGCATGCAAAGTCAGAGCGGGTGCGAGCGTAGCGAGCACGGGAGTTCGGGGAAACCCGACATTAGGTTAGAAGGGGAGAGGATGGCTCGCTTCGCTCGCCTAGCTCCCTCCGCCATGCCCTTCGAGGTTAGGTTAACTTGTGACCAACCATGCCTGCTTGCAGGCATGCCAAGAGCTTGTCACCTAATGTATTTACAGAAAATTTGAAAAAAAAAAAACTGTGTCTGTCTAAACTGTATGTAATATTTTAATACTTGTAAGTTAAATTCGGGATTTTGATTTTTGGTTAAAACTTTGGGATTCGTAATTTTGAAAATTCCAGTTACATTTGAAACGTAGAAATTATAATATTCGGAATATTGACTTTCAGAATTGTAATAAATCGGTTGTTTGAAAATTCGTTAATTAACTATTATTCGTAATTTTCACTACACGGAAGTTTTAAATTCGGAATTGTGAATCATTCGGAACTATGAAATTAGGAATTTTAATGATCGTCATTTTCAAATTCGTAAAAAAATAATTCGGAATTATGTAGTGTACTCATATTGATGCGATACAAGATTCGCCGTAATTTAACCAATGAATGGCCATACTCTATACCTTAGTCCATAATAAAATTTTAAATGTTATTAGATTATTCGGCCATACGATACGACGACGTCCACTGCTGGAGAAAAGCCACTTCTACGCTATCTTTATCATCTTGACCCAGCGGTATTAAGATAAACTCGGTAATATATGGTTTGAGCTGGATTGTACTGTATAAATAAATAAGATGACTCATTCTATACATACGGGAAAGATTTGGTAATTCAAAATAAACATTCGTCATGACACGCTTGCAAATCGATAAAGTCGTGGTCATTTAAAAGTGAGTAAAAATGCGTATGACACTTTCGGTCGTGTGTGGCGCTCGGCGGATGCAAGGAATCCGTTTTATTTATATCGTATCATTTGTCATTCGCAGCGCTTATGTCGGTTTTTATGTCACTTATTTCTGTGTTACTATTAGAAAATCTATTTTTACATCTTTACTTTTTCTTCACGATGTACTTTTTTTTCCGGTTTCAGGAAGCTATGACAAAACTCGGCCGTTTGAATAACAGTTTCTGTCTTCTATATTGATAAAAGAGAGACGTTTATCAAGTTTCTAGAAAGATATATCCAATACTATTTACTATACAAGTATATATTTATGCATCTATTTTCTGCCTGTGTGGTTTAAAATTATCTTTGAGTTGCGTTTTATATACTATAAACTTACATTCACCTAAACATTTAAAGCTACTTTCAAAATTTGTTAACATCGCTTTCAAAACCTAATCTTTCCCTGGGGAATGTGAAAATAATGTGCTTTGAATGTCGCCGTTTCATTTTTGATTGTTATCAAAAGGTTGACGTTTTGACATTTCGTTTGACACTCGTTATCAGCATCATTTGCGTATAGGGAGTTATTTTCTGCGAGGGTAAAAAGCCGATTTACAATTTGTTTTTAAATGCTTTCTTATTATTATTTTTATTTATTTATTTTCCAGTTTTATGCACGTATTTGTTAGCAGATGTCAGAAGTTTCTTTTTTAAAACAATTTTTCAGTCTGTACTTTATGTAAAGTAGTTGGTATTTTGGAACAGGAAACAGTACTGGGTTCTTTGTTCAACATTTTTATTGCGAGTACACAATGCATCAGTTTTTATTTTCTGTCTAGTCGGTTGCAGAGACATTCACAATTCCGTGATATTCTATTCTTGGCTTCAGCTTTTAGGTGGACGTTTTTCTATTCTATTTTGTTTAGTTTAAAGTACTATTATGTGTAAGCTCCATCTGTTTTATTGCTGTAGTAAACGTAACTTTTAAATGAAACAATAAAAATAGCATCTAAAATTACGCGAGATTTTATTGCAAAACTTATTTTTTTGACCATGACACTTGCGTCACCTAAAAATATTTCATCAGAGATGGCCGCGTCATCGTCACATGAAACCGTTATTTTTCCTTCTTTAATCGATTGGTTGATAAAATATATAATGGTTAATCCCGATATTAAAGATGTTGCGTAGAATTGTTAGGCTTAATTTCCCTTAGCGGAGAACATAAAGGGGCGTTGACATTTTCACTTGAAGACTCGTTAACGTTTTATAGGTAATTAAATCGTGAAGTTCGTGATCCAAACTGAATTAGGTGATCTAAGGTTTACATTAGTGAAGTAAGGTACACTATGAGTATTTATAAAAAGTTTCTTTTATTTCAAAATAATTGCTGATAGCTTATCATTATAAAATGCCTATCATAGCACTATGTATTGCTCACGCAGTAGGACGACGATTGATAGAGTTAATTTTTTTGGATAGATTGATAATATTGATCTGTTTAATACGAAGCAGAAATACTTTGATTATAAGTATAAAGAGGAAATACACAGATTTAAAGAAGAAAGAAAGAAAGAACAGTGCGATTATAATATAAGAAAATCTGGTGCTTTGGTCGCAGCCGGAGCAATATTATTTTATTTCTGAATTATGTGATCTATGCGAGCATCGGTGCCCTCTTAATAACATTCCCTTGTCTGATCTGAATACTGTGATCTTCGTGTCAAAGATAGACAGGGAACATATTTTAAATAGTTTCGTTGGACTTTTTTTTATAAAATGTGTAGCAACTTTACATGGTTCGGAAAAACTAATTAAAGATGGAAGTTGATGGAAGGGCTCATGCGACAAGAACCACCTTTGAACTTAGCGAAAATCTAATAAAGATCTACAAAACAGAATCTAACAAACTTGCACACGTTTTAGTGGTATATTTACTAACACTGCAGGTTTATAGTTTACAAATTGCGGACACAGCGTAGTGCAAAGTACATTGCGGCAAATGAAGTAGATTTTTGTTGGTAAATACGGCGTAGAGTCGCTTGGCGAGCGTGCGATGTCGCGCTATGTGACATGGACGGATAAATATAGCTTGGTAAATATAGCGCACTCACATGGAAGACCGGGTGCGTCGTGCGTCCGCACTTTCTATTCGGAATTCTTTGTCGATTAGGATGATGGTTTCCGTTTCTTTTTCTAGTTTTATAACAGGAGGTCTGTGCATAGCTGCTCTCCTGTTTTCTTTTTTATGCATGGTATTCGGTTAATTCACGCTGAAAGTGTAGCGGGGCCGCGCTCTATGATGATCTGTTGCATTTTGAAACATTTATTTTAAGCGAAGTACGACAGCGCGGCTCATTCTTTCAGTAGAGTAAATTAACCCTTACAACTGAAAAAAAAATACTTCATTGTTTAGTAAAATTGGCTGATTGATAAAGTAAAAAAAAAAACAATTTTTTCATTTGTGTTATTGGCGACGGGTTCGAATCCTGGTGCGGTTGCTCAGAAACTGAAAATACTTTACATGTTCTTGATAAACTTTTAACTTATAAAAGAAAGCTAAAGTGAGGTGATGTTTATTTTTAATAAAAAAAATCACGCGACTAGAATGTTATATAACTAAGGTACTTCGGAAATAATAGAAGTAGAGAATCAGGCAAAGTGTACATTCGTCTCAAAACTCTTATTGTATCCTGAATGTTAAACGAATTTTAACTGCCAAATTTAAACGTAAAATTTAAGACTGAATTAAACCTTACTACCAACGTCAACAGAACTATAATATGGCGGCAGCTCGCGTTCGCATCTTCGATTTTAAGTAACTGTATAACATAAATAATCTGCGTGTTTAGTGTTTCTTTAATGTGGGACGTACGTGGGACCATTAATAGCTGAAATATACTAACTTTATGGTGTTTATGTTATAATCATGTATCATTAATCAATCTTCTTATCACATGATCCTCGAGTAAATATATTCTGTTTAGGAAACTGATTCACACATAGAAGCCTTGACATAGAACGGTCAGTACGTGGTTCACATGCCGTAACCATTATTATCCATACAGATCTACTTATCAAAAATGAAAGGCCGAAATAGTAGCAATTACGAGTAATATAAAATTGTATTTAAACCAATCGCAATAATTCTGAATGTACCTATATAAAAAAACATAACCCTCCTTCTAAAGCAGTCGGGTAAAAAAGTGCGGAGATTGATAGGAGGCTGGAGATAGACAAAAGCTACCGAAAAATAAATAACCGGCTAAGCACATGTCAGACCACGCAAAGTCTAGGGTTTCGTTGTTGTTCAATACTACTTGGGTACCTGTTTAAGACAGTTAACGCTCAGAATAAAAATATTTTTCTATAATATTTGTACAAAATTTCTTACTTGTACAAGTTGGTCTATTATTCGTTAACCTGTAAAGCCTACTTGATGTCGATAGTTTTCATTTTAAATACCGTGAATTTTTTACATTTCTAAATACATCGGTTTCACTGGTAGGACACTTGACGCTAACAAAAATAAGCACTTTAAAATGAAATTTTTCTGAAACGTACACTAGCATCAAAATATGGTTTTAGCAAACCCTCTTTATTTAAAAAAAAACCTATCCAACAGCGTAACACACCACACACACACACACACACACACACACACACACACACACACACAATATAAGGTAGTCGTGAATAAAAAAGTAATCTCCAATGTGTACCAGAGGAACCCTAAAAAAAATATTTCTTAAAGATTTTATTCTTCAGCTTTATCGGCATGATTAATATGTATATTTATGCCAAATTACAGCCTACTACTACTAAAAGAGCTGGAAAGATGACGTTAAGAAAATCGCAGGCTCGAATTGGATACAAAGAGCGCAACACAAAGAGGAAGAAAGAAAGGCCTACACCAAAATGGTTGAAAAAAGGCTGAAGAAGAAGTACTAAGAGTCTCTGAGCTAACCCGCGGACGGACAGACAGATAGACAAACAAACAGACGGACATGGCGAAACTATAAGGGTTCCTTTTTAACTACGAAAACCTAAAAACGTTTAATTCCTTAACAAAAATTACAACATACGAGTAAGCTTAAGTAGAAGCTAAAGACAGATTTAACTATATCAAGGAAAAATATCCGGCCGATCACCTCAAGCGTAACAGACATAACTAAAAGTCAATTACTACAAAACCTGTACAAAAAATAACGGACGTGAATCAAACCAATAAACCAAGTGAGCAGGGAAAACCCGGTGGAGCAAACATATAAAATGACCACGAAAAGAAAAAGTAGTTACAGAAGTAAGCCCGAAACACTTAGATCTCGGTTGTGGGAGCATTAGATTCGAAGTCCCGTACTATCTCTGGCAATCGGTTTTACGAGCGCAGTCGCTCCTGGGCCGTCCCTACTCGCCCAGCTAACTGGGTCAAGGCAGTTGTCCCGTAGGGTTGCTCCTGTATAGCCAGGTTCAAGGGAGTAGGGGACTTGGCAATAGACGGGGATCGAGGTTGAGTTGGAGAAGAGGTTATGATTATAAAATATGAAAGAAAGGCGAATTCCATGTTTTATAATATAACTTAGGTAAGAACTAAATGCTGGCTGAGGAAATAAGCATATAGCATAAAATCAAGAGGCAGCAAATTAAATAAAGAGGTATTTTCTGTGGAAAACAGGCACTAGAGGTTTTTTTTTTTCTAAAAATGTGTCAAAAGAAAAGTGTTAAGATGGACATGTCCCATTTTCAAGACACTCTTAACGTTTAAGCCCATCAGTATGAGGGTAAGAAATAATATTTAAGAGGAGAGTTGAAATCAGGAACACGCAATAAAGTATCAATCTTGGCTACCCGGCCACCATCTCTAGTTTCAAACTGGGGTAGACGTGCTCTCCGTCAGAGCGCGGATGTTTGCAACAGTTCGTCTTCCCCTTTTGTTGCGATTTACGTGTATAATAATGAGAAAATAATAGGTGCCTACAAGCGACTAGACTTTAATTTGTCTAATTATGTTTTGTATGAGCAACAGAATACTATATCACAATAAAATAAATGAAGAAAACAACCATATCTTTTTTGGGAAATGGTTTCTAGAATCTAATTCTAACACGGTTGTAGGGATTATAGGGAATTAGTCACCTACAATGTAAGTATTTTTAAACATGTTTTGGACTAAATAAGCATGGCAGGAATTTGGCACGCGGAAAATCTCTAGAGAATGAGAACAATAGCTATTGATAACAACATGGGAAATCAATTTTAAGAAAATAAATAGAGTAGGTAGTACAAATAACTAAACAAGTGTTCGGATTAACTCATTTTTCTAAATAGCACAATATAAAATTGGCATTTAGAAATGTATGGTAAATCGAAAAGATCTAAAGTACAATGCTGCAGCAAGCAGCTTATAAAAAGGGCAGACGAAAGGGTAAGTACGTAGGAGAAAAGAGTAGGTAAGTACATTCTTACACCAGATACTGCATTGCAGGTGGTTCTTGACTTTTATGAGTCTACCAGCGTTCGCGTCAGAATTTCGTCACAGCTTTTAACATACAAGCTCGCCAACCCCCTCTCGATTTTACGACGACGAGGGTCGAAAAAACTGCTGACGCTACGCCTTCAGTGAATTGCACTAAAGACGGGAATTTGAAAACTTTGTCACTTTTATTTTTAGAAAGTTTTTTTATACTTATTCAAAAATTTCAACCTACTTACACAAGCCAGTAAAGTACAATCTGAAAACTGATTCCTTTTGGGAAACTACGCTACTTGAGGCTAAGACGGATAATACCTTTTTAATATACGTATATTATTACTATCTCAGTTAGCAATAAGGCCACTTTTAGACTCTTCTGTTTTGTTTTTTACTTATACTGTTTCTGCTTGGTCTCAATAAGTAATATTGAATTGTATATGTAACTATACTTCACTATATTTAAGTATTAGATACAAAACATGTTATCGATGAATCAATAGGGTTAGTCCAAGTAATAGTTCAATACTATTTAAAAATAAATATATTTCAGGGGTGATTGACACTAGACGTATTTAAAAACTGACCATTTGCCAACAGAAATAGACAGTTTTCAACGCCTTTTTACAAACCATGCTTGTGCCAATAAAAAGTGCGAGTATATTTTTGGCTCAAGTAAGATACAGGGCGACAACCCCCATTGTAATAAAAACAACATTGGCAACACTATCAAACATGCGACAAAAGTGTAAGAAGGAAATAATACAAAAGCAGTATGGGTAATTATGGCGCTTACGAATAGTTAGTTGATACATAAAGCCACAGAAACAAGGGTTTGTGAGGATCCAGTTATGAATCTTACAACCCACACATTACCTGCAAGATTTGATTCAAGACAGAGACTGGCGAAACTAAATAAAAGCTTGTAAAAAGAAGTGATTACTAAGCACATTGAAATATCTAGTTTTATATCTATGAGTAACGTGATGTCTACCAATATGTGACTAGATATACAATAGACGAGCAAATTCAAATTTATATTCACGGAAGCGCCAAAAGAGGCAGGTTGAGTAATGTAGGCGGAAGAACTCGCTATAAAAGAATTGCAATTTTGCAAACTTGTGGACGTGACAGACCGCTACGTATTGGCTAAAAACAGTAGATAGCACATTCAGCAAGACACTCGCATTACTAATACCACCCCTACATACAGCTACGGGATAAAGGCGCTTTCAAGGTCCATGTGTTCAACCGCATGTGCAGACTCCAGTACTTGCTTCATGACAGTTTTACGGGTAGTTATGTATTCCGGGAGGAGTACAGGTTATTATAATACAATACTTCAGGTAATGATTGTACCTATACATTTGTTTATTTTCCCACCCTATCTGACCTATTTAGCATTAGCAGGCGCGGACTTACGGGGCAGAAGGCTCAGATCCCTCAAAATGGATGATATTATTTTACATTACATTCTAATAACAATTATAGTTTACACCTATTTCTAAACGTGCAACTTTGAATGGGATTTTCTTTATTGTAAAAACAATATTCATATACTGTGTGTGTACGGCTTATGAACTAGTCCGGCTCATAATAAATGACTAAAATAATATATTCTTACCGTTTTTGCTCCTAGCGCTAACATGGTCAAATATTTGCTTGAATAAAGAGCGGGAAGTCAATGTTTACCTGTTTATGCAGTTGGGCTAACGAACGACAATGACATCATTCATGTAAAGTGGTTCCTGGATTACCGTCTAGACTGCATTTTAGTTAGACAGATATAATTGATTGTGTATTAATAAGGCCTTGACATTCCGTATAATATTTACGTATATCGATCATTTTGGCCTAATGATCTGTTCAATATCTTCCACTTAATGGTCGTCTACTTAAATATTATTTTTATTTTTTCTTTGAACATTCTTATCAAAGTAACATTCGATTCATAACCATTTATCTGTCTTTGACTAAGTTATAGCCTATGGTGCTTATCATAACTAGGTACTGATAAAATAATGCCGATGAGGATTCTAGTCAGTAACAATTAACAAAGACCAATACATTCGTTTATGCTCTTTAGCCTGTGACTTAGAGTCATCGATGCATAGTATGTAGTCTCAAAGTGCATACATACGTGTAAACGAGCGTACTTGGACAACAATACCACATTCAACGACTAAAGATTGAAGAAATTTGATTATCACGAATAGATAAATACACACGAGAAAATACATCAAGATTACTTTGAAATTGCTACGCGACATAGAAGGAGGCAATGTAGAGCACCCGGATGGTGGTCACGAGATAACAAAGTTCGCTCTAGTCCGAGATGGGTCAAGAATGGCTTCGGCCTTCGGCACATAAAAATGGAGAGGCCTACAGAGATTCGACTCAATTTATCCCTAACGCGTCCCAACTGCAAACTTCCTGGTTATGAGAAGGTTACATGAATTATGCTAGAAGATAGAAACGCAGCAGATAGATATCTACACATCTTGCAGAACAAAATACGGGCCAAGGAACCAACGAATTTATAGATTAAATCTGTGAGAGTGCCGAGGAAGCCCAATAATAGCACGATCCTTTTAGAAGAGTAGCCATCCCAAAGGGGCAGGCAAAAGGAATCTTACAAGTCGCCAGGGACAGAAATTAAGAAATGTTTTGGATTAACGTTAAAACAAAGTGCTTCCTAACCGAATGGGTCATCGTCGTAAATCTTAATATAAAAATAAAATAACAAGGTAAATTAGCTGCATCCTAAAATTAAATAAAGCTATTTATTCATAATGATCATTTAAACATGGTGAACTACGCATAAACCTGTCAAATTAATCGTCCCATTTTTTTTACAGAATATGAAATAGACGTAGGAGTGTCCTCTACTCCAGAAGTCACGTGCTTGTTGGCAAGACGATGTTAAGGTTCAAAACAAAACAACATTTTATAAATAATACGAGAAATAATCGTGAGTGGACGCTTGGGGACAGCTGACATGGCAGGGTTCCAAGGAGAAGAGTACGAAGCCAATTTGACAACGTAAGACGGTGACGTGGAAATCGCACAACTATCGGAAGTCTCTGTCATATTCGGGAGTATACCTGAGACGTCAGCGCCACTTGTTACGTCGGCAGGTGCCTTCTTTAATGAATAGGATATTATTAGATTCGGGGTTCCGCAGAATGCTGACGAATTGAAGATCATCAACATGAACTCATCATCAACGGTCCGTTAAAGTCCACTGCTGGACTATGATCTAATGGAAATATTTTTACGTTAATATCTTTATAGGAATCAGATGAGTAAATTTTACTATCAAATAGTATACTATTAAGTAACTTATAAGTTGCAAACTAGTCTTTACTTTAATGATAGACTCGCTGTCTGTACCTACCCTTAGCAATATTGAACGGAAAGATATTCATGTGGTTTAAATTAGGTATATTTTTTAACGATCAATATCTTTATGTCCTATTAATTTATGTCCGCACGAAAAAGTTTGTGATTTTTTCATTAGTACGTGAGACATTCATTTGTATTAAGCTACTCCATCAACTTTCTTTCATTACGTGAAACTGCATCTTAAAAAGATTTCCTCAATGATACTGCCACGGAAATAATTACTTCACAATAGGGGATCGGACTAATTTTTATTTTTATATTTTATAAATCCAAACTTCTTAGTTTCTGCTATCGAACACTAAAAGAATTTTTGCTCTGTCTTTAAAATTTACCGAGTTATAAAGGTGTGAAATTCAAGATTAGACAGAGAGGCACATACATACCCACTTGTGACGTCATTTGTTAGTAACGCCATATAATCTCCATACAAAAATCGTTTTTGAAAGGACAGTCAATTATGAAACTTTAAAAAAAATCACTGTAAATTCGTTTTTCAACTGATTCTGTTGTTTTCTTCGCGAATTGTCTGTTACTAATCTATATTTTAAAAATAATTCATAAAATCTTGTAAATTTAGGAACAGTCCGATCCCCTATTTTTAATTCTATTAGTTATGAATAATTGTACCATCACGCGTGGAAGAAATACGAGATACACGTATCACCACCTAAATCTAGAATCGACAAAATTACATACGAGTAGTAGTAAAATGATTATTGTCTTTACTTGCCTGTAACTATAATAAAATGATCTCGAGGTGCTAATGAACGTGTCACCCATTTTTTAATGAATAGCATAGCCACCAGTTAGTAATAGTACTAGCATAGCGTCAATTCACTGCGGTCATTAACTTCGAAATGGTTTTGGTTTCTGTATTTTATAAGTCCTATCTTTTTGTGAAAAAGTATACATTTACTGAATTGTCTAACAGATCTACGAAAAATTCTATACCAGCTGGAAAAATATTCTCTGGCCTTAAATCTAAACTATACAATCCAATAATAACCATCTCGAAAATAATATCTATTTATTGAATCAAAAATAAAACTATTCAGACCACATTATAAAAGATTTTGTACCGTTGCAATTCTGCCAGTTTCTAAATACCAAAGTTAGTTTCCTACCCTCCAACACTACTTCAGAAGGCAACTCTTCAAATCCGAATTTGAACACTAACACATTTATCAGGGGTGTTCGGAATCCATTCACAAATTCCTGAGGCTCCAGAAGGTCATAGTAGAGCGGCGGCACCTGGGAACCGCACGAGTGGCGGGCTGGCATGGTGGGTCGGTGGCAATCGATACGACTCCGCCCGTTGACCTATTTCGGTAGATTAGAAAAGGAGGCCCGTTGCTGATGCCCTTATGTCGTCTCGACTCCTTAGGAGTTGATCCGGAATGTCAAGTGTAAGCAGCTAAGCGTGCGTGAGCGATGTTTGCGCTCTTTCAGACATGCGACTCAGAGATTCGAGATAAAGGTTGCTTTCGATTTTGCGTGTAAATTCTTATTTTGGTGTTTGGGTGTTCAGCTACATAATAATAAGAATTGAAGATATTTTTGTACGTAAACTTAAGTACCCACTAACAAACTGTTTACCCGAGAGAACTTAATAAAGAAACTTATAAAGAGACATAATCTTCTCTGCGAGTTGTAGAAGGAAGCGCCAAATTATATAAAAAGTCAATACTTAAAAAAAAAACCTACTGAGAACAGAATCTGGGTTCTCTGACCACCCTGTTTTAAAAATGATTTTAGTTTATACCTAAACAGAGCGTTGTCTTGACTCTTTATAACCATAATATAACCCTATGGCACACTTGGCACTCCGTCTGTCAGGTTGCCAAAAGCATTGTTTGCGGTTCAATTCCCAGACGGTAC
The DNA here is from genome assembly GCA_951230895.1 of Carpatolechia fugitivella. NCBI lineage: Eukaryota > Metazoa > Arthropoda > Insecta > Lepidoptera > Gelechiidae > Carpatolechia > Carpatolechia fugitivella. The sequence goes on along the minus strand of OX579648.1, from coordinate 7,295,169 downwards.
AATGCCTTTGTCTACCCAAATTTTATTACGTCGATTTTTTCAGAATTCACTGGCAGTAGTGAAATAAATGGAAAATGTAGTCCGTAGTTTAGAAAATGTAACAGCTTTACAAAGTTTTCCAATATTTAAATTCTAGTCCGCTGTGTCGTTTAAAGTGTTGTGCAAAATGCAGCATGCTCCCCAAAGACTCTTCAGAAAACAAAACAAGAAGGTATTGCTTGTAGCAATTTCGCGAACCGCTGTGGAATGGTATCCTTCACGATACTACGCTTTTAGCCCCGCCCGCTTCTTAAATATTCATCTAGAATTAAAATGTTCATCCAACCATTCATTTGGGAATGTGCACAATTATAATGATAAAAAATATTATGCTCCAGTAACGTTCTATTTTAAATCGACCTCGTTGGTTTGGCAAAAAAGTAAATTATTAAAAATGTATATTATTAGGTCCTTACATATGAAATTGGCGTTTTGTATGGGAGGAACAAAAAGTCGAAAAATTTTTATATAGTATATTTATTTAATCAAAGTATGAGCCATTGTAATCTATGCACTTTTGCCATCTCATAGGTAGTTCATTGATCCCTTTACTAAAAAAACCATTCGGACGGGAATCAATAAAATCTTTGAAGGCGATTTGGACTGCCCCATCTGAGTTGAATTTTTTCCCTTGCAAGAAGTTATCCAAATTTCGAAAAAAATGGTAATCTGTTGGAGCAAGGTCCGGGGAGTACGGTGGATGCCTTAGACATTCCAATTGAAGCTCTTCTAATTTGCTAGCCGTCTGTTGTGCAGTGTGTGGTCTAGCGTTGTCGTGAAGCAGCAGTGGCGTAGAGCGATTGACCAGCCTCGGTTGTTTACCAGCTAGCTTTTCCATCATGGTTTGCAATTGCTGACAATAGTCATCTGCCGTAATCGTCTGGCCAGATTTGAGAAAACTGTAATGAACGACACCGGCGCTAGTCCACCAAACGCTTACAAGTAACTTTTTATTGGTCAATTTTCGCTTGGAGCAGGCTTTGGCTGGCTTGCCAGGGTCCAGCCATTGCGATGAGCGCTTCCGATTATCGTAGAGAATCCACTTTTCATCACAGGTAATGATTCGATTTAAAATCCCTTCGTTATTGTGCCGGTCAAGTAATGTAACGCAGCAGTTGACGCGCGTTTGCCGGTTTGCTTCACTCAATTCGTGAGGAACCCACCTTTCAAGTTTTTTAATCTTCCCAATTTGCTTCAAGTGGATTAAAACAGTTTTATCACTAACACCGAAGCCTGCAGCTAACTCGGACGTGGTTTGCGATGGATCCGCTTCCACAATAGCCTTCAATGCTTCATTATCAACTTGGGTCTCCGGCCGTCCACGGGGCTTGTTTTGCAGGTCGAAATTTTCAGAACGAAAACGTTGGAACCAAAAACGCACTGTGTTTTCTTTTGCGACACAACCGCCATACACATCATTAACCCTTCGAGCCGTTTCCGCAGCACTGGTGCCACGGTGGAACTCGTACTCGTAAATAACGCGATATTTCAAATTTTCCATTTTGTAAATCGAGCGATGCAAACAGAAAAAAGATAAGTAAAAAAACAAATGAATGACGGTTTACGAAACACAACTACATGTGGAAATAGCTGTATAAATTTGAATTTCGAATTCCTAACCAAATAGGAGAAATTTGTGATCAAAGTGGCCAGTACGACAAAACGCCAATTTCATATGTAAGGACCTAATATTATGTAAAACTAATTTAGCGAGTCACGAGTTTCAAATATTATTATATGTGTATAATCATGATTGTTTTTAGGCAACGACGTTGCTTTTTACAACTTTTAGAAGTAAGTATGGGTATGTTAAGTATGGGTTATCCTAAAGATAAATATCGCATCTATTACGTAGTGGAAAATACGGTCAAAAATGTCTGATCTGAGCACTGCAACTGGGCCAAACAAAAGCGCGATTGGCCAGCGCATCCATTGTCCTGTCCATACAGGCGTCGTCGTCCAATGGGCGAGGCGTTCCCGCTATGACCAGACCACCCTTTATTTTTGAAGCGGTTTTTCAATAATATGTTAAATAATTTATTTAAGACTGCATTTGACTGAAATGCTTTGAGTATGCAATAAATATTTCACTTCAAAAAGGGAGAATCGCGAATATGATTAAGCTTTTATTCTGATCATGAAATCCTATAAACTGGAAAATTATCTATTGCGTAACTAGTCTAACGATCTAAAAGCTTTATGATTGGTGGTTACTGGCGTGTTCACGACCTACCGAGATAGCTAAATCAAGACAATTCACGCTTTTAGCGAAGGGGATGTTTGTTATTAGCCTAGTGTATCTAAAACATCAGCATTTAATAACCAATACGCCTCTGGACTGGACCAACAAAGCACAATTCGTAAAGCAGATATTTTACCAACACGGGGAAAATACATCACTTTTAACGCAGTGATGTGAATCCTTCGATAAATAAACTTTCAGCGATTCTCTTTGTGTAGGCAGATCATCTTATCTAAGAAATCAATTACCTAAATTACAACAACTGCTATAAATAACCACTATATACCAGTTAGACAGTTAGACAGACAGGAGAAGTAAACCTAATAATGTTTTAAATACAATTTGGGGTTCGAGTTGTAAAGATAAGCCGCCTGTATAAGACTGGGAGCTTAAGACGCTCATCCCTAAAATACGATTGAGGCATAAATATTTCGAGGCGAGAGGAGAAATGTTCGGGAGAGGCTTTGTATCTAGATTGCATTCCATTATATAATTCATACGGCCGACAGGACAGGGACGAACATAAATAGCCGTATAGCGCTTGTGAAAGGTCAGATTGAAATCCGGCCCGGGACTTGTCCAAATACGGCTCTGTATAAATATTTCGGCCCATTTTCCATTTCAGCGCATGTCGGGGCCTCCCGCAAATAGTTTAAAGTTTAATAGGTCACTGTAGAGAGGCGGGACGTTTTATCGCGACATGACTTTTGTTTCTAGATAGGTATTGCTATCGGATATTCTGGGAACGTCTGGCCCCGATCTGGTACGGTTTAGGGTAGTGTTCGTGCTTATCTGAAGGCTCTGCTCTTTGACCTCTTTTATCTTTCTTAGCTGACACTGACAGATGTTAGATATTATACTGTTACAAAGGCATATCTACTTTTTTGTTTTAGATTATAAGTTCGTCGAGGATCTCGAGTCTAATTACTCGGCGTGAGCATGTTTGAGTCAACCACGCAAGTATATAACATAGCACTTCACAATTCACATACATTGTGTCCGAATAATGTAACCAATGCGGTTTTAACCGGGACGGGATCTTCTTCAGGCAGCATGGAGGGCAATAAGAATATGGAAAACAGACCCTATCCAGACCGACGTTCTTACGCATTGTTTCAACCACAACAATATATTAAAAATTTATATTAGGCAAAGAAATAAGCTAGCATTTAATATTTAAAGGAGAAATTTGGGAGGCCGTTGCCTTCACGAAAAAGGCGTTTCATTACTGAAATATTCACAACGTTGCACTAGCGTCACAGCTGGTACTGTGGTAAATAAGGCTCAACGCAAACGGGGCTGGAACACGCGATGGGAGCTTTAAATATTAATTAACGCCGCATACGACAAAGGAATTATTCGTAATTGTACGATAATAAAAAGAAAACTGGGCTACATATTTATACGATATATTGTAGCTATTTACCTACTTTATTAAATTATATTATTATGTATGAAGTGTACTTTTACCAAATAATAGATACAATGATACAAGGGGCGGAGGCTATTGTATTCTAATAAGACAAACGCGTAATGAGATGGACTTGAAACTGAAATACTTGCAATTAGAAACACCATGTTTCGACGTTTGATAGGTGTACCTATCAAAAGTCATAGATGAACGTTTCTTTTAATTTCGATGCAATGTACCATAAGAACTCAATAAGCAACTGTCCCATAATAAAACGTGTAACAATTAATTTACAACAAAATAACACGCTTGCAATGTAATCGAAAATATTACGCCATGAAAGGTAGGATTGAGATTGATTCACACTAGCATAGCGCTGCACGACTGCGTACCAATGCCTGTGTGTTTACATAAAACCAAGATGTTATGGACTATTTGCAAGTTAATTTGATCGATGAGTAAGCCGATATGATACATACACTAGCGGAGATGCAAATTAAGATAGAACATAGATACTCTGTTCGATTAGTGTCTGTTTATCTATGGTCTATACTGCACTTATATGTCTGATCACCCTAACTGAGGGAAGGCCTAAACCCTTCCGTGGGAGGGGACATAACAATTATTCACGTAATATGTAGGTATAACTAGCCGTCTGCCCGCAACTTCGCTTGCGAAATCATAGTTTTGTCTCAGTGACGATTTGTTCTCATAAAAATGAAAAAGAATATAGCTCGACTTCTAGACAAGGCTTAACAAGGTAAAACATATACCAGGTTTTTAAGTTAAAACTCTAGCAATACGACTGTGAAAACTTCATCAAATTTCGTGCAGTAGTTTTTGCGTGATGCGCGTACAAACATACAGCAAACAAAAATTCTAAAAATAATTGTTTTGACTTCTATTGCTCCTCTCCTTTCATATATTTATTACTTAAATATCTATGTTCAGAGTTGTAAATTAAAAAGCAATAGAACAGATTAATATTAAAGTTACATTGGTGAAAGACTAACAGTTACGTAAATCATAGTTATCCCAAATAGATAGAGATAGATTTTTCTCGATCGACCGGGTCGTTATTTATTACTTGGTTATTAAACCTTCAACCATCGATATCATACAAGTTCATACGATTAATAATCATAGACAATCCAAATTAAGTCAAAATACGACAATATTTTACCAATAATTTCCAGCAACCTATTTAACAAATATCTGAGTCAATGCGAAAAACGAAACATGAAGAATAAACAAGGTTGTACGCATGCGCGAAACCTTCAAGAACGTCTCAGTCAAATTATATAATGATGGGAGTTTATTTATGTGGGCACTGCACGGAACTGTAGTGCTATGGTATGGGGGAGCAAAAACACTGACAATCGATGTGGTGAATCACGAATATTGCGTAACACAGTTCAGTGGGTTCTTGAAGAGATTTCGGAGGCCTCTTGGGGGACTAGGTAGCTGATCGTATTCTCGAAACTCTAGCAACCACACGTTTTTGGATGTCCGTAAGTGAGCGTGTGTAATTTAGAGATTTTCATGCATGTCAAATTGTTCCATGGTGACGTCATTTAGTGGATCGAAACTTTTAATAACAGAGCTAGTTAATTTGGCTACAACTATGTGTATTGGATTCGCAATGTACAACGTATTATATAGATATCTACTTGTAAAATTATAGTTTTATAGACGGGCCTTCTGGGCCTAGAAGACTAGAAACAGTCTTCCTAAAAGTCATCATTATAACCTTACCTAAGGTCTTACAGCTTGCGAATAATCACGAAAGTAGCAAGAATCATATAATGGAGCGTACCTCAAAATGGATATCCCTGAACTTCAAACATCACTTTAGCTGTCATTCATTTTGCCTAATCGATCAGAGTGCGCAGAACCCGCTTTCCGCCCGCACTAATCATACTAAGTAGGGGGGCATACACAGCTGATGCGAATCACTTCAATTTATTACGCAGACAGTAAAATGAGTTATGGCCGCGGCAATCGAATCTCGCAGAAGAGTTAAATTAAATAATTCTTACATCAACTTTATGTTCGGACGTTACGAGCCGCAAGTAGTGCTTGCATTGCAAACTACCCTCGTTTTCATTTTATTGCCCCTCTCTTGAGTACGCCATCAAAGCCGTCTGGGGATTGACGGGACTGACCTACATGCGCGTAGAAAATCCATCTAAGTTACCTAACCTAATCTATTTTAAAATAAAATTTAGTTACGTGTTTATCAATATGTAACATACTAGCTATGCCCGCGCTGTTTGCATTTTTTTTCAGTAGTATAAGATTTATTGTCACAAATAAAAAACTGGCCTATGTTCGTCTTTAGGTGTCGAAGAATCATTATACCAAATTTCATTAACATCGGTTTAGTATCTACTAAATTATCTAAGCCGTATAAGTCGTACAGAAAAATAGTATCCCACATTACAATATTTTAGAATTTATGAGTACCAATTAAATAAGACCAAAAATGTCATAATATAAAAAGGTGACAAATAAATGAGTATCCTTCTAAATATCATAAACACGATATAATATTAAGTAGATAGTTTTTAACTTAAAACAGTTAGCCAAAAAATAACTGGCATCACAACTTCTTAAAATTGAACCGTTTCAGTCGTAAGCCCGCTACCATAAAACAAATAAGACGACAAATGTCCAGTGAATCCGAAGGCACTTGAACTACAGCCTACATCGATAAGTAACTAGGTCACGGTTCGTATACATCGCCCCTTGCAAGGAGGTCACTTAGAGGAGTTTCCAGTCGCGAGGCGGCAACGGATGCGGTATTACGATAATCCCATTATAAGTTGGGGAATTGAACAACGACAGTGTTTATTTGGCTTTTGGGCTGAAGTAAGGTTTCTATATAAGTATTTTATATATTTCATTCGTGATGTTGATTGTTGGAATTTGTAAGAAAAGTATAAAATGACAATGCTCTCTAGTGGCTGTCTACCTATAATCATAATCTACTTCTACTACATATAGTTTAGTATACCAAATATATGACTCAAGTCATAACATAGCAGTCAATTAGGGAAAAAAATCTAATATTTTGTGTGCACGACTCGTGCGTGACTATAGGTATATCGGATTGGTATATAATCAAGAATTAATTGTTCGAGAAGGTTCATCTTCCTGAAAACAGTACACAGGTAGCTAATACGTTAATTAATGTAATAATATTACAAAAGTTTCTATTCTGCCTCATCTCTGATTATTGATTTAATTCAAATTAAAAGGGATGATTTTTACTTAAAAGGAGATTTAACCCTTAGGTAAACCTTAAAGTTAAGGTATAATGAAATAGGCATAGGCATTTCAGGAAATTCTGAGGGTAAGAACTGTTTTCTCGATGGTAAAAAAAATAGTGTAGTAAATAGATTGCATTGCAGCTAGTGAGGACGTATAAAGCAGCGATTATACTATCTTAATCGGATATTAACAAGCAATCTATTGCAGTACTAATTTACCATCCCAAACGCAGCAACATAATCCAAAGTGGTCCCGAGATAATAGCGGAGGGAGATGTAATCACCGCCGATCTAATAAATAGAACGCGAATCGGTTACTCAAAAAGGGAGCTTTGCAAAGTCGTACAACATGTTTACTGCGTATAAATAAATATATTTTTTTGTCTATGTATGGCATGGTGTTTCGGCTACGGCGTAGCAAGCGTCGTCGTAGCATGTATGGTGATGCTACAACATAGAAAGCGGTGCGCACGCTGAAGCTCTGATGCATAAACCTCGAAAACGAAGTATGTTTTCCTTTTATTTAAGCGAAACTTAATACTTATTAGAATTTCTAGCTTTTATATAGAAAATGTGTTTATTTGTTACCTCAATGTATACATAAAACGAATAGTAATATGGATTTGGACGCATTGATATTTTTTTTCAAAGAGATTTCAATGTTGGTATTTTTATTACAGTTGTTTGTTAGATATTAAATTATTGAGCTCAACAATTCTGAAATAAAAATGACCAAAACATCACAAATGTGAGGTATTCCATGTTATGTTGATAATAAGTCAGGACTTTGATTTATCTATCACACATTGACTTGATGATCGATATTTATTAATGGCTGAAACGAGAATTGGTTCTTAGAATAAAAATAAGTAATGGAGTCATAAAAATTCAATAATTATAAGCTCTAATGTATAGAAACGCTTCTTGTAAGAAGAAAAACCGAAATATTTACAGGTAAAAATTAACATGAAACCCTATCCGTAGCAGAGCCATAAACAGCAAAGGTCATGCGGAAACGGAAGCTGATCTTAATAAATTGTGCGTCGGTTCCTAAGCACCGCGTTAACATCCGTGTAACATTGGAAAACATCCGTTACATCCGAAATGGCGACCTGAATTTCCCTAACCCTTCATTTTTCATTGGAACTGACAGCTTTGTTAAGATAAGCTGGATGAAGGGTGTTCCTGCGCTCTGACTCCGATCAGAAATAAATACTAAAAATATTCAAGAAGATTACATCACGACGGCGTATCTCACAAAAAGTAGTTTAAAATGAGTTAAATATTAGGTTGGTTGGTTTGTATTTTTGATTCTCCTAGACAGTGATTGAAAATGAGATCCGCCTGTTCGTACGGTGAGCGGCGAAGTGATAACAGTAATAGTTGAAAAGTTCACTAAACTAATACAAAATGCCCAATTTAGTACAAGAAAATCAAACAAATTTACGAATTCGAACATTCAGTACTATCGTGTCGTTTGATCAAAGGAAAAAGCCCATCGTTTTTTTTCTGTGATGTGCTGGTGATTAGGATGTAAGTTTTAAAGACATTTATTCTTTGCCACTATCATGAGAACAGAACATAAACGTAAATTTGTAACGGTCGTTCGCACTATACATTAGTAAACAACAGGTTCATACAATTACACCATATAATTACTATGTTATGTCTGTACACCGCATATATTTTTTTATAAATAAATCTATACGCTGGAATGTTACATACGAAATAACTATAACAACGAATTATAATAACGAAGATAAAGAGCTATTAAATAATGAAGAGTGATGAAATGAAGTCAATATTTTTCCCGGCACAGCCAAATATTTGTAGGACATTATTCATGGGCTAACCTCGATAAAATACCGCGAATAGCTAAATAGTTGGTCATTATAAAAAGATAGGCGAAAAAGTAATGGATGATCGTTAACGATTAGAAAATAACCATAGTTTTAGTAGGTAAAATAAATAGGTACGAGTAGCTTACAGAAAATATAACAGTGAGTAATAAAACGCGTTATTTCTCTATTATAAGGCAGAAAATGAAAAATTTCGTCGATCTTGGACAAGACTCGAACCTGCATCTCCTTGGCTATTCGGGCCAGAAACAGGCGCATTACCAATTATGGCACCAAGCTCTGTGAAAGGTCGACGAAATTTTTCACTGCTTTTTTCCTATTTTCGTTATTTTGCGTTATTTCTAGATATTTAACTTAATTGTACGCAATTATATAACAGAGAAACTATTCTGAGTAAACACGGGTTTAACTTATGTACTCATTTACATGTATATAACCCATTTGAATATCTGATACGTGCCACATACGCGAAGACTCGTACCATCAGCTCGTAATGATCCAACTACGAACCACCATCAAGAGCAAAAATCACAATCAATTAGTTATCACCCTTTAGAAACCCTTGCGAGTACGAATGTCTTTAGTATCTTGTTCAGAGAACTAATTGAGAACTCCCCGAAACTTGTTCGTTCGTTCATAGAAACGGGCGTATCAGCAGACAGTACATCACTAATTTATTACTGAAACAAGCCTAGCCAAGTCGTATTAGGCTCAGTTTTAAAATGTATTTACGTAAACTTTCGAACTTCCAGCTTGGTTATATTTTATTTAACACTAAAACGCCAGTATCAGGGTTATCTTTTTTGATGATTTTAATATAACATAAGGATTGGTCGACAGCTATCGTGTAAGTTTAGCCTTTATATGGGCGTCTTTTGGTAACGTTAAGTATTTTTACAGACTGCATGTACGTGTTTATTAGTTAGTATAGGTTATTTACTTTTAGCAATAGGTAATTTAGTTTCAGTAAACAACTTAAACTGGTTCTAGACCGAAGAGTTGGAAGGAAAAAATAAATAATATGAGTTTGATCAGAAGCGATGATTTGAAACTACTGATGGGTAGGCAACAAGCATACTGACCAGTATTCGTCCGGTGGTGGTTTGGCCGGATATGAGCTCGCCGGCCCAGTCCTTGGCCTCGGTCATGAAGGTGCCTTCGAACTCCTGTTTGTTCTGGCGCGCCGCCTTCTGCTCTTTCTGCTTTGGGTCGTTTGGAGCGAGCTCGGGCTCCTTTTTGCAGCAGAAATACGTGGCACAACGCCATAGCACCACCACCAACAACCCCGCGATGAACGTACATATCGATGACAGAAGGAAGCACCACCATTTTCGGACACTGAGGCAATCTGCATCTTCATTGGGTCCCACAGTAGTCGAGGAAGAGTCCTCAGACGAAGCCATTCCCCGAGGGCGCGAGGCATCCAGTCAGGCGTGCAGCCGCCATGCACGTGCTATGCGCGCGCTCGCACGCTGTCTCGCGCGCGACTGCCGGCGGCTCCGCCCAGCGCGCGCCCCGACCCGTTCCCCGCCGCCGCCGCTCGATGCCGCGCGATCGATCCGCGCACGCGTACACACACTACCGCGAGCTCGACACCCACATGCTCCCCGCTCTGCCTCTCTTCTCTTCTGCTTCCACCAGCGCCCGCAGCCGACCCTCGCCTTCTCTCGGCTCGCTGCTCACTCAGTCACACCCTTTCTGCGCCGACGTCACACCGTCTGTCCCATTGCTCTCGACTCTGATTTACGACAATATTTTATGACTGCGGACGTTTTGTGGATTTTTATTGCGGCCATAACACGATCCATTTTCCATTAAATGTCCGGAAAGCTTTACCGTGTCCCATGTTTAGACTTCAGCTGAACGTCGCACGATTACGTCACCAATTAAAGGAGTAGCGATTCTAGGGAATGCGGAGGTTGAGGAGGTCAACGAATTCCGAATGGATCCCGATAAGCGTAGCGCTACGTCGCCTCTATGACTGCGTCAACAAGCGCTACGGAGTTCGTAGACGTTCTACGGGAGCGCTACGATTGGTCGAACGCGAACGCAGCCAAACGCGGCTCCTTTTTGTAATAATTTGTCTTTCCTTTGTGTAACATAAAGTTTTTGCGACCCGTATGAAAATGATTGAGGCATTAGGTAAATAGGAACGTGCTGTACTTTACACTTACATGTAGCGGTGACCTACTTATCGATACTATTACCAAGGCACAGATATATTATGTAATTTAATTAAGTAATGGGGTTACCTGTAGCAATAAATCGTTTCAAATAGGCAGCAATAAAATAGAAAGAAGTTGAAAACTAAGATAAGTTGATAACACACACGTTTAACGGGTTATTACGAGTACGACGATTTTGGTTTTAAATAAGGTTATTGAGGTCGAAATATCGGTATATTTCGACTATGTTTCAATAGTCATGATCACGACCGTTAAACATGTGTGTTATTAATACTCGTAATTAACAACCGCGAAAACCTAAAAAATGTTTAAAATAAATTGAACCTACAGTTTTATTTTAATTTTATTCTTTTTGATGAAAGGTGTTATATTTGAAGGAATACAAGCGTAATATTGTTATATAAGTTTAAATTGTTTTACAACACAAAACCTATCTAGCCAGACCAGTTACGGCGTAGTGCGTAGCAATAAATTACTACGGTTTCGTAGTACCTACATTCAATAATTTTCTGTAAATAGAAGACATTTTAGTTATACGCTATACGTAAACTTAAGAATAAAGTTTTCTTTTTAATCTTGTTCGAAATGTAAACACGGACACTGCGCGGCCGCCGCCCGTAAATTAGACTTCATTTTAGCCACAAATAAACACATTAACTCTTTCGTGTCATATAAACGCGCACTTAGAATTAAAGGTAGCATTCAGATCATGGGAGCGTCGGTGGTTTAGTGGCTTCCGTCCGGGAGACGCGGGGTCCAATCCCTTCCACGTACCAATGTGTTTTCAAATTTCGAATTCATCGGTGGGGACGTATATGAGCTGTTGATGATGATGAATATGTACGTTTATTCGAAGCTCTTACGGTGAAGGAAAACATCGTGATGAAACCTGCATGCTCTTGCGAAAAAATTCAAATGTTGTGTGTGAAGTCGACCAACTCGCACTGGGCCAGCATAGTCGAGTAATGCCTAATCGCCTTAATTTAGGGTGGTCTCGAGCCCTCGGTGGGGACGCCTATGAGCTGTTGATGATGGTTCAGATCATAGCAGTCGCGACTCGGCAGCGGCGCGGCGACCGCAAGCGCGGCATTGATTTACCTATAATACACTCAGCGGCACATCTAACCGCCCACCCTATTTCAGTAACTTAACTCTTATTTTATGGTAATTTCTTAATTGAAAACCCATACAACTTAATTTTTTGTTAGTTTTACATTGAATTAAACACATTGGCACTCCTTTACTAAACATTAAACCTTCTTGTTAAGTGATTTAAAAAAATCTCGAAAGTTGACTTTTCTTCGAACTTTCCTTTTTTTTTCGTTCGTCATTTGTCCTGATCGCTGACGTTGCTGGTATATGAATTGTCTGCAGAAGAACCAGTTTCATTACTTCCATCTATAAAAATGCCTCTGGACGCCATAGCAGCAGCAAGAGCGGTTGCTTTAGCTGATGTTGGGTATAGTCAACGTCGGATTGGTTGGATGCTTGGTGTACGTCGAACAACTGTACGACCCTATTAGACGCTTTCGTGAGACTAGTCGGTACACTCGGAGACCTGGGCAAGGGCGTCATCGGTGTACTTCAGCTAGAGATGACCGTTTCATTGTGAGTTCTGAGAAATCGCTATACTACAGCTGTGGAGGCCCGGAATCAGCTTTTTGGAGTACGAAACGTCAGTGTAAGTGAACGAAAAGTAAGAAGAAGATTGGCTGAACGAAACTTGATAGCACGTCGACCTGCAAAAGTAAATAAATAAATAAAAATTTTATTTGTAACTTTACAATGTCTCAGAATATTAAACCCTGAAGCTTGTGTTAGTTAAAAACTGTGTTACAAGCTCCAGTGTCTTCCCATATGATGTACTTTGTTACATTAGTAAACTTAAGAGCGAAGGACATGTTTGGCAGCTACTCCAATATTTGTGTATAAATGCGTGTGTAAGTGTGTGTGTGTGTGTGTGTGTGAGTGTGTGTGTGCGTGTGTGTGTGTACGTGAGAATGTGTAGGAATGGGTGTCTTTGTAAATAAAATAAAATATGAGATTATGAGTGCAGAATGCGGAATGTGTCGTAGTCTTATAGAAAGCGCAAATGAATAATTTATACTAAGTGATTCGCTCAAAGAGCTTTTCCTTATTTTCATAGCTAAGTGATTTAAGGATATCATAAGCAATTTTTTTGAAACAGTAATTACTATATTTCATTGTATTCGCAATGTCTGGAACAACTTTATTATATAGCATTGGAGCGCAGTAGTCGTAAAAACTTCTAGTCTTAATACCTTTGACCACAGGTAATGGACATTTAATTATTCTTTTATTGCTAGTTGGAATTAGCGGAACAGTACAACGATGATATCTACGTAGACTTTGATAAACAAATAGTTTTCTGACAGATAGAACGTCACACTTACTGTACAGATCTGTTGAGGGGTGTCTAAAGGGCAGTCTCATCATGACCTTGAGGACTGCACGTTGAGCACGCTCTAATTCAATAAGGAAGGTCTTAGCTGCGCAGCCCCAAACGCAGACACAATATGATAATATACTTTGACAAAGGGCCGAGAAAGTTATTTTAAGTATACCAAAGTCAGCAACGTCTCTAAACCTTTTAAAAGTGTAAATCAATTTCCTTGTTCTGCCAGCAAGAGCTTCCACCTGAGACCTGCAGTTAAGTCTATCATCAAGTATGATGCCAAGATACTTGATATTATTTACGCGTAGTAATGTAGCACAGCTACAGGCAGAGGGCAGTGTATTTGCTCTGTTACAAGGATAAGTGTGCATGCGAATGTTGAACATGTTATATGGACTTGTTTTTATGGATCTACTAAAGCAGATATATTTGGTCTTATCGGTATTCAAAGACAAAAGGCTATCCTCGAGCCAACTGGAAACTCTTTTCAGCCCATTTTCAGCCAGCTGGCGTACACCATCCCATGTGGAACCACGAAAAACAAGTACTGTGTCATCTGCAAACAATAGTGTATCTGAGTCTTGGTTGTTGATAAGTGAACACAACTGATTCCCCAAGTCCCCAAACTGGAGGTACATCACCGGAGAGCTAGACTACAATTTGCTCGCGAACAGTTGCACTGGACAATGGAACAGTGGCGGAACATTTTATTCAGTGATGAGTCCAGGATTGCTTTAAAGGCTCCTGATGGTCGCCAGCGAGCTTATAGGCGTCCAAACGAGCGGTTTGCTCCTTGTGCCGTTGTTGTTTGAAGGAGGCTCAATTATGGTATGGGGAGGGATTTCTTACGAAGCACGCACAGACCTGGTTGTTGTCTCCGGAGGAAGTTTGATGGCTGTAAGGTACGTGGAAGAAATTCTGTAAGATCATGTGGTACCATTTGCACCTTTTATTGGAGAAAATTTTACTCTTATGCATGATAATGCCCGAGCACACATCGCTGGAATGGTGAATCAGATTACCCTGGCCAGCGTGCAGTCCTGATCTCAACCCTATTGAGCACATCTGGGGCAACCTGAAAAGACGTGTGAAACGACTAAATCCCGTGCCTTATACCTGGGCTGATTGATAACTGGCCGAAACGACGAACTTAAAAAAATGATACGCAAAAAAAAATATTACATTATATTTTGGCATCTTTTTGAAAATAGAACGCCAAATTTGAATTTAATCGAACTGGTGGAATTTGTTTGATAGGACGTAGAACTTTCTCTGTCGTAAATTTTCTTAACAATGGAAAGAAACGAAATTCGTGCGGTGATAAAGTTTTACGTTTTAAAACAGAAAACAGCAACCCAGATTAAAACCAAGCTAGACAGTGTTTTAGGTAATTCTGCTCCTGCATTGAGTACAATTCACACCTGGGTAACTGATTTTAAACGTGGAAGACAGAGCTGCGAAGACGCCCACAGGTCTGGCCGTCCAAATGAAGTCACGAATCCGGACATGATCAAAAAAATTCACAAAATTGTATTGAATGATCGGCGCTTGAAGTTGCGAGAGATAGCAGAGATGGTGAGCATTTCATCTGAACGCGTTTTTAATATTTTGCACCAACATTTGGGAATGAAAAAGCTTTGCGCGCGATGGGTGCCGCGTTTGCTCACTGTTGACCAAAAGCAACATCGAGTGGACGATTCATCGGAGTGTTTGGCACTGTTTAACCGAGATCCTAACGAGTTTTCGCGGCGTTATGTAACAGTCCATGAAACCTGGATACATCATTATACTCCCGAGACAAAAGAACAATCTAAGCAGTGGACTGAGAGCGGAAGACCTGCGCCGAAGAAAGCAAAAACGGTTTTGTCGGTCGGCAAAGTGATGGCGACTGTTTTTTGGGATGCTCGAGGGATTATTTTAGTGGATTATCTGCAAAAAGGAAAAACAATAAATGGAGAGTACTACGCAAGCTTGCTGCAAAAATTAAGTGAAGAAATCCAGAAAAAACTACCACATTTGGCCAAGAAAAAAGTTTTGTTCCACCATGACAACGCACCTGCAAACACGTCAATGGTTGCAGTCGCCAAACTCCATGAATTGCGGTTCGAATTGCTACCGCATCCACCCTATTCCCCGGATCTGGTCCCGTGTGACTTCCACTTATTCCCAAACCTGAAGAAATGGTTAGGTGGCCAGAGATTTTCATCAAATGAAGAAGTCATTGTTGCCGTGGACGAGTATTTTGAAGGGTTGGATTTTATCAAACTGGTGTAACGGCATTGGAGAAACGCTGGACTAAATGCATCGAGGTAGAAGGAAACTACGTTTAGAAATAAATTTATTTTAAATAGATTTTTAAAGTTTTTCTTTGTCGTTTCGGAAACTTATCAATCAGCCCTCGTATGCTCAGGGAGCTCAAAAGTGCGATCCTAGAGGAGTGGCACCATATTACAGATATCCAAGACATCATGGTTGGCATTCCTAGGCGCTTACAAGAAGTGATTAGAGCACGTGGAGGCAATACACATTACTTATTTTTCTTTATTTTTAGGTTTTAATTAAAAGTTTATCAAAAATACTCTTCCCTAATTTGTTGACTTTAAAAAAAAACGGTAGGTAACAAAGAGGGTTTAGTAAGGGAGTCATAATGAGTTTCATTGATCGTAAAACTAACTACCCGTAACATTTATGCGTTTTCAATTAAGAAATTACTATTAATTTATGAGTTAAGTAAATAAAATAGGGTGGGCGGTTAGATGTACCGGTGGGCGGTTAGATGTACCGGTGGGCGGTTAGATGTACCGGTGGGCGGTTAGATGTACCGGTGGGCGGTTAGATGTGCCGGTGAGTGTATATAGATTTGTATGCAAACATATGCGAAGCTTTCCAATACAAGAGACTGAACCGCAACCCAAGTGAGCGTGGCCTGTGGCGGTATGGCCACGCGACCTACACATATTTTGTATGAGAATTGGAGTCGAAACAGAGATTTCACGCTTAGTCGCGGCAATCCGAATGCACCTTAGAGCACAGCAGAGCAATAGCAGTGGGTCTCGGCTGCCGGATCACGACTGCCAAGATTTGAATGCAACCTTTATACTCCTAAACTCTTTCCGTGTATCAAATTAACCTTGCAAAAAATGCTTTAAGTTAATGGAGGTCTTTTACACTCTAAATCTAAATGTAGGCTAAATTCTAAGATGGGAAATATTTACTTTTTTTTTGTGGTAAGTGTGAGTTTTAAGAATGTTCGGCTTTCAAACACAAAATCTGATTTAAAATACATTTTAATCAACATTTTCAGTCAGTTTTATATTACTATCTAACAAACATTTCTTCTTACTGAGGATAAGAAATGCAACTTAATAATTATAATTGTAGTAAAAGCAAATAAATAAAAATAAACTGACCTTATAATATTCTTAAATCTATTTACTTGACTATACACAGGAACTGGGATTAAGGAATTTAGTTGTCTGGAACCATTTCTCCGATCCACTTGAGGTATGGCGGGTTCCCATTTTTAATCGGCAAAGATATGACTTCACATACTTCATAAGGGTGGTTTGAACGCACATACTTAGTCAACTCGTCAACCTCTGAGGTACGAGTTTTAATCATTAGCAGGAGCTGAAATGACAAAATTTATAGTTTTAAATTGAAAACCTTAAATTAATTTACTTAGAAGAAAAATAATGAAGAAGATTTTTAGAATTGCAATAGTAGTCATTTATTTAATGTGAGTATTTATTTCTAGAAAGTAAAGCAGTAAAGTATGCACAAGAACACAAATTATAAAAATTATACTCGTAGGTTGTTTTTCAGCTTATACACTTAATGTAGTTTTGCTTGATATTATTTTAAGATTAATAAAACAAGTTTTTTTTTAGGATCTTGTTACAGATAATTTATAATAGGAAATTACTACTTTTAGCAATGTTCCACATTATTTAGTTCCTTAGCAGAATAGAGTAGGATAAAAATTCCATTTCAATCTCATGATGTTTTAAAGCAACCCAAACCAATAAATAAGAAAACATTGATTACTACATTGATTTTACCTCATTGTCCTCATTAATCTCCCCCTTCCACTCGTACACAGATGTAAGCCCTGGTATGATGTTGACACAAGCTGCTAGCTTTAACTTCACAAGACCATGTGCTAGCGTTTTACCCACTTCTATGTCTGGCACCGTCACATATGCTACTGAGTATTTGTCTGAAAAAATTAAGATACTGAATAAATAATAAATAAAATAAAGGTAGTATAGTTGGGTTACTGTCCCTGCATTCCGAGACGCACTGAAATCGATTAAAGTACCCGTAATCGCGTTCTGAATCACTGTCAGCCATACATTTTTTGCTTTTCTGATCGCTGATAGCGCTGAAAGTCTGATTCGGAATGCGCCCTGTAGGATTAGCCCTGACAGATTAAAATTTTAAAAACTTTTTAATATTATTTCGTTTATTTATTTATTTATTTATTAAGTAAAATTACATACTGTTTAATGATAAAATAAGAGGTGAAGTTACTTTTATTTTATTTTTTAGCTATTATGGTTTTTAAACTGAATATTATATAAAAAAGTTTTTAACGTCTTATGAAGAATTTTGAAGCTGTAAGAACTCATCCTATAATAACCCAACTAATAGTAGGTTTATATTTTTGTGAAGCAGTTGTTGGAAAAAGCATTGATTTTCTTGTTGTACACAAGCGCGAGACACCTCACTATCATCATTGAGTGGGCTGGTAGCACCAAGCTTATAGAAAGAAGAGGAAAAGTTCCTACTCACCAGCTTCCAAACTTCCAGACATAGTATCTGACATATTGGCGTATGTCACGGAAAATGAGGGCCTTAGAACAGTTAAATAAAGAGTTAAGAGCGATTTTTTGGCCAAAGAAATGAGCATTTTACGTAAAAATCACCGTTTAAAATATGTACATATGTAGGACTTTTAAATTTTTTTCTTTTCTCTGCTTTACTGCTTTTCTCTTGTTTTTTTTAATCAGTCAGTCAGTCAAGTCAACGAGAACCGATAATGTGCGACCATGATAAAGACCGGCCCGATCTTTCAAAGGCAATATTGTACAGCCCAATAATTCGAGTACATTGTACTTGAATTATCGTCCGTGCTTTCCTGGATGTGCAATATCGACTGAACAAAATCTGTACGGGCCATAGGTACGGGCTGTTATTTCACAGCCGATAATGTACAGCCAATAATTCGAATCCATGTACATGAATTATAGCCTGTACCGATAATGCCCAACCAATAAGGTACAGCCCGATAAAACGAGCCAATCCACAGCGCAAGCCAAGTCATTTGAAGTCATAGGCGGGTGCGAGCGAAGCGAGCACGGGAGTTCGGGGCGTTTTGTACAGACCGTTTTTCGTGTTACCGCTTTGTACAGACAGTTTTTTGTGTACTACATGCTTGCCTTGGACGGGAAAAACTGTGCGAGCAGATTATGACCGACCCGTTTTTTCAAGCCATTTATTATCCGTCCACGTTTTGCGCACTCAAATTTTCCAACCATTAGCCTTTTTGAGAAGTAATCTCCTGCGGTCGCCGGCCGCTGCCGCGGCACGCTCGCTCCGCTCGCTCGTCTCCCTCCGCCTGTTGTTGACAACAGTCTAACCTAATCTAACCCAAGTGTATTCGTTCTGGATGGATTTTTATTTATTTGCGGGGGGCGAACCTCCCTTCGGATGCTGCCTAGTAAAAAACAGTGAAAAAACACAGATTACTAAAGTCGCCCCATTATTTTGACATTAATCAGTGGCTTAGAAAAACGCGGCGTACCTACCAAAACAATTGCGTTCAAAACTGCACGAGCACTTTTTGTACAGACCTGTTTTTGGATGCAACTTTTTAGGCATCCTCGTATTGAATGAATGCGTATTCGTTGTAAACCATGTACATCAAAAACGTGGCGTACAAACCGGGCGGTCATGAAGGTCTCCCGATAAAATGAACTGCATGCATTCAAGTGTTGCCATCATAAAGATTTTTTCGCCTAATTTAGGGAATTTACGAGTAAGTTGACCTCGAACTATGAGCAATGGCGCTCCTTTTATCCGGCGCCCTGGGCGGTCATCCAACCACACCCTACCCTAACGCCGCTACTGCAAATAGTCGGACGACGCGGACTTCGATCTTGTGTGGGGGGGAGCTATTGCTTTAAGAACGAGTCTAGGAATGATGTATTTTTATTTTAAAAGAAAACAAAATGATCAAATGATCGACGACGAATTGAAAAAAGAAACAGAATCCAGAAAAGGAGGTGGTGGATGATAAAAAGCAGATTTATTACTTATGAAAAAATAATAAAAAAAAAAAAAACGAAAAAACAAAAAAATAATGATTGAAATAAATATTTTTTTTATTAATTATTATAAATATTTTAC
The DNA here is from genome assembly GCA_951230895.1 of Carpatolechia fugitivella. Taxonomy (NCBI): domain Eukaryota; kingdom Metazoa; phylum Arthropoda; class Insecta; order Lepidoptera; family Gelechiidae; genus Carpatolechia; species Carpatolechia fugitivella. The sequence goes on along the minus strand of OX579648.1, from coordinate 7,275,333 downwards.
TATTCTTTTTTTACTTATTTCATTAGTATTTCAAAATTTATTTTTACTTATATCATTAGGGTCCCAAATTATTGGCTCTCCCTGATATACCTAACTATAAGTAAAATAAAAATATAAAATAATAAACTGTTCGTTTGTCCAGTTGGATATTATTAATTTCTTGTAATGTCAAAATAAAATATTACGGAGGGGGGCCCGTTCGCCACGAAATCGCATGCGATACTGACGCGACCGAGCGCGAGGCACACGGGCGCAGGCACATTTCCTTTGATCTTTGTCAAAAAACCGACCGACACAGTCGGCCCGATTGGCCGCGTGCACGGGTGCGGGCGCTGGCGGCCCATTTACTCGCTTGTGCCGGCGCCCGCGCCCGTTGAATGTCGCTTTGAACGCGAGTGTCTAAACGCAGCATAATGAGATGTATCGACATTGTTGAAATGTCATATGCGTAGTGGAATTGCGTGTAGGGAGTAGCCACCACCATTAATCAAACCAACTCGTTTTGATAGATGTTCTTTTATTTGGATAACTTGTACACAACAAGCTTTCTCACAAAGAATGGTTCAGCAGTTAAAACAATAGCGTTATCAAATTTAATTACTTAAAATAATATATATACTGCGTAGTAAGCTGTGTCACCGAGAGAGACCATAGAGCAAAGAGGGACGAACAGTTTAGTTTTTATACGTCAATAACAATTTGGGACAGGCAAGTGATCGATGCTATACAGCCAACTCTTAACACTTCCCCTTATGTTTTACATGAGTATATAAGCTATGTACACACATAAACATACTCATGTAAAAGATACATATCAAAAGTATATTACCAAGCAGTTAAATAACCATTACAACCAAGCAAATCCTATATAACTTAATACACATACTACTCACAATGTCATCATATTTAAAACATACATACATTTTAATTACTTATTTATCTTTAACATGTCCAAAAGTTTCATAAGAGCAGTAAAATTATTATGCTTGGTAGCACTTAACGGCTTAGTCAAAACATCCGCAATCATGTTTTCAGTCGACATGTATTTTACAGTTATCAAGTTATTAGTTATCAGTTCCTTTACATAATGATATCTTATGTCGATGTGTTTGGTTTTCTTATGACAAAACTCTTTTATAGTTAACAACCTTTGTGCACTCTGATTATCATTATATAAAGTGACTTTAATTTCTACATACATAATTTCAGTCAAAAGATTTTTAATAAAACACAATTCTTTGCAAGTGTCACTGATTGCCAAATATTCGGCCTCTGTACTTGATAGTGCGACGCACCTTTGTTTACGCGATTCCCAACTAATTGTGTTTGTACCAAGTTTTACTAAATAGCCTGTATAGGACTTTCTGTCTGAACAATCGTTACCCCAATCCGCATCAGCGAAAGCTTCTAAATTCAAGTCATGACACCTATGGAAATATAGAGCATGATTTAGAGTACCAGCTAAATATCTTAGGATACGTTTGGCGGCAATCCAATGAGACTTACTAAATCCATTATTAAATTGGCTAAGCTGACTTACAGCAAAAGTTATGTCAGGTCGCGTGCATACTGATAAGTACATTAAACTACCAAGCAACTGTCTGTACTTATACACATTATCGTCAAGACAGTCAGCTGGTTCAGCCTTCTCTAACTTGCTATTACACATCATAGGAGTAGAGACTGGCTTACATTGTTCCATGCCAAAGTCTTTCAATAACTTTCTTATGTAATCTGACTGGTCAAGTGTGAGGACACCCTTTGACCTGTCTCTTGTAACTTTAATACCAAGACAGTTCTTGAGAGACCCTAAATTTTTCACATTAAATTCACTCTCCAATAACCTGAATAACTGACATTTAGTTTCATTACAATTGCTAAATACATAGAAGTCATCAACATAAAGTGCAATTATTGTTATTTTCTTGTCAGTTTTCTTGAAGTAAACGCATGGCTCACATTTGCTTTGAATAAAGTTGTTCTTTGTTAACAAACTTTGGACTTTTAAGTTCCACATTCTGCTAGACTGCTTTAAGCCATATATGCTTTTACGCAATAAACATACTTTACTCTGATCATCCGTGAAGCCATCCGGTTGCTCCATGTAAATTAATTCATTTAAATTACTATTAAGAAAAGCGGTTTCTACATCCAAATGTTCTATGTCTAAATTTAAATTATTGCCCAAAGCGAATAAAATACGCATTGTTGAATGTCTTACAACGGGAGAAAAAGTGTCTTTATAATCAACACCCTGCTTTTGTGTGAATCCCCGTGCAACTAACCTCGCTTTGTATACTAAATTACCTGCTGGATTAAGTTTCTTTCTAAAAACCCACTTGTTCTTAACAATATTTACGTTACGCGGGCGTTCTACAAGTTCCCATACCCCGTTACGAATGAGGGAGTCATACTCTCTCTTCATAGCCTGAACCCAGTCATTACTATCAGGACAAGAAATAGCTTCATGATAAGATAAAGGATCAGAACAGTCTTGAGTTAGCATAGAGAAATCAAGATCATAATCGTCGTACCTGGCTGGTAGTTTACCACGATTAGAGCGCACAGGGCGCGAAGAAACCATCGCAGGATCCGTAGTCACGGTCGCTTCCCCTGCATCTGTTGACTGCTCAAGCGACAGAATATCGTCACCTTGACAATCAGAAGGGGGTGATAGAGCTGTAGAGCTCTCGCTGCTAGTGTTCCTCTCATCTCCAGTACAGTCCTCGAAATATGTCTCAGCCTCTGAAATTAGAGAAATGTTATGATCAGTCTCATTGCCATTCTCAATAGTTAAAAATTCTGTTTGTGTTTTATCCTGCTCCTTTGTATAAATTTCTGTCTCAATTTCATTATTATTTGTATTGCAATCATTATTTAAAATATTTAATTCATTATTAATTTCAATATTATTTAAATTATCATAAGTGTAAATATCATTATTTTTATGTAAATTATTGCAATTATTAATATCACATGAAGCTTTGTCATTATTATAAAATTTATCCTCTAAAAATACGACATCTCTCGACATAATTATCCTAGTAGGATCAGAAGGGGAACAAAGTCTATATCCTTTGGTACACTCATTATAACCTACAAAAATATACATTTTTGATTTGGCATCTAATTTCGTCCTCTTTTGAACTGGCACACGAGCATAGGCAATGCATCCAAAGACGCGAAGGTGACTAAGATCTACAGGTGATCCTGTCCACACTTCTTCAGGTATACCTCCCGCCAGCGCAGCAGAGGGGGAACGATTCTTCAAATATACCGCGGTCATCACCGCCTCGCCCCAGTACTGCTGACAAAGACCTGAATGTTGGAGCATGCACCTAACTTTGTCCAACAAAGTGCGGTTAAGCCGTTCTGATACGCCGTTTTGTTGAGGAGTGTATGGAACAGTGACCTGGTGTAAAATACCTTCCTTTTTTAAGTATTTAGAAAAAGCATCATTACAATACTCTTTGCCACCATCAGACCTAAGACATTTTATTTGTAGACCAGTTTGCTTTTCAACTTGGGCTTTAAAAGTGGTGAAATGGGATAATACTTCGCTTTTATTACGCATTAAGTATGCAAATGTCTTTCTTGATAAATCGTCAGTAAAAGTTAAGAGGTATCTTGATTCTCCCCAGCTGCACACAGACATAGGCCCACAAACATCCGTATGTATAAGTTCTAACAATTGTGTAGCACGCTTCGCCTTACCACTAGGGAACGGCAACGCCGCCTGCTTCCCCTTAAGGCATGGTACACACACACCAAGTTCAGAGTCACTAAAACTAATAGTCTTGGAATTTTTCAAAGAACACATACCTTTCATACAAAGATGCCCAAGTCTGCAGTGCCACAACTTAGTGGGCACAGCAGCTCCAGTAGCACATCGAGCTCTCTGCACTTCCTTCTGCAATGATGCCGAGTGCTCCTTCTTCACCTGAGAACAAACCTCTACATCCTGACAAACAGATCCTTCAAAGACAAATAAACCCCCAACCTTTTTTCCCGTTGCAACACAATTATTATGAGAGTTTACAATTTTACACCCTTCATTATTAAATATCACAGTATTACCTCTTTCAGTTATTTTTGACACAGATAACAAATTATTGGCTAAATTGGGGATACAAAGCACATCAGATAAGTTACATTTAACATTTAAGTTGTTACTTATTAAAGAAAGTTCACCTTTTCCAATGCTCTGCACACAATCATTGTTTGCTACTACAATGTTAGTAGTTGATTGCGTGTAGTTCTTCAGTTGATGAGAATTATTGATCATATGTGAAGTTGATCCTGAATCAATAATGAAGTTGTTTGAGCGTACAGCTAGAGCAGCTTCAGAGACAACCATAGACTGTTCAGTCTTCTTTTGTTCTCTCTTCCTTTTAAAACACTTGGCCTTGGTGTGACCACTGCGCTTGCAGTAATGACATATTAACTTCTTGTTTCGTTGTGCTGTATAATAAGATGTATCCTCATTTGAGTCTGTGCTAAAACCGTTCCTCCTGTATTCCTCCTGAAGCAGCCTGGATCTAACAGCATCACTGGCAAGCGTGGATCCAATTCCTAATGTCTCCATGTTTGAGACCAGAGCATCATACTGCGTGGGAAGACCGCTGAGAAGTATTTCCGCTATCTCATCATCTTCAATTATGCGTCCTATGTCGCTCAGCTCCTCCACAATAGACATCACACTGTCTATGTACTCAGTCATGGACGATTTAAATTCCACACGATGCAGCTTCCTCAATAGAATCACTCGCCTGAACAATCCTTTATCTTGGAATATTGTCTCCAGCTTCTTCCAAGCGCCAACTGCGGTGGTTTGATCTCTAATATTGTGAACAATGGTGTGGCTCACTGATAATGAAATTCGAGCAAGCGCGCGTTCATCACGGGTGGCATCCTTGTCAGTTCCTTTAATTACATTGTAAAGGCCCTCCAGAACTAAAACTTGCTTCATTTGGAAACGCCATGATTGATAGTTTTGCACGCCAACCAATTTTTCTATGTGGTACATTCCGCCATTTTGGTGCGCGCCCGCGTGGCCATTGCCGCCGCCGCCGCCATGTGCTCCACTTGGCGTTCCATCACTATTTGGCATAATTTGTGTTTAGCGCACTTACCAATTGTTTGCCGTCTTGGCGTTAAGGTGATGATGAGGCTACTTCCCTTCCAAACTGGGGCCGAAACCTGTTGAAATGTCATATGCGTAGTGGAATTGCGTGTAGGGAGTAGCCACCACCATTAATCAAACCAACTCGTTTTGATAGATGTTCTTTTATTTGGATAACTTGTACACAACAAGCTTTCTCACAAAGAATGGTTCAGCAGTTAAAACAATAGCGTTATCAAATTTAATTACTTAAAATAATATATATACTGCGTAGTAAGCTGTGTCACCGAGAGAGACCATAGAGCAAAGAGGGACGAACAGTTTAGTTTTTATACGTCAATAACAATTTGGGACAGGCAAGTGATCGATGCTATACAGCCAACTCTTAACAGACATTCAACAGAGATACTATCGTGCTTGTACATCTTTACATTGTAGCTGCCGTGCACAGATGAATAAGGCTGTATTCCGAATCAGATTTCACGGCTCAAAGTACTGACAGCGATTACTCGCGTACCGATTCAGAAATCGCGATAATACGGCTCATGAGCGAAATCAAAACGGAACGGCGTTTGAGCGCGCTGAAACTATAACTCAGTCTTGCCAGATGTTGATTACCGTACCAAAACTGGCAAAATTCTAAATTATTATACGTATTTAAAAAGTATCGTACAGCTGTGAAAACAGCACTTTTCGCATGGCTAGTACCCAAAATAAGAAAATTAAAAAATACAAAAAAGAATGTTTGATATTTATATTTTATCAGATTGCCTATGATATTATCTTATGTATGTATGTGCCTGAGTCAAAACTATCGTAATATATACATAACCTACTCGATACTTTTACTATCTAACATCTGGCAACCCTAACCTACAAAACTGATTGATTTAAAATATTTCAGTAATTTATCTCCATTTCATAATTGAATAACGTGTTTTTAATTTTGTTCAACCAAATAAATATACGACACGTTAATTTTACATTTAAACATTTAACTTTTAAAAATAAATAAACAATATGTCAAAGTCGAATTTGACATTACGCTTACGTGAATTTTGCTCTGGAGCATGGGCGCCGTTAGCGAAAGATGGCGGCGGTCATGACGCAATCCGTGACGTCACAATGGCTGCCGTAATCCCAATGACAGTGATTCGGTACGCGGTTTTGGGTACTCAAAGTGCTGTCAGCGCGAATCGGAACGCGGCCTTAGTAGTATCATGTCGCAATTTCGGCAAAAAAGTAGGAAGTAAGCAGCAACACCGCAAGTCGTTTAGCTTCCGTTCCATATATTTAGGGTATTCTCCGAATAAAATAAGTTGTTTAATCGAAATCGATTAGCCATCATACTTACTAATATTAAGACTACTTTAGATTTAAGTTGATAAATACAATTTGTATTGAAATAAATAAAAAATTCTTACTGTTATGCCTTTTTTTGTTCGTGCATGCTAGCGGATTCTAGCGCTATTTTTAGTTTTATGCAGTCTAGCGGAATCTAGCGCTATTGTCAAGCGCGGCCTGAGAGAGGTGGCAGCACTGGGGATGCCTTTAATGGCTAAAAAATTAATGGAGGAAAAAGGACTCCTCCGAGGATCAAAGCTACAAAAATGCCAAAAATGTCCAAACAAACTGGGAGGAACAAATAAAACAATATTACCTACTTACTATATGAAACTGAATTTTTATCCTTTTATAACTAGAGAACGGCTGCACCGATTTCGATGGGGTTTGTACCAATCGATAGAAGAGATTACTGACCAGGTTATAGGCTACTATAATTGTGGAATAAAGAAAAAATAATTTCATGTCAAATCTTTTTTGATTAATTAATTTCAGTTACCTACCTATATTAAACTGTTTTCTGAAGAAAAAAAATTAGATAAAGTTTGAATGCATGGTCATTGACCTTAGCCTGTTCGAAAGAACGAACAACTCGTAAATATAACCATTTATATCTACGAACCGCCTAATTTTAGTTTTAGCTTTTTGAGGATTTTTGTCACAATTTTGAAATTGGTGCTGCTTTTTGGAGCAACTTTCGTTGGCCAGACTACAATACAACCGGTATATACCTCTCACTCTTATCCTGTGCTCTTATTATATAAGCTACGACATGTGACAAATTATAATTTCCAGGCTTTAGGCTTTAATAATTTCTTGCAGCCAATATACTTCTACAAGAGTTTTGGATCACTAAAAAAACATACACGAGTCAGGATCAAGAAAATATAATTTTATTCAAAGTTCGTTACAAACTTCATTGCCTGTAAGCTGCACAAGAGCAGCAGGAAGCGATGTCGGTAACTATATTTAGTATCTTTCCCTCTTCGTCAAGACAACTCAATACACGCCCCAGGAATTCCTGTTTGCACAAAAGCGAGTATCCTGCATAAGACTTCACATAGATGTCCTGCAAGCCCTCTCCACAAGCGTTACCTACAATTTTTTTCCTGTGAAAGTAGTGAATTAAATTTTAATGTTTAGTGTATAATATGTAAAACACATAGGTACCTACTATATGTAGGTAGACCGGTAGGGATTAATAAAGTCGACGCCTTGTGCCATAGTGGACGTTACATAATCATACTTCGCATATATACCTAGTGTCTGTCCTTTACAAAAGACTTACTGGCATTCTTCCACTCTGAAGGATTGTATGGTACGTCCTTTCTGGTTAATAACGAAGTGCCACTGTCCTGTTCCATCTCTAGCGGCTTGCGGTGTTGTGATCTACAAAATAGTAGTGTGTATGAGTCGTGGCTCCTGGAAGTTATACAGTAGTGAATTTGAACTAAATTCTAACTGCACTATGACTGCATTACATTTGCACCGTTTTGTGATGCAGTGTGCCAATTGCATTAGTGTAGCTAGAAGACCCTCATTCAGCATGCGTCATATCATATCAGATATCGTAATACGTAACTAGTGTCATTGCACAGAATCTGTAAGTACCGGTTGTAAGTATAGTCAACAGATTTCTTTTCAACGATATACCATACCGAACTTATTTTTGTAGCTAAATGGTTTTCAAGTCTGCGCGCGCCCGCCATGTTACTACTTTGGTAGAAAAAATAGGTGGCCATTAGGTCCGTAAAAAAATTTCTTTATGCATATAAAACACTTAACCATAAAAGGAAAATTATAATGTTTTAGAAACTTATTGTTGCAATAAATAACGGAGTTTAATACCTTAACATCTGATGGGCAAATGTCCACTATCTTACGCTGGCCTTCATCCAGCTTGGACAGAGTTACAGAGTCTTCATTGCTTTGCCAGATGTAGCCATGTTCTTCTTGCTGCAAATAGTTAAATAGTCAAAGATAGGCGTACCTTCATTTGGGTGTTTATACTTATGGCAACGCTTCAAGAATCTTATTTTTAGTTTAGATATGTTTAGTATTCATGTTCGAAATAGCCGCGTTTCCATTATGCAAGTAGCTTGCATGCAAGTTACAAGTTGCATGCAGCTTGAGTAATGGAAACGTAAACTTGCATGCAGGTAGTTTTGAACAAGCAAGCAAGCAAGCAAGCATGTAAGCAAGCATGCAAGTTTACGCTTCCATTACTCAAGCTGCAAGCAATTTGCAACTTGCATGCAAGCTACTTGCATACTGGAAACGCGGCTTTAAAGTTTACAATTCAAGTAACTTGTACGCAAGTGTGACGTCATACTTGCATGCAAGCACTTGCACAATGGAAACGCGCCTTTATAAAACTTGAACCTCGCATGCAAGTGTCCGAACCAGGACAAGGACGTGCTGTGGCACTTGCGCGCGCAACTTGCATATCACTTGCGCAGACAAGCGTCAGTTGCGCATTATGTTTACAAGTTCAAAACTACCTGCATGCAATTTGCAGACTGCATGCAAGTGTACGTTTCCATTACTCAAGCTGCAGGCTACTTGCATAATGGAAACGCGGCTATAAACTACTTTTATTGCAATGGCTTCTTTCTAATTATATTTTAATGGATATTTAAATTCACCACTAAAATATCCGCCCGGTCGGGAACCTAGTCCGGGACACTGGTTCAGTTACTTACTTCTTTGATAACACCATCCATATATTCATGAGGATAATTGGGCACGTCCTCACAAATGTTTTGGTTTTGGCATTGGTCAGGTATTATTGGAATGAAGCTATTACATTCTGATAGTTGCCAACTCTGCAAAGAGCAAATAAAATACTAAAGATGATTATTTTAAAAATCTTTAATTGAATTTAGATTTAACTAAATAATGTATGAAAGTTTTAGACTTAAGTACTTAGACATGAACGGCCAAAGAAATTCAAAATTTTCTTAGACTAGCTGTCCGCCCGCGGCCACCGCGGCTACAATCACGTTTTTTTTTCTTCTTCCTAACTAATGGCGACACATCTTATGCAGACGTTGGCTCTCATCTTCTACAAATGTCAGCAAAGTGTAAGCGATTCAATTGTTCCATTACAGTTTATAGTCCCGAAACATTCACTGGATAATACACTATCGAAATCATACACTAAACACATCAATAAACTAAAATAAAAAAATTAAAACGAAAACACGTCCGCCATTGTCAGATTGCCAGATGACCAACAACCCCTACAATCACGTTGTATAAGATTTTTTCCGTGGGCATAAGACTTATCCTTGTAAAAAGTATCCTCCAGGGTACAAACTATTTACATTCTCCATTTTATCCAAATCCGTCCCGTAGTTTAATAAAGTGTGAAAGAGGAACAAACATCCAAACATACTTTTACATTTATAATACTAGTGTTAGTATTTAATAGTATGAAATGCATCTCTTACATTTCCATATCTACTCATATTTTTTTATTTTTACGTAATTAATGAATATTTTCTAACTCACCATAAATGTCCAAATAATACAATGTAGTAAGTTTGCCATAGCAAACTAGCTGATTAAACAAAAATAAAAGTGCACAATATACTGTTAAAACAACGATCGAGCAACTCGATGTACTCCACACCAGTATCAATAATCGTACAAAAAGCTAAACAAATATTTTACGAGATTTGTGATAGTATAATTAATTAATACGATTAGATACTGATACCTATGAATTTAGTACGAATGAATGAATGAATATATACAACGTGTTACAAAAAATACCAAAAAAAAGAATATTTTTATCAAAGGCATTTAATTAAAGTTTTCCCATCTCTAGTGATCAGCTGTGTCAAAGAATATTCAGACCAGATATGTAATTTTAGGTATATGTGCCTATTTTTACCGTTATGGTTAAAAATGTTTACGTTCTACTTGTACCATAATATCCACATTAGAACAATTAATTTCAAAATGAAAAAACTACAAATAAATAAAAAAAGCTTTGTTAAATAATTGTTATGAAATAATAAATTAATGAACTAAATTTTTCAAAATAATATTTATGTATCTAAATACATAAACAAGATAATTAAGGCAAAAAAAGAAAATGTTTTCTAACATAAATATAGATTTCAGTACATCTCTTTTAAAAATGTAGGCATAAATGGTGTACATATACTTTTCCGTTCTGAGAATCGATAGTCTATATTTTAGGTGTCAATTGACACTAGAGATGGGAAAATTTTAATTAAATGCCTGTGATGAATAATATTCTTTTTTTTGGTATTTTTTGTAACACGTTGTATACTTTATTGCACACATAGAAATAAGAACAGACTGGAAGTAGAACAGAAAGTCGTGTACAGTTAGGCGGCCTTATTGCTTCATAGCAATTTCTTCCAGGCTAACTATAGTTCATGGATGAACTTTGTAAATGTCACAGACAGTGTTAATTTATACTTACATCGGATTTTCCAAGAAACTGCCACGGAGATTTTTCTTGAAAACTAAGAAAATAGAAATATCTTTATGTCGCTGCTCGCTTGACATTTACAAGATAAAAAAGCCCACATTATCGTATGGGATCAATTGACAGTATTAAGTATCTACTTTTAATTAATTTAAAAATATGTAAAATTAATATTCAGTGACCCACCACTATTTATTTTTTGTCTAGTTATTGTCGAACGATATTATTATGTTTCATTATTGGAGAAATAAATGAAGACAAATAATGTTCGGATTTTACTTACGAAACTCAAATTAACGACGTGTTTTTTTTTTATTCGAAGTCCGGTAGATAGGGTTTATAATCAAACGAAGAATTTATTGATGAAAGTACCGATGTGTACGTAAAATTACAAACAGGTACTTAAACTTCTTTATTGAAAAAAACTAATAAAGAGTTCACAGATGTCTAGCATGAATTCCTGGTGGTTCGAGATGGTGGTGGTGTAAGAAACAAGTTATACTTCTTCTATTATAATGTACTTATTTCATAATCCTGTTGCAGCTTCACAAGAGCAGCAGCAGTTAACAAAGAAATATTTAGACGATATTGTTCCGTGATTGTCGATTGTCGCTAATCTAATGGTTATATTCTTTTGTTGGCATGTGGCGGTTGCACCTACCATGTGAACGAAATTGTCACCACAATTCATAGCAGCCCTGTGTGATGTCTGCGGTGTTTGCTGCCTGGAAGGAAATAGACAAATGAAAAAGTTAAGTACCTAAGTAAAAACACGTTGAGCTGCGCAGCAAGTATGATATCGCTCGTGCCTGTTAATTCAAAACAGCTAGTATTCTGTGCGTCGTCACAGACATCGAACATAAAATGGCCTCCAGTTTGGTTGCCCGATTGTTCGTACAAATTGTCAAGGAGAAGACGTATCCATCCAGCTTCGATGTTGTCACGCCCTTTACTCTGTTTCGCGTACCACTCAATTTTGATAAAATAATGTGAGTGAAAATCAGCTTTAGATAGAAGTGGAGCACATATACCTGCACTCGATAGCTAGATACTGTTGTAAGGGATATGTTTCTTGGTTTAATATGAAATGCCATTCTCCATCTGAGTCTTTCGCCGCCTGTGGAGTTACTACCTGAAATAAAAGATGCAAGTATATTATTTTATTATCTAAGGCATATAGTGGCTACGAATACGTAGCAGTCATTATAAGAGATGACTTGTAGATGAAGAAGTGTTTTGTTTGTGTAGCAAATAAAATCCGCAACAATTCTCGCTGAAAAAGACAAAAAAGGTAAAAAGAACAGACCACAAGATTTACAAATCATGTATTATGATAATGATGCATAGATTTAGCAAAAAAATAATTCTAAGTCTATGTAATGATGTGTCAATTCATTACGTGCTGTAGTCACGGTCGATACCTAGGTACTTACATTGCTGACATAGGGGCATAAAGGTGAAGAGTCGTCATTTTCTTCTATTGAAATTAATCTACGAAATAGATCTATGGCACCTCGTTCATGAAGCTGTAAAAATAGCATTAATATTGTAACTTTTAATATTGTCATAATAAGATTATTTTGATGGACCGATGACCTGGTGAGGATCGCTGGGTCTCGTTGGATGCAGGTGGCTACGGACCGGTCGCGCTGGAGTGCGATTGGAGAGGCCTATGTTCAGCAGTGGACTTTAACAGGCTGATATGATGATGATGATGATGATGAAGATTACTTTAAAGAATGTAAAGCTTTTATTTACAATTCGTTGTTGCGTTTAGTCAGAATAAATTTTAATAATCGTCTAAAAATTTAAAACACGGCTGCCCTGCCTATAAAAAATATATCCAGTGTCATTCGGGCTGATGTAAGGATTCTAACGATACCCCATACATCCAAATCTGTTAAGGCATTTAGAAGTTATGATCTCACATACATACATACATGAACCCTGAACACATTACACTCCTTTCTTTGGGCAGTCGTGTAAAAATGTACAGAATCACAGATTTTTTCCGAGTCGACAACGGCGGTGTTCCTATAATTCAGATAATTCAGCTATGTTGACGTGTGCATTTTGGGCCCGACTCTGCTTTGTTGTTGCATGAAGTGTTCCATATCAGTAATGTTTCCATATTTTTTTAAAGTTCGACTGTTTTGTAGATTGTCTTGAGAATTAGGCTTACTGCTCATTAGACGTTTCGCGCTGTTGGATGTTTAGCTGCTTAGACCGGGAGGGATAAAAATAATAAGATGATAAATGAATAATTTTGTTACCTTTGCGATTAACGAAGCAGCATATTTTTTAGGATAATTAGGAACATATTCACAGTATTCTTTATCAAGGCATTCCGGTGGTATTTCTGGCTTCGGTATAAAATGGCGTACTCTTAGCGAATTTGCACCGCGTTGCGTATCAGCTAACACCAAAATCTGAAAACAGGAAATATAAGCGTATTTTGAAAGAAAAGGATAAATATAATAGTAATTTACTTTCTGATAAATCAATCCATAATCCATATTGTTAGTAGTAGGAACTTTATGTTAGCAACAAGATTATCACATAAAAGTCAAATCCCATTATATTATACGTATGTTATGAATTGTTTCAGATAACATTGGAAAAATCTTAAACCTATATATTTCATGTCAATCTCGATAAGCTGACAGGTGTAAATCACGAATAACCTGCCATACATATTTTTTGTCTTTTTTCCGAAATAAGTACGGTCGCGGACAGAAAATGTTTACCACCTTAAGTATCACAATTGCCTGCACACATTTGAGTCACAAGGTCGAAATGTCTATTTCATATCAATTTGATTGACCATAGATTATTATTTTTCTAATAATATGAGAATCGGTCGTTCTAGGAGGTGGGCTGACTACTATCAAGGTTTAATATTAGGTCCTTACATATGAAATTGGCGTTTTGTATGGGAGGAACAAAAAGTCGAAAAATTTTTATATAGTATATTTATTTAATCAAAGTATGAGCCATTGTAATCTATGCACTTTTGCCATCTCATAGGTAGTTCATTGATCCCTTTACTAAAAAAACCATTCGGACGGGAATCAATAAAATCTTTGAAGGCGATTTGGACTGCCCCATCTGAGTTGAATTTTTTCCCTTGCAAGAAGTTATCCAAATTTCGAAAAAAATGGTAATCTGTTGGAGCAAGGTCCGGGGAGTACGGTGGATGCCTTAGACATTCCAATTGAAGCTCTTCTAATTTGCTAGCCGTCTGTTGTGCAGTGTGTGGTTTAGCGTTGTCGTGAAGCAGCAGTGGCGTAGAGCGATTGACCAGCCTCGGTTGTTTACCAGCTAGCTTTTCCATCATGGTTTGCAATTGCTGACAATAGTCATCTGCCGTAATCGTCTGGCCAGATTTGAGAAAACTGTAATGAACGACACCGGCGCTAGTCCACCAAACGCTTACAAGTAACTTTTTATTGGTCAATTTTCGCTTGGAGCAGGCTTTGGCTGGCTTGCCAGGGTCCAGCCATTGCGATGAGCGCTTCCGATTATCGTAGAGAATCCACTTTTCATCACAGGTAATGATTCGATTTAAAATCCCTTCGTTATTGTGCCGGTCAAGTAATGTAACGCAGCAGTTGACGCGCGTTTGCCGGTTTGCTTCACTCAATTCGTGAGGAACCCACCTTTCAAGTTTTTTAATCTTCCCAATTTGCTTCAAGTGGATTAAAACAGTTTTATCACTAACACCGAAGCCTGCAGCTAACTCGGACGTGGTTTGCGATGGATCCGCTTCCACAATAGCCTTCAATGCTTCATTATCAACTTGGGTCTCCGGCCGTCCACGGGGCTTGTTTTGCAGGTCGAAATTTTCAGAACGAAAACGTTGGAACCAAAAACGCACTGTGTTTTCTTTTGCGACACAACCGCCATACACATCATTAACCCTTCGAGCCGTTTCCGCAGCACTGGTGCCACGGTGGAACTCGTACTCGTAAATAACGCGATATTTCAAATTTTCCATTTTGTAAATCGAGCGATGCAAACAGAAAAAAGATAAGTAAAAAAACAAATGAATGACGGTTTACGAAACACAACTACATGTGGAAATAGCTGTATAAATTTGAATTTCGAATTCCTAACCAAATAGGAGAAATTTGTGATCAAAGTGGCCAGTACGACAAAACGCCAATTTCATATGTAAGGACCTAATATATAGAGCAATTATTAAAAAAAAAAAACTAAGATTTTAGTTTCGAAGCGACATCTGTGCCACCAATATAGATGCTCGCAGTGGAACACTAAGAAAGGCAACTGACCAATCACGATGCGCGGCCTGAAACGCGCTAATGAAGTAAGGACATGGTAGTAAGACTAAACAGGGGTAAAAAATGGACAAAACCAGTTGGACAGGGTAACAACTCCTCGGTCCTCTGGCTATACCAACCGGCCAAGCGGGTGGTAACCCTTTTCACACAACATCTTTTCCGCCTATCTGTAGGCGTCAAACTATCCTTCGCCAAAGTTTTTAACTAAGAATATGAAGAAATAATAAAATAGAAACTCAAAAAATCTTTATTTAATATCTAGTATAACCTGCCCCAGCAGCTATGACGGCACGTAGTCTATCTCCACTATCTCGCATTGATGCGACAAGGCGTGCGCATAGATCATTCCCTCTAGTTAGTCATTAGTCATGACGGGCTGGTTTCCGCAACTCGACGTCAAATGCGCCTATTTTGCGTGTGGGTGGGAATGCGGTGTCATTCGAGCCAACCCAACTCTTCCAGGAAACCCAGTAGGCCCTTTACATTACCGGTTATCCCTGGAAGGTCCCTCGTTTGACCGAGGTATTTAGCCCTGTAATCATTCCCTCTAGTCTGATATCATCCCATACCCGCGAGCACAGTCTGATCTAAGAGCATGATTGTTTCTTTCCATTCCATGAGGGTTTATTTCATGTTGACAGTCCCAGCGTTGAACCATTAACCCCCATAAATTTTCAATTGGGTTTTTGGGTTGGGTGTGGGTTTTTGGGTTTGGTTTTTGCTTATTTAAAGCAGACTGAGCGGGCCATTGAATGAGTCGAATGTCACGGTGCAGGTTGAACCACGCCGCAGTAGCACGGGCCGTGTGTATCCGTGCATTATCTTCAACGCAGGCAATGTGTAGGAATTCTGTTGCAGGATACACTACGCGCACCGTAGGCAGCATCACTTCGTCCAAAAGCGACACATAATTAATCGCAGTAGCCCATCTTCGAAGAGAAATATTATTTCAGCTTTTTGTTCCTGGGTTAAACTTGCCATTTTATTTAGTTATAAAAATAGGCATCTTTCTTAAAATTTCACTCTTGTCCAAACGACATTCAAACAATCATATTTTTTTATAAATGTCTTTTCAAAAGTTAAGAAATGAGTTTCGTCATCAAAAAGTGATCAATAAATCTCTTTGTTATAATCGGTGCGTCATATTGAATAATAACTTTTAAAAGGTAATAAGTAACTTGATATGGCATTTTAGACTAGTGACAACAGTGTGATATAGAATCTAATTTGAAAACTGGTAAACATTTTCTGACCGCGACCGTACATTGATTCATTAATTCAGTTCAAAATGTCTAAATACTAGATTAAAATATAAAATAACATAAAATTTAAATAAATAAATCTAAATAATAAGATTTCAAATAGAATAAATCACATAATCCAATTATCTATTTATACTAGTTATTTTGAAGCACGGCTTAACATGCACCTCAAGCCAGCGCCTCGCAATAGGCGTCGAGAATAATAATAATAAAAAAATATACTTAATCATTAATAGTTTTAAAATTTGTAAAGAATTAGTTTTTTTATCACTTACCAAACAAGTAACTATATTCAGCAATATCGAACTCATATTATTAAGCTATAAATGTGTGTGCTCTGTACTCTACCACTGTTAACGCTCCGCTATCAAAGTCACTATTGGTAATTTAATGATCTGAACTTTATTTATTATATAGGTATTTAAAACACAAGTACCTATGTAGTTTACGGCTATAAAGAGCGAAACACACTGCACTACTATTTGTTTTACTATTTAGTTAGATAGTTGTCTTGAATAATTCAGTATTCTTGTATTTTTGGACGTTAGTTTGCTCTAATTTGCTGTACAGACGCGCTTGATAGGGACTATACGGACGTAGACATAAGACATAGGGAAGTTAATTTGCTCTAATTTGTGCTGTACAGACGCACTCGATAGGGACTATACGGACGTAGACATAGGACATAGGGACGTTAGTTTGCTCTAATTTACTGTACAGACGCACTCGATAGAGACTATACGGACGTAGACATAAGACATAGGGACGTTAGTTTGCTCTAATTTACTGTACAGACGCACTCGATAGAGACTATACGGACGTAGACATAGGACATAGGGACGTTAGTTTGCTCTAATTTGTGCTGTACAGACGCACTCGATAGGGACTATACGGACGTAGACATAAGACATAGGGAAGTTAATTTGCTCTAATTTGTGCTGTACAGACGCACTCGATAGGGACTATACGGACGTAGACATAGGACATAGGGACGTTAGTTTGCTCTAATTTACTGTACAGACGCACTCGATAGAGACTATACGGACGTAGACATAGGACATAGGGACGTTAGTTTGCTCTAATTTGTGCTGTACAGACGCACTCGATAGGGACTATACGGACGTAGACATAGGACATAGGGACGTTAGTTTGCTCTAATTTACTGTACAGACGCACTCGATAGAGACTATACGGACGTAGACATAGGACATAGGGACGTTAGTTTGCTCTAATTTACTGTACAGACGCACTCGATAGAGACTATACGGACGTAGACATAGGACATAGGGACGTTAGTTTGCTCTAATTTGTGCTGTACAGACGCACTCGATAGGGGAATTATTTTAATTTATAAAGGCCAATCTACCTATATATTAGCGTACTTGCTTAAATGTGAACGACACTTAACCTTAGTATAAACGATAACAGTTATTTTAGTTGATGAATTAAATTAACTCGCCACTGTGTAATAGACCTGTTTTATATTTTGTGTATTGTTCCTACTTATAACTTAGATGAGTGTAAGTATTTTCTACTTATCGAAATGTAAGTTGGCCTTATGACAAATTAGTTGTTAACCAAAAATTCAGAGCGATGAGGTTTATTGTGATATGTGTGCTGCACAACCACAAGCTGATTTTGTGACGTCGTCGTATGATTTTATCAACCCATTATTTTCAGTTTGGACAATGACGTCAAACAAATTACTTCAAAGCATGTGCATTTTCGACCACGTCATAACATCAAAAAACAAAAACATCTATTAAACACATTTTATTACAATTTACGCATATTATCTAGTTAAATGCAAAGTATAGTGAACTCGACGTTAATTGTTCGTTAATGATTCCAATCATTTGTGCCAAGGCATTTATAAGTGTTTCAGAGTTTCAGGAATGTATATTTATTTTCCTTGTTATTTAATAATAATATTTTTAGAGTATAGGTCGACTATTATTTCAACAGAAAAAATTACAATCGGAAGGCAAACTAAAAAAGATAATTGCTATAAGCCGTCGGTTTAGGTCCTCAACCAAATCTTGATTCGTCTGTCAACCAAAAAACACATTAAACTTAAACTTTGCTATCAGCATAATTTATTGTAGAAAAGCGTTTTCCGATAAAAAGACGTAATTATCAAGATTTTTTACATTTAGTTAAGTATCTACCTAAATCGACAGAATATAGTCTACTTGCTTGTGTTTGATAATAGGGGATCGGCCAAATTTTCAGAAAGTGTCTTAAATTAATCTTTATGGATACTTATTCCCATAAAAAATAAAATTGTATTTATTTATAGCCTTTTAGGTACTCAAAATCATGATTTTATTGTTTGTTTAAAAATCTCGCCAAAACGCCACGTTATGTCATCGAGAGTGCGTGACGTTATTTGTGGTCATACCACAGAGAAATGGTCATACAGTGGTGTACCCGTCATAGCCCGTGCAGTCAGTGATTGCCCACAAATGACGTCACGAACTGTGATTGGTGTTTCAGTACAGATTACAAATATTGTAAATAACAACATTTTATTTCTTCAATTAAAAATATTTAAATGAATTATATTAAATTATTATTAGATAAATAATCATAAAACAGTATATTTATTTTATCTAAGTACATTTTAGATTTTAATCTGATTACTGTCCGATCCCCTATTTTAAAACTTGGGTCATTTCTCTTCGTCTCAATGGCCCAAGGCCCAAACTAACTGGCGGAATCTATCTGCTCTTTAGTTGCTATTACAGTTGATATTACAAGTAGCCCTGTGGTTCAATTTATCTGCTAATCACAGTATGGTTAAACAAATAATAAATTCACAGATGACAGCCTCTCCTGGTGGCTTATTAAAACAATTTATTTATTTAGTAAACAAGAAACTATAATACTACATTAAAATAATAATTTATAAAAAAAACAAACAGAATGTTATCAAGTCGAAATATTCAAAACTTCACATTATAGCGTTACCTCCTCTATCAACCAATATAGTTTGTCGAGAGTCAATAAGTACTGAGTAACTTATATTTTACAAACACGAAGTGGTATATTGATACAGAAGTATTTACGAGCAAAGAGTTACATTTTCTGTGATACTACACTTATATCTCTAAAAGTTCATATTCAGTCCCTGCAGATTCGATTTGAGGATATAATTCCACTCGTCACACTAGCTTGTCACACCAGAGTAACGACGACGGCTGATTATTTAAGGATTCACTCATTTCACCAAACTTCACATAAATCATTCGTCCTGGCTACTTCTTCCGGCCAGTATGCATAGCGACACAGGAGCAGCAGCTGGGCACTCTGAATGGCAAGTCGTAGAGCACTTCCCTGCGGTCCACGTCGACCGCCACCATCGTTCGCTGCACGTACTTCTGCTTGCACACAGCCGTGTACCCGCCGTAGAAATACGCTATATTTTCTGCACAGGTTTGACTCTTAGAGCTGAAGATAGAAGAAAACTTTATGTTAGAGTACAATTATGTCATGTATAGACGTTTGAATAGCCGGAAAGTGGTTCCTAAAAATCGTTAAACATACACGCGCGCAAATACTTAAGGCGGGGTTATGTGGAAATAGCGCCCATAGTCGCTACTTTGACGATCAAATACTAGCACTTGTACTGATTCTACAAATGTAAAAAAATATATGCTAACAGAATATATCCTTAATTAATTTTAAATCGAGTAGAATTTTTAAATACATTATAATAATTTAGATATAAGAAGCACAAGTTTAAAAAAAAAAGCAGCAAAAATATTTTTGACGTCCTTGATCTCGTAACTTAAAGCAATAACTATAGTTTTTTTTTTTCATAATATAACTTGCCAATTATTGACTTAGATTTTAAATCAATTACATTTTTTATAAACTCTGCCATAGAGTTCAAGAAAAACGAGTTTTTCGCACGATTCCTGCGCGGTGTCGGACGTAAAAACCGTGAAGCATCGCACGCTAATATGAACGTTATTTTAGTAATACGTCGGTTGAACTTTCAACTAAACCGCGTTGAGTTGCTAATTTTTGCAATAACCCGGCCTTAACCACGTAACTTCAGCATGATGCATTACTAACAGTTTGATACGATTCAATTTTGCAATATGGTGATAACCTATATCAGGTGACATTGTGTTTTCACTTGCAAACTAATTCTATAGCGATTCATACACATTTGTCAGTTTTTATTCGTATAGATTGATCACAAATATGGGTTTAACCAAACAAAATATATTACCATACATATGAGTATACCTACTAATACTCACAGGCATACTTCCACTCGATATCCTTGTAGAGGATTGTCTTTGCTGTTGAGAATGACGAACCAATTGCCATTTTTGCCCTTAGCTGCTTCTGGCTTAATAATCTGTAATTTTTATTGTCATTAAGAGATTGTTTAAAAAACAAAATCATGGTCTTAATGAGCACATCAATTAACAGTGTTCTTACCGTTTCTCTAAAGTTACAGAGCTCAATTTCAGGGGGGTCCTCTGTCCCTATTCTCTGGGCTAAGTCTATTTTTGGCTCCTCCAGTTCATCTATGTGGAACCGGTCTAGTTTGTCACCCAACTGAAAAACAATTAAAATGTTAACGTAAATACAACACGGTAAAATAGTTCATATTAGTCACCACCGCCGTAAATGATACAGAAACTTTTGACGATTTATTGAAACATCTTCATCCTTAGCTAACTTCAGTCCACTGTTAGGTAAGAACATAGGATTTCTATAGCATACGACATTCATAACAACCAGCAATCTCATAAACGTTCCCGACAAGAGGCTGGAGCCTACCCTGCACCTTAGCCCTTATTAATAAAATAAATAATACTCACTCTTTTGCCCTTACCTTTGAAATAATACTATTGACGACATCATGAGGATAGTTGGGTATGGACTCGCAGATGCCAATGTCCTCGCAATCTTTGGGAATCTCTGGCTTGAACGTCTGTGCCGACGTTCTGCCTGGAAAGACCACGCTATCCGATGATCTCTCCTCCACTGTACCTGCAAAGGAATAATTGTTATATTAAGGACTATTATACTTTCTGAAGTAATGGAAGAGCGACGGTGGTGTAGTGGCTAGGGCCGCTGTCTTTCTTCTGGGAGACGCGGCTTCGATCCCCACCACGAACCAATGTGTTTTCGAATTTGGAATTCTTACGTTTATTCGACGCTCTTACGGTGATGGAAATATCGTGATGAAACCTGCACACTCCTGCGAAAAATTTCAAAGGCTGTGTTTGAAGCCGACCAACCCGCACTGGGCCAGCGTGGTCGACTAAGGCCCGATCGCCCTAATTCAGGGTAGTTTCGAGCCCCTCGGTGGGGAGCTGTTGACGATGATACTTTCTCAAGTAGGTACAGCGGCAAACTAACTTGATGTTGATCCATCAACTAAACTCGACAAGAAGTAAGTAGCTGTTAACCTCCAGTTTATCATGAATATGTAAAAAAATACGATCGTAGGATTAACGAAACATAACCTATCCTATCATGGATAGAGCCTATTCGTAACCAATAAAATAATGCACCATCTATATATAGGTCGGAGATGAATCAAAATAAATCAACAAGTGACATATTTGGCCCCGTGTTCAGCATTTTCATATATTTGAGATCCCAGTAATAAAATATCCACGTTACTTTGTAATAAAAAAAAATATGTACAGTTGTAAATAATAGAATGCAGCATCGCAAATAAATACAACTACGTGTAGCTACAAAAATAAATTGGCAAGTTTCGACAATTTGAGAACGAGTGCCATATTAGGACAGCATGTAAAAGGAGGAAATAGTGACGTCAAGGATGCAATAATTGACCCTTTAATGAAAAATGTTCAACAATAAAATGTCAAAAACCCGAGGTATATCCTTTTAGCAATGCGCTAATTATAACTTGACCTTGGTTAGGTACTTTAAGATGTACACAAATATTTAATTAGCTTAGATTTGAGCAGGTAGTAAAATACAAAGTCGTGGCATGCCAACTCGTAGTCTATCGGATTGCAAAAAATATGATACTTATTGCAAAAAACAATAATAGTTTGGCCTGTGTTTTGTTTGTTGA
The DNA here is from genome assembly GCA_951230895.1 of Carpatolechia fugitivella. Lineage (NCBI taxonomy): Eukaryota > Metazoa > Arthropoda > Insecta > Lepidoptera > Gelechiidae > Carpatolechia > Carpatolechia fugitivella. The sequence goes on along the minus strand of OX579648.1, from coordinate 7,252,763 downwards.
TACGATAAAGTATAACAGGCGGGGAAAATATGTAAGGAATGTTTTTATTTTATTATTTTGGCGCATTTGTGTGGAATTTGTTTGTATGTTGTTGCAAGTCCTGTAAACTGCAGTACATTACAATATAGAAACAAGAGTAGAGCTAATTCTCTTTTTTTCTTCTAACTGAATACTATAATGACCAATTACCATGACCATGACTTATTATGTAACAAAATTAGTTTAGAACCTGTACACAGTTGTTTGCTGTTCCAAATAAAAAAAATAAAATAAAAATAAAGTGGTCACTATACTAAGCCTGAAGCCCGTCACAGACGGAGCTATAATATATATTATAGCACGAGGCAGCCAGCTCTCTCATCACCATTCACTTTGGGGTCAAGCAGAATGGCCGGTCAATGATTGATTCGCCATTTTGTTTCGCCGCTTTGCGTGAAAGTGAATGGCGACGAGAGAGCTGGCTGCCTCGTGCTATAATATATATTATAGCTGCCGTGTGTGATGCCCTTAAGGGCGTCCATTCCTCAGACATAGCGGCCTACGACGACGTTACCAGGCAGAAAAGTACACCGGAAAGAATCAGTTGAACGGATAAGGCAGACCTGTACTTATTCTACTATTCTTCCGCATCTGCAACGCAACGTCGCGTCGTCGTCGTCGGTGAGAGCGATTGCTATCTGAAGGGCATTATGTATTTGTGAGTGGCTTACTCATATTAGCAGCCTGAGACGGTTATTCATCACTGGATCGGTAAAAGCATGTCTAGGTAGAATTAAGGTATCTGTTTTTTTATAAGTCTGCAGTTCACTGGTAGCGCAACGAGTTAAACATACACGCTGGTGACACAAACATAATAATATATGGTATTTATGCACAAGAAATTTCTGTCTCTCAATCACCCGATTCTGTCTTATAACTCCGAGCCAAGCTCACAACAATTGTTTCGTGCTGGAATTCTATGAATAAACGAAAACTTACGGTTTTTAGCAACTACTAATTTATGCTTAACAAGAATTATTGATAGACTTCAAAGAAAACACGTTCGATTTACCTCTTCTAGTGGAAATAGTTGGATATCTTAAATCGGTATTTACAATCTTGTAGGACCCATTCTCCGATCTTGCCATCGGCTCCTCTGCCCACGTTTGTGCTCTTCTTCTCTCTTTCTCTTGCACTTTCTGTATGCCGCTAGTGACAGAGATGGAGCGCTCGTTCATTCGCGGCACCGGTCTCTCATTCACCGTTCTCTCATTTGTTCGGAGAGCCGCTCGTTCTTCCGTCTGGTCGTTGGTATATGCGTGTGCTGGGTCATATTGGTATTCTATCCGCTTAGTATACACGTTGTCGTAGCGAGGATAGTCTTTAACATTTCCTCCGTTGTATGCTGAAGTTGATGTCTGTAACAGGGAAAAGATAAATCATTCAGGACCACAACACAACATACACACTTTATTGTTTAATAATTAAAAAGAAAACGCTAGGGCAATGTAATATTATCTTGATACTACTATAGTTTTAGCTCAAGCTGCTAATTGCACCTATACGCCGTTTTACTTAATGGGTTACAAGTAGTTTACTTGTACAATATAGGTAACCTATCTATACAATAGAATAGATAGCCTTAAACTTCCCTAGAATTGGGTAGACGCCTGCACAAAAACAAACATTCGTATTTGTTCTCTTAGTTAATATAGATAACAAGTTTTTATCTTCAAGGTTGTAAGATCGACGACCGATCTTATAAACCCTGCTATCAATGTGAGTTGCAGCCACCTAAGACTTTGAAATGGCTAAATAACGGCTATTCTCCGTAGATAATAGCCGGGAGTAACTAACGGCTTAAATGTGCCGTTCAAAGCATGAAATCTTTATATAGGTATTTTTCAGACAGTTAACTAGGATCAGCCTTCAAAAATGATTTTTATTTGACTTCAGAACCACCACCGAAATTCGAGCCTGAAACTTTTGTAACGTGAACCGAACACACCGTTTAGCCACGGTCTGCTACGCCGTAGCGAGCGTAGCTATTTGCTACGACTTTCTGAACAATACCAATTGTGTTCTTTAACTTCCGTGCGCAGGTTGTTATGTTGATAACTGATTTAAGAGTTTTTTTCTTAGTAATATAGATCGAAATTTTCACATTCCCTTCACATAGATATGTTTTCAACATCAATGGCCCGTTGGTGACATATGTTTTACCTTTGTAATAATCATGAATGAGTCTCTTCGCCACATTCTTTCCCCACTATATACTCGTACATTGTGAAAGTCGATTAACATTTTGTATGTTTTGCATTACCGCATTAACACGAAATATTCATTAGACATGACGAATTGTCAGCCGGACAGGGAAATACCTGTACATCATCATTACTTTATGACGTCACTCATTGACCAGTACATGTACGTAGGTTGTCTGTTACGCAAGTAGAGCAGATATGAACCATTGTTTGCTCGCGAGCTCTTATGAAACTGGGTTTTAAATAATGACCTCTATAGATGACGAAATGATTCCTTGAAAAGTATTAACGTTATACGAGTATCTACTACTAATGTTTACTAAACTAACCCTTTGAGTTAGTTTAATAAACATTAGTGTAATGTAGTGCAGTCAGTGCTTCCCGTAAAGAACACACGAACCTTCCCCGAAAAGTGTTGATGGACACATTCTTAGCTAACATCTACTTAGCAATTTAAGTTACAATTAAATTACTCATTAGCCTTTAGGCTAGATTGTAACATTTTTTGGATGTCCTAAAGGCAAACCAAATATATATATATGAAAATAAAAAAAACACGAGAATCTAATGTCAATTGGAGATGCCTGTTTTGTTGATAAACATAGTTCTGTAATTTTTTATTGAATATCGTCTACCATAGCCGAATGGTAAAGCGAACGGCTCTCATAACAGCTGTTCTGGGTTTGAATCCCTACTGGCACATTGTGGTCAAATAAAAATTACTTTGTGTGACTGTCCCCAGTTTGGTTAGGGAAAAATATGATGGTTCCATGCTTCGGATGGTCCTTGCTATTTATCTACTGAATAATCGTTACATGACACATGCCAGAAGTATGTGGTGGCTCAGTAATTCTTGGTTTGTGGAGCCGGTCACCAACCCACACGATAAATTATTGATCTTCTATTGATCAACTGTCAAAACTATAAAACTCTCAGGATGTGAGGGCTAAATGGGGCTAATTCTCACTGTAGCGTTATTACCTTTAATTTAAGTTCATCCATCCTTTTCGACTTTTAAAGATTACAAAAGGACAGGAGAATAAGAGCTGTCAAGCATCGAATTTGAACCTTATAGACCAATGATTGTACACAATATAATGGAGAACGTAAAACATCCAACTTATGAGTCTCTTCTCTTTCAATCTACTCTCTTTCATTGCTCATAAAAACGAAAAGGCAGATTTTAATATTAGGATTAAAGCATGGCAGCATGACTATGCCAATGTTTAACTAGCAATGTCCAATATCCTTATATTATAACTACCAAATTAACAAGAACTCAAGCTAAATAGTTTATTTTTATTGGAATGTCCTTGGTCTGATTTATCAACATGGGCACTTCACGAGTGAGGAAACAAACATTAAGTTTGATGACCTCTGCTCATAATAATCACAGCCATCATAAATAGTCTAAAACTTTGGTTGTAAACTAATATGAAGGCCCTTAAAGTTAATAAATAAAACAAATTGATTTTAATCACCTAGTTCTAGAGGTTTGAAGCAGAAAGGTTATTTTTTGTCCAGTTTTAATCGGACCAGTTTTAATAGTATTGAAGGTCTAAAGTAACTCGGTGAGAAACTGTATCCATTAGTAAAATTCCTCAATAATAATATTAAGAGAAGTTGAATTTACAACACAAGATCTAACAATATAATATTCATTTTCGTAAAGCTAAAAAAACAGAAAGATGTTACGGATCACCGGCCTGATTCAGGAAGTCATGTTCTAATCCTAATTTTAAAGTCCAGTTATCATTTTCCTATGATATTATATAAATGAATGATAACCTAAAATTATAAAGTAAAACATAATTTTTAACAAAACGTTTTAACGCACTAAAAAAAAAGTATAAAATGTTTTTTATTGAGATTTTTATTGGTGTAGCGGGCAAATTAAGACTTTATTAAAGTCAAAAATGTGTTTAAGTACGTTCGCTCTAAAATTGTATTATCTGCTTGTCCAAGGGTCTAAATTCGATGATTGACAGCTCTAAAAGAGAAGATCGAGAGTTCCATTTCCTAACTATTTTTTATCTTAATGAGGTGAAAATGAAAGACGATCTGATATTAAGGATTAAAGGTATGGTGGGGATGTATAATGAGCTGTCGACCGTGCGTGTCAAATAAGAAAAATTCTGAACAATTCTTCAAACTTTTAGATCATACGCCAGAAGGATTATATGATGAACTGTCAAGACTGTCAAGGACACTGCTACATACGCAGTAGGTACAATATTTACTTGTGGGTTAAAACTGATATATAGTAAATACTACATAAGTTATTGCGTAACACAAAACGAGTTATTCCTTCTGTTTTTCCTGATTTTATGTTCGATGAGAACGCCATTGCATGCAAGTATTGATAGTAGTATGCCCATATTTTCCTACTTTATGTAGGTATGTATTATTGTAAATATCTATAACTAGAGCATTTATTTATTATTAACCATAGACACTTATATGTTTTAAGATTTTCGTGGTTGTTCACTACACTAACGTTATCACAATTTTCGGGTTTGTTACCACGGCTATATTTAATATTGTTACCTCGATATTTCGGAACGGTTACACGAATGTCGAGGTAACAATATTAAATATTTCGTGGTAACAAACCCGAAAATTGTGATAATGTTAGCATAGACACTTACGTCATTATCATTGGCTATTCGACGTTACTGTAAGTTTGTAACAACTCTAACACAGGCTTAAGTCTTTTTTGGGTGCAACTGTAACACTATGCGTAAATTTGAGACAGCATATTTGGATCTAGCAATTAAATAGAAGCGAAGTGGATGTTTCGGAACGGTTGGAGTGTGTATATCAAAATATAACCGTGGTAACAAATCCGTCCAGCAGTGGACTGCAATAGGCTGTTTGATTGATTGATTGATTGAACAAATCCGTAAATTGTGAAGATTTTAGTGTAAGCAAAACTTGTACTATGGGTATCAGACAGCTGATATATATTGCATTAAAGAAAAATAAATACATACTTATATAGATAAACAACATCCAGACACAAGGTGAACACAAATGCACATCACGCGGGATACGAACCCGCGACCCTGTGGTTCGTACGCCTGGTTCTACCAACTAGGCTACGGTGAACTGGAAACTAAGATTATAAGTATAAAACGTTATTATACAAAATACTTTAGTCTAAAATATATTTGTATGGTTATTACGTATTATAATTCTCTATTTACCTACTTTATGTGATAAAAGCCAATAATATTAGTGCCTAAGTATTAAATTTAGATTCATGTCAAAAAAAGTTTCACAAGATGGCTTGGTTCTTCAGTGAGTTTACCAATGGATTTGTATGTAATGCTTGTAAGGTGTACCTAGTAGATCTTTTATTTCTTGCACGCTTAGTATATTTTGTAAATACAGCCCGTGTTTTGTAAGTGTAATCTATTGTACAACGGTACGAGTTTAATATTAGACATTCTTGATGTTTCACCTTCTGGAGAAAACGTATTTTTATGCTCTTCTGGGCGAATAGCCGGAACCTCAACTCAACGTGCCTTCCGAAGTACGCGATCATCTTTTTTTTAGGATAATTCAGATGTTGCAGACAGTCTTTTAGTAAACCATAGACTCCGGTATTAAAACTTAGAACCTCTCCACTAAGGAGGCTGTTGCGTCTGTGTACTTTTTTTAACAAGAATTAAAAAATGAAAGAAACAATTTGGTTTTCTTTCGTTTCAACGAGAATCGCCTCCATTGTACTTTTTGTATCCGGGTAGTAACAACACTAAGATCTGGCTGTGATAATAATCAGTTCAACTCGAAATCTGTAGCTGACAACATTAGAAGATAATGTAGATGATCTTAACGTCAGTTTTTATGAGAAGTAAATTGGCAAAAACGTAGTCGATCCACTTGATGATGTAAGGGGACGTTTATTGTCTTCGTCGCCTTTTTAAAACCAAACTGAGCCAAACATGTAAAACGTATTTTCATTCAAGGCTTGGGTCGCATACTTATTCACCTCGTGTTTAGCTGCATACAATGTTGCAGTTTTTTACTGCGCAAATTGTTGACATAAAAATAATCTAATCTCATTGCTATTCTTCTTCTTCTTCTTAGTCGGACACTCTTGTCGGAGTGGTCGTGGTTGCGCTGACGAGGTACACGGTGGAGTGTTCGGTGGGTCGATATCTTTTCCGAGGGTAGCTCTCCTGGCTATGTGCTTCCATTTCTGACGGTTAGAGGCGTCGCGAATACACTGGACCATGGTGGACTCAGTAGCCTTTGTGATGGCGTCTATCCAACGGGTTGGCGATCGACCGCGTGCTCTCTTGCCTTCCACCTGGCCCTGAACTACCAGTCTCTCCATCGAGTTCTCATTTCTAGAGACGTGACCAAAAAACTTCATCGCTATTAGTCAAGGGCAATTTCCTTCAATTTCAGATAAATTTGATAATCCAACAATAAACACCAAAAAATAAGTTTGAAAAGCAATCTGGACCTAAATATACTAAAGAACTCAACATAACTTTATAACACATATTTAGATTTTCCAGTAGACCACCACGTATAAATTAGATTCGATTTTTATAAGTGGCGATCTTGTTAAATTCTGTTATTTCCACGCCGTTTAATTTCGAGGATAGTTTTAACTTGCAGATGAGTTGAGATGAGGCTGTGACCGATGAAGAAGTAATGCATTCAATGCTGTAGGTACGTAGTATATTTAGGGTAGTATTTTTTGTAATTGTAATTGGCCGCATTAAGACACAATACTCCTACGAATATCAAAGTGCACGACGTCAGTTTTCCGTCTTATTGCGCTATTGTGCAATTTTGGTTATTTAGGCGCTCTCGTATACTTAAAGTATTTTATACTTTTACCCAAGGATAAACCAACATGACTGTATTTTCTTCAGTAAATTAAAGCTTCGCTAATCACAAATGCATGACTTATCTTAGAAATTAGTGTCCGTAGTAGCCTTTTTTATTTATTTGTTTGTTTCAAAGCATTGAAGTCGTTCAAGGTTTCCAATTATGTAGACATAATTGGAAATGTTATCAATAACTCTCTCGGTACTTATACCAGTACCAGTTACTATACGAGTTCCTCAACGACCATTGCCATTAATGAATGCATTTCACAGTTAAATAACGATAACAATTAAACATACTTGATTATAACTTGTTCTTAATGGATATTTTATAATCACGTCACAACACTAGCTACGAGCAAATATTGTCGAAGAAAGCGACAGTAGACTTTTACTTTTAAACGCGGAACTCGACGCGACAGGATTGTTAATGAATTCATAACAAAAACATAACATTGATCGTAGCTAATCAAAGACTTAATGGTTAAGAATCTGACTTACCAAAGTGACGAATAGTAGGCATTGCAATATCCAACCCATTATACACTTGAACTTGTAAACATGGTCGAAAAGAATGGGACCACGGCAGCAGCGCGGTCGGACACTGACACTACATGACGAACAATCGTGACACTATTTATTCGCCGATATGACGTAGCCGGGTTCGACGATGCCCTGTAATGTCGAACTGTCGATATCGACACGCACATGCACCTGTTACGACGGCTGAATGTCAACTGGTTAGTGTGGTCAGTCGCCGGCGAGTAGCTAACCAAGACAAGAATTGTTTACTTACAGTGACCGATTTTCTCAGACCCTTACTCGCAATTATACTACCTCCTAAGAGATCAACAGATTTGCACTCTTGAAGAAGTGAGGTAGATCTCTCTATGTTGGTCGTGAAGTGACGTTCAATTCTTATGCGATTGACCCGTTCACTTTCCAAGTTCAAAGTTCGTGCTTATTATATTCCATTTAGTTTAATTAAAGGGTTATCGATAATTAATTTAATTTAATGTCACTTCCCTTTACTACAACAACTTTAATATAAATAAATGCATAAAGGAAAATTCAAACTATTCTAACTGTAAAATATTATTTATTACCCACACACATACATACTGGAAGTAAATGGCGTCACATAAGCATGAACTACCTAAAATTATTGGTCAAGAGTCAGACTATTTTTTTACGTTTTATCATCCAAAAACGCCCTTTTGGTATAATGTAGGTATATATTACTCATGTCATTTAATTTCAGCTTTATCTCCGGCATACTATGGCAAAATTAGCAACTCAACGCGCTTTACTTGAAAGTTCAACCGACGCACTACAGAAATAACGTTTATATTAGCGTGCGATGCTTCACGGTAGTTACGTCCGACACTGCGCAGGAATCGTGCGAAAAACTTGTTTTTCTTGAACTTTTTTCTTGAACTACCTATGATTAAATATTTTTGCACAGATGAAAGATAAATGAATTGCCAATAATATCCCGTAGGAACCGTGTCCGCGTCTGTTTTAGTTTAGAAGCAGTAGCGAATTTAACAATAGGAACAGATCGACTTCAATGGTGTTTTTGGTTTAGTATTTAATGTTTTTAATAAAAATCAGTCTGCGCGAAATAAAGGTTATATATCCAAGTTTATATGATTTATCTTATTTATTGTTGTCCAGCAAACACCATGAACAAGAGGATTTTTTCACATACTTTGTGGAATGCAACTGTCTTCATATTTGTATATTTGTATAAAAATGCCTTGTGCATGTCCCTCGCTTTCTTGTGTACTCAAAATGTTTTCCGTGATTCCGTTTTCTATATATTATATCATATCAGTTAAAAATTAGGCAACCTGTAATTAAAAGCTTTTGCGTTATTTTTTTTAAACAAGAATGAAAATCTTTGATAATAATAGTTTTCATTAGCGCAGAGATTTAGCTTTGTACCTATAATATGTTTTTTCGAGAATCTGACCTTGGCCCCTGCCAGTGGCTTATTCTATTTAAAGTGATAAACGTACATGCAAATATCTGCGATAATTTACTAAGTTTTCCACTTGAGATAATCTGTGGTTTAGCGCCTAACGATGCGTGCGATGTTATAGAGTTTGTTTGTGCGAGCACCAGCGCTTGCGCCACTATGCTGCTGCCTGGTGTAATTGCTGGTCGTCACAAGGTCACTGTCAGCACGTATATAGTACTTACGCCTATTTACAATGTTACTTTATACAACCAAATAAATATTTATTTTTTCCCGATAGAGATAATATTTGATCAAGCGTCATAGATACTTCTTTATATATTTAAGAAACTTGAAATTGTTATATAGGTGAGTTTAACTAAAATGAATTGACTAGATACGCTTGCGTTTTTAGGGATCCGTAGTCAAAAAGGGACCCTTATAGTTTCGCCATGTCAGTCTGTTTGTCTGCCTGTTCGTCCGCGGCTTAGCTCAGAGACTCTTAGTACTAGAAAACTGTAATTTGGCATATATATATACATATTAATCATGCCCACAAAGCTGAAGAATAAAATCTTTTTTTAGGGTTCACCTGGACATGAAGTGGGGGCTATTTTTTTTATTCACGCACGACTACATAGTGTGAGGCATCGTTGGATAGGTTTTTTAAAAATAATAGGGGTTTGCTAAAACCAATTTTAGATGCTAGTGTACGTTTCAGAAATATTTAGTGCTTATTTTTGTTAGAGTCAAGTGTCCCCTACCATCGAAACCGTTTTATTTGTAAATGTGGAAATATTCACGGTAGTACGTATCTAAATCTTACCTTATAAAAATTAGACAGCAGAAAAAACATACGCTCGTGTAGACGGAAAGTTATTGGGATGATATTGACTAATGAGTTATCTTAGTTAGTTTAAAAAAAATAATACATAATCACGACGATTTCTCTCAAATCTATACACCTGGGTATAAGGAGGCGATATTGCTAGACCATTTAGATAGATAGATAGATAGATAAATCGTTTATTTGTAAATGCAATACACAGTTTTTGCAGCATGCTAAAAACATTAAATATAACATAAGACTTAAGCGAGTGTACCACATCCACAAAACGGCCCTAACTCAGCATGTTGCAGTGACACGGTTGGCACTGTCACTGCGCTTTTATGACGAAGACACCTCACGCCAACCACGCCGACACGCACAGCATATCATTTATGGATAAGGATATACGTTCAAAGATCATTAAAAGATTTCTGACACGGGTCGCCGCGAAGCGATCGTCTTTTATTCCTCTGAGGTCTAGACACTTTAAACTTAGCAATCATTCATGACATGACGCGTGTCACTCGTAATTTCGAAGCATTAGTGAGGAGATAAAATAATTGACCAAATGATATAAGTGTGAACCCAGCTTAAGGAAATAATTACAATTCCTGAAAGAAATTCCGGTGGAATATGATTCAGACTTACAATCGGTAAGTCAAAAATTGCAAATGCTGTGATTTAGTAAAGTAATTTTTCATGGGCTATTTTCACTTTAAGAAAAAAATATTTTTTTTTAATATTATTGTCGGTCGATACATGAATACATGAAGACATGAAGGCTGACCAGTAGGCGAAAGTGCAAATTGTCGCAAGCTAACAAACCAGTTTTCACATCATTGAAGAAATTGCAAGGATACTAAATCGAGAAATGGTTTATTTATACGGGACTTTCACTTGATGGTAGCGCTAAAAGAAGAAAAAAATAACTGTCTTTAGGGTGGACGAATACATGATGTCGCAGATGGATTGTCAAATCAGCTGTTTTACAAAACCGCTAGATGTTTTATAAAACAGGGCTGTTTTGTAAAATCATGGCATTGCACTACGTTTAGCAAAACTGCTACCCAAGTTTAGATGTATTGTAGAATGACTTGTCTGCTGTGTTGTCACAATAAATTCCAGTCCAAAATTCGTCACTTGGACGGCGGCTTTTTCAAGTTTCTTCACTTTCATAAAACTGATAATTTTATATTGAAATTGTCCTTAAGATCACTTCTTTATTAGTAGTACATATTATTTTGACTAAAGATCTCAGACGCTTTTATTGATGTTATGACATACAGAGCCAAAATTTAGAACTAAAATCTACAATAGATACTTTTATTTCACGCCATTTTACAATATATCTGACGCTGCTTTGATGAATGCTATACTTACAATTATGCAATTCTGCATGTTCAAGTTCGATAATATGAAAAATCGCTAAACATTGTTCAGTTTTTTTACAAAACGGAGCTGTTTTCTAAAACAGCTAGCGGTTTTGTAAAAGAAGGTGATTTGAAAATCCATCTGCGACACATACATAACTCGGGATGGCTCTATCAAAGCCGTTCCTCTCCAATGCGCTTCTCTCCCTGGCATCGTTCTAGACTGGCTCTGTGCCCTTAGGTGGGCACCTTGGGCTCATAGTCTGTCTAAACACTTCTGCTTCCTCACTAGCCTGGTTACGCAAGATTAGTCGAATACTCGTAGCAGCACTTGCATTAACAGCCTCCGTAGCCCGGTGGTATGTGGCCGAGCATTCGCTTCTCGTTTCGGAGGTTATGAGCTCGAACACCGGTGGAATTGTTAAAAAAAAATCTTTATGAGGTTTTCCCTTGTTTGATTGCTCGAAAAGAAAGATAATTCCATGCTGCGGAAGACACGATAGCCAAGCTTTGAAAAAACATTATATCAACAGAATTCGTTACACTTTGACTTTACCACTGCCGACATGATAAGAAAACTTCTAAAAACAAAAACAACCAACCAACCAACAAGCAACCCTTGCTCCGCGGTCTGGATGAGGCAAAACTGGAGTGGTATTTGTTTATCGGGTATAATCGTAGTGATATGACCACTGCGGTTTGTCCCCATGGATTTACCCGTCTGATGTGATGTGTAACTTGTGTAAGGATGTTTTTTCATGACGATATTAAAAGACATTTATTTAAAACAGGGTTGAGAGGAATCTTATTCTCACCTCGAACCTTAGAATCCCTCGCGAGCTTCAGGTGTCTATTTTTAGAAACACTCGCTACGCTCGTGCTTCTATTACAGACTCCTTGGCATGCTCTGGATTCAATATCAGTTCTCTGAGGAAAAATCAACATTCCTCTCTTACCTAACAAATAACTAATAATACATAAATAATGCACTCGTAGGATGGTCATTTTACTGAAACATGAAATTATACAAAGTAAGAATTATTAGTATACCTACTAAGTATTCATAATTGACTAGAAGAACAAATTATAAGCTTCCAAAATACTTGGTGAGTTTTATTATAAGTAAAGTTTTTTTAATAATTTTCCACAAACGAAATTATGCCGATCTTTGTGTTTCTAATTGCACCTCTTTGTGAACCTAGTGACCACTGACAAGCTGACACCATACACCATACAACAGTCATGAGAAGCTTGGGGAAGGTTGTTCAGTCCGTGGAACGAAATTTACCAAAATCTAAAAAACAATATTTTTCACAAAGTGATCAACTTATCAAATGACTTTTGAAAAGTTATGGAACAAAAATTGATCAGTTTCATTCATGGGCATGAATTACCACATGACAGGATTTATTTTATTTTTGTTTTACTTTATTGGAGAATAAACAGATACAAACTTAAAAATATACATATTGTAATTTGTTAAGGTCTATTCTATACCCTCAAACATTCATAAACGAAACCTAAAAGTTAAATAATAATAATAATAAGAAGAAATTCCCCTTAAAGGTGAACTGAAAAAGTTTCCCCATAATAATCCTTTTTGCAAAACTTAAATTAGAATTGGAGAAGTACTAAAACAAAACAAAAACATTACAATACATCTTCAACCAAGCCCTCACAGTGCATGTATAAAGACAGGTATATATATACATACACGGAAAGATAGGTAATAATAAAATTAATCAATAATTATTAGGCCAACAATTCAGCCAGTGTGCGTCTAAACACAGCCAACGAAGAACAACTGAAGAGGTCCAATTCCGCTAGATTTTTATTATATGGCCTATTGCGTATTGGCTAGGGCCGTTGCCTCCTGTCACGTATGTAAAAATGCGTTTTCGAATTTAGATTTCATTATGCACATTTATTGACGCTCTTTCGTGAAGGAATAATCGTGAGGAAACCTGTACGTACACTCCTGAGTAGTCCTGAGAAGATATTCAAAGGTCTAATTGAGGGTAGGCTCGATCCCCTCGATGGACGTATGTGAGCAGCTGTTGATGATGAGATATAATAAAAAATCATTTATTATTCTAGTTAGCCTCAACCTAGCCTTTCTCCCTTTCATCGCCCAGGCACAATTTAACCACAATCCTGAACGTCACCTTTCATAACATCATTTAGTTCATACTAAAATAAGCATAATATTAAATAATGGTACTTTAATAGAGTGATGAAATGACAACCATATAAGATATTTACATAATGTAACTTATTCTACACGGGTATTATTATTAAACATAGCAATTATATATTAGCAATATTGTCAAGACATAAGCAAGTAACTAAAACAGAATCGGAGATTTTCGTTAAAAAAGAGAGAAGTTTATGTTTTACTTTTCCAGCTCGGAAAAAATGCTTTTCATGCCCAAACACAAGGCCGAATAACGAATATTCATATCTAACATTTAACTTATTATCGACCGAGCGAGCGCGAAACGCGAGCGAAGCGTCTTCGTTTCAGCTCGGCCAAAATTGCTTTTGTACGAGTATGTCCGTCCATCTGTCCATCAGTTTGTCTATTTGTTCCACACTACTGGTCGCGTTTCTCAACCGATTCTCGTGGAATTTTGTGAGCAGGTTCGATAAGTCAGTTTTTGGAAAAAAAAAATAGAATACTGAGTTTCTGGCATGTTTCTAAAACGTTTAAAAATACGATTCTAGAACAAAATAAAGCTGCCAGTGTGCATTTATCACATGCCAGCATTTTTAAATAACAGAGTAAGGAGTGTAGGTATTGCTATACCTAACAACCATCTTGTGATGGTGGGCGTGTGAAGAGGAATGAAATATTATAAATAGGGATTATAAAGGTATATTTGAAGAGAAAATATTACAGTACTAGTCAAACATGTCGAAGGGCTTCTCAAATTAGACTGAGTCAAAACACCCTTCAAAACCGGCATGTTTCGAAAACGTTTAAAAATACGATTCTAGAACAAAATAAAACTGCCAGTGTGCATTTATCACATGCCAGCATAATAGGGTTGAAAACGTAAAAAATCATAAATCAGCAAAAAATAAATATTTGCGAGGTCTACAGCTCACAGAGGGGTTTATTTGTCATTGTCACAGAGCCACTAGTTTATTTATTTTAGATAGATAAATAGGATATCCATCGATGTTGATACTCGTACCTCAGGATAAGGGTTTTGCTGTCATGGACACAATTTTAATTACATTTAACAAAACCGTGTTTTTGTTCTCCATCAAGAACATTATTAAAGTTAAATTGTTTTTTTTTACATCTTTGATTTTACGTTTGACCATAGTCTCATTTGTCGGAAGAAAAAATTGAAAACAAAATAATAGTGTTGTTCCGAGATGGAAAGTTGATATAATCCACGGAATATCTCAAGTCATAGACGTATGCGTTTGGTCTTAGAAAATTCTAGCATAGCGAGTGTTTTGAAGGGATGGAATTTCGCTACTTTCATGTGAGTGTAATGTAAATATAAAAAAGTCTAAATTTAAAAAAATAAGCAAAAGGCAGCATCATTCTGGGCATCTGTGCATGGTCGAATTTTTATACTACACAGGTTGTAGCTGCGATATTTTTCTTTTTCTGGCTATGTATGGTAAGAAGTAAAAGCCCTAACGACGATGGTCTTAATGCCTATAATGGCATGAGCAGCATACAGGCAGCTGTGTCTTGATTTTCTCTGTACCTCCTTTTCCGTCGGATACTAGCACTTCCCAAGTGTTGTATTTTTGTTTGCAGAATGTATCGATGCCTAGCTCGTTAACAATCGTAAAACAATTCTGTTTTGGATACCTGAAAAAAGAAAGATTTAACTTAATTATACCTATAGTTACGTAAATATGTTCATACAGAGACAATATCTTTGCCTTCTGTGTTCTGTGCTTCAGAAACACAGTTCAGGAAGCACATAGGCTTAGCAGTTGGTCCTGCTATTAGGTCTTTAGCCAAGACTGCCATTTGGTTATTGCCTACAAACTACACTCGAGAGCAATGAATCCGGGCCATCTGAAGATAGGTAGGCACAGTGACAAATACATTTTATTGAAAGTAATAATAACTGAGCTCGCGGGCTATAGGGAATTTAGAACAGGAACGTACTCGTATAACATTAACATTGAGGCTAAATTCTTACTGTCACGATCTAATCCTTAATTTAAGTTCGTCCGTCCTTTTCACCTTTTAAAGATTGAAATAGAACAGGAGATGGCCATCCTAATATTAGAGCTGTCAAACATAGAATTTGA
Organism: Carpatolechia fugitivella; assembly: GCA_951230895.1. NCBI lineage: Eukaryota > Metazoa > Arthropoda > Insecta > Lepidoptera > Gelechiidae > Carpatolechia > Carpatolechia fugitivella. The sequence continues at coordinate 7,237,227 of OX579648.1, read as the reverse complement.
ACCTTATGGCCGTGTCAATTGCACAATTTTAGAGAGCACTTTTTTTTTTTTTTTTTTTGTTATGGCACTAGATTAACTTTGTGCCAGTGTCAAGTTTGGGAAACTAAACGCGCTTAAATAATTTCAACGGAATAATTTGGAAAAGACAGGACAGGGTAGAGGTAAGATCAAGTAAATAAATAAGTAGATAAATATCTATAAAGGGAATATATAAATGGTTATATTTTAATATTATTGCATAAAATAAATGAAGATAGTACATTACAATAAACAAAAGGATTCATAATGAGACAGGACATACGTGTAGGAAAAGGGACTTTGAGAGACTGGAGGGACAGGAAAAAAGAAGAACGGTCATAGCGAGGACAGGCGAAAAATATGTGATCCAAATCACCTACATCCAATCCACATTCACAAATGTCAGTATTTACAATATGAAGGCGCGCCAAATGGGAAGGAGTACATACATGGCCTAATCGCATTCGAGATATAATAGAAGTTATCAATTTAGTGCACTTTACTCTCGAAAACCATGGTTTTACTGGAATAGTTGGTTGAATCTTATAATATGATTTTCCCTTTAATTGGCCACTATCCGCCCAAAGGCTATTCCAGGAATCCTGAAGATAAACCTTAGGCAGTGTAACCAAATCGTGGGAATACATTTTATATGGATACATGTCACCATCCTGCATAGCTTCTTTAGCCAATACATCGGCTTTTTCATTACCCCTGATTCCACAATGACTGGGAACCCAAGCAAACACAACAGAGAGTCCCTTAGACGTACACAAATGCAATCTATTACGAATATCAATTATAATTGGATAAATAGGTTTTAACTTAAATGGGAATTTAGTAATCGTCTGGAGAGCGCTTTTTGAGTCTGAAAATATTACTGTTTTCTTTAACTTCATCAGTAAAATTAACTCTAATGCTTTAAGAATAGCAAAACATTCTCCAGTAAAAACTGAAGAAATTGGAGGAAGCTTGATTTTTTGCACTAGTTTAAGCTGAGCATAATAAACACCCACGCCAACATAATCAGCTGAAGGTGATTTCGACGCATCTGTAAAAATGTGGTTAAAGTCGTACCAATTTTCCTCATCCACACTTGCAATAAAACTAATATTACCCTCAACGTCATGCTTACTCAAGCCAATGTCAAAACGTACATCCGGTAACATAATCAAGGAATCAAATTGGGATTCAAATAACGGTAAAGAAGGCGTGCGATATAAGCAAGTTTGTATGGATAGAAATTTGCGATAGCTTTTAATTATACAAGGAATGGGTTTATGACGCCAGTAATTAGATGAGTTAATACATTCAAGTAATTTTCGTAGTTTTGAATGAAGTGGATGATTACTAAATTGAACAGATTTAAATAGAAAACGATCACTTAAAAATTGACGTCTTAATTTCAACGGTGGCTCACAGCACTCTACCTGTAATGCGTTTATTGGACTAGAACGCATTGCACCCAAAATGATACGTAGAGCTTTAGACTGTATAGCATCAAGTTTATTTAAGCCTAACAAACTACCACCTTCCAACAAAAATGTGCCATAATCTAATACAGATCTAACTAGTGCATTATATAAAAGCTTCAATGAAAATGGATGTGCCCCCCACCATACTCCTGAGAGACATCGCATCATATTAAGTATTTTTTCGCATTTAGTAACTACGTGTTTATAATGATGAACACCTGAAAGTTTACTGTCTAAAATAACACCGAGAAATTTTGCATAACTCACAACAGGTAATGTTTGACTATTATAAATGACATTTACTGGAGGGATTATACGTTTTCTAGAAAATACTACAATTTGACTTTTAGCAGTAGACAACTCCAGACCATTATTATTTAACCATGTCTTTAAAGTTACAAGAGAACTAGTTAATGTAGAGCAAGCATGATCAATAGAGCTATCCACAGCATACAAAAGTAAGTCATCAGCGTATTGTAAGATATTTATCCGATCAGCAAATAACGGCTCAAGATCATGAGTGTAAATATTGTATAAAATCGGACTAAGCACCGAACCTTGAGGCAGACCTTTAAAAACGTTACGGGTGTATTTTGTGGTGTTATTAACAACTAAGGATATGGATCTTACCGAAAGGATGTTAATAATAAAGTCAACAAGCAAACATGGTACATTTAATTCAATCAACTTGCGTTTAAGAATAGGAATAACAACATTGTCATATGCAGAGGATATATCCAAAAAAGCTGCTACAACTGATTCATTAAATGAAAATGCAAGTCGAATGTCGGTTGTAAGTATACTTAAGTTATCCATTGTACTCCTAGCCTTACGAAAACCGTACTGGGTTTTGGATAACAGTTGGTTGTGCTCAACATGCCATTCCAGTCTATTCTTTACTAAATGTTCAGCAAGTTTTGAGAAAACAACTGAAAGGGCTATGGGTCTAAACGAAGCCGCTTCATTTTGGGGCTTAAGAGGTTTTTTGATTGGCACGATCTCTTGTGACTTCCAAGAAGAAGGGATATTACCAGATAACATAATGGAATTAATTATGTCTAGAAAGTAGTTCAGAGCATTATCACTAAGGTGGGTTATAAATGAGTAAGGAATGCCATCTTCACCAGGCGAAGAATCTCTCACACTTGAAAGAACGCCTTTTAATTCATTCAAGGTGAAAGGAGCAGCTAGAGGAGTTAAATCATTTAGTAGAGAAAGTGATGGAGTAAAGAAAATGTCTTTTTCTGGAACAGTGGGAGGGGCTAATTTGTCTAAGAAGTCATTGATTACTGTAGGAGGTATTGGAAGGTAAGAAGACGTGTCATTGAACGCAGATCTAAAACGTTTTATGTTTTTCCATACTTCGGAAGGACATGAACTAGGAGAGAGAGAAGCACAGAATGCTCTCCAACCATCCTGTTTCTTATCTTTAAGGATTTTTTTCGTAGACCTGATAACATCGTTAAGACTAGCCAAATTATCATCTGTCATATTTTCAGCATACAATTTTTCAGCCTCTTTCCTTCTTTTCACAGCTACTGTACAATCCCTGTCCCACCATGGTGGGAAAGGAATTTTGTCAGATTTACTACTTTTGACCGGAAACGTTTGATTAGCTGATTCTATCAAAAGATTCGCTAACGCTGTAGAAGAATCTGTTTCACCTCCACGAATTATTTCCGGAAGATCTACAATCTTGCTTTCAACCAGATCCTTAAATGTTAACCAGTCAGCATTACTTAGTTGATATTTTAAACGAGGTGTTCGTGTATGTAAAGGTGGATATCGCAAAGAAGAAGAGATAATTAGTGGAAAATGATCACTCCCAAAAGTAGTAGAATATGGAGACCAAGAAAAAGAGGAGGCTAAGTTAGGAGTACAAATAGATAAGTCAACTGCACTAACATTTTCATTAGGTTTAGTGCGTCGAGTAGGGGCGCCCGTATTCAATAAACATAAGTTATTTGTATTTAATATTTCTAACATTCGTTCACCTTCAGAATTTGTAATACTACTACCCCACATCTGATGGTGACAGTTAAAATCACCCAAAACTAAAAATGGTCTTGTAAACGTAGCAAACAGATTATTTACTTCATTAAGAGCTTCTGACGTAGAGCGTGAAACATAAATAGAAATTATCGACATATTATTTACTTGGATTCCGACTATACTAATTAAATCACTAATTGAATTAGGAGAAAATGTTATACGGGAGAAAGGAACAGAGTTTTTGACTAATATGGCGACACCGCCATATCCATCAAATCTATCTTCACGAACAGAAGTGTATCCAGAAATATTAAATAAATATTGTGGTTTTAACCACGTCTCTGATAGAGCAACTACAATAGGTTTATATTTATTTATCAAGTAAATCAAATCAGTTTTCTTTGGTATTATGCTTCTGCAGTTCCACTGAATTATTGTCGACTCCATTTTTAAAATCATTTAAAGTTATAAGTTTTTTAGAAATAAGGGCAACGTGGGACGGTTTCAATGAATTAGATTGTAACAATGAATCAATAAGCGCAAGAACCGTTTCTAAAACAGAATCATCAGCATACGAATCTTTGTTCATGAATGCACAACCATTTTTGGCCACTGGAGCTTCAAATTCTTTTATTAGATCATTATGGGAAACTCGATCATAGCCAGTTTGAGGTTTGGGCGGTGTGCGAGGCTTTAAAAATACTGTTTTTTTATAAGACGATCGTGTAGAATTTTGGAAGGAGGGCTTGCGAGATTGGAAATTTTGTGATTCAATGCTATTATTATTATTGGATACAACATCTGCATAAGATCTCGAAATAGGTGGGTGAACCTTACTTGCTTCTATGTACGAAACGCAACTTTGCGCCATGGTAACTTTTATATCTTTCTGTCGCCTAAATTCTGGACAAGCTTTATTTATAGCAAAGTGAATGCCTCCACACATCACACAATATGCAGAGTCTTCTTCTTTATTGCAAGACTCGCCAAGATGATCATCACCGCATTTAAAACACTTAGGAACTTTTGAGTGGCATTGCATTTTGGTATGTCCATATCTACAACACCTAAAGCATTGTATAGTCGGGTATATGTATGTCTCCACTGGAAGTGCATTGTAACACATGAAAACTCTTTTTGGTAGAACTTGACCATCAAGGGTGATCACTACAGACTGGGAAGGTTTCCATGTTGTGGTACCGTTAACTTTCACTTTATAATTTAATCTTCTCACTTTTATAATATTTCCACAGCCTATTGGTGCGGAAATATTGGCCCTGACTTCTTCCTCATTCCAGTCTGCAGGGATCCCACGGACTAACCCCATTCGAGTTACGTTAAAAGTAGGTACAAAGGCTTTGAAATTGTGCACTTCTAAAAGGCTGCTCTGCAGAAAATCATTTGCGTCATTATATTTAGAAAATGAAACAGCACAACGATTCCGACCAATTCTTTTTACACTGCCTGGGATAATGTTCTGAAAACGGTTCTTTTTTAGAAAATTACCAAACGAAATGGGATGCAAGATGGTTCCATCATTTGGCGAAGATTCAATCTTTTGCACGTGTATTAAATACGGGGCAGTATCTGTTGCAAGATACGCACTCCGACCTAGCTGGCGAGTCTCCTGTTGTGTAGACTGAGATGACAGATTAGGTGAATTTTGTTTTTTTTCTTGAGTCAATAATGTTTTAGGCTGAGAAGCCTTTTCTTGTGAATGCTGAAAGGATGTTTGGGATTCAGTTAAAGTTGAAACTGGAGTAATTTTCTTCATTAAAATTGTATCATCGTCGCAATTTGACACATTTTCGCACTGACAATAATTACCGGACTGATTGTTATTTTTACTACGTCTGCGTTTTGTACACCCACGGCAAACTTTAATGTACCGTGTGCGTTTTTTCCCTGATTGGCCATTCTCACTTGTTTTAGATGACACAGAACCATCTGTGTCCATTTTACTTAATTCATCATGCGAAACTATAGCAATCGAGCTTCCCACAGGGAGATTCAGGCCAGGCCGAGCCTGACCTGCATCCCCCCGATACAAATCGGGGGGCTCGTTCATACGAGGGGAACTATATTACAATAATGTACAAAGACTTACCCTAATTTCAGCAAATATACACACAAAATGAAATAAATACAATAAATACAAAAATTAACTATACTACCAGACTGTCCTGATCTATTTTACCAGTTAAAAATTAAATTAAAATATCAACACGAAAGAATCAACCGCCTTCTACGAAGTTTCCCGCGCTTTTTTCCTAGAGAGCACTTAAAACATGCGACTTAAAAATCTCTTAATCTGACAGCTATGCCCTTATTTTAGGTTATTATTCGTTCAAATTAATATCATTCGTTCATCTGAGTTTATCACCTCTCTTTCATTAGTCATAAAAACGAAAAGGAGAGCTGGATTTTAAAATTATAATTGGAGTATGACTTCCCGAATCGAGGCCATTGTCACATTATTATTATTATATATCACTAAGCAAGCATTCTTAGTTACCAAGATTTTCAGGTGTGTTATTTACGCAACCCGGATTCTTTACTCTTAAGTGAATTAATCCATGCAGCTACCCGCAGCGTAAATACAACTCACTTGCATTCCTCTAACCGGACTCTTTGCACAAAGTTTTCTTTGGGCGACTGTACCACGGTCCGCCAATCGTCGTCCCTTCTACTGCGCACTTGGTAGAGTGGTTCATACTAAAAAAATAAATCATATATTAATTACCTAGGTATTACAAAACGTCCCTTCCTATAGAATTTTCAGGTACCATCCGTGCCATCCAAGATAGCTTTGACGTCGAAAAATGATTTGTAAAAATCTTAATTCGAATAAAAAATTTTGACTTTGACTTTTGACTTTACTTTGGTTTTAACACAAGAAATAATAGTAGCAGTTTTAATTAAAGTTTCCATCGAAAAACACAGTGTTTGTTGCGCACTACCTGAAAGTTTTTGGTTTGCAATGTTACTTGGTAATAATTGGCCGGTTCTAAATGAACAGGACAGCTACACACTACACTACACTATGACTAGCATCTAGCACACAACGGCAGCATTCGTACTCGTATTTATTATTTTAATAAGGGACTAATCGCTTGACTCTAACTTTTAATTTCTTCGTATGCCATGTTCCTAACTATTTTTTCTTCAGGTACTATAGAGAGATATAGCATTAATAATCATGTTCCCAACAAGCAAGATCGCGAATGTACAGTATAAGCTGTGGCCAGGTAAGTAAGTTGCGCGTGAGTCGAATATTTAGGTACAGTTTATGGTCTACCTATATAATATGTTGGCCAGACTATCTTGCGTGCACGCTCTCTGCAGTATGCTGTCATTTATTATGTTAGGTGGTCTAGTGGTTAGGGCCGCTGCCTCCCGTTCGGGAGACGCAGTTTTGATCCCTACCACGTACCAATGTGTTTTCGAATTTAGAATTCATAATGTACGTTTATTCGATGCTCTTCGGTGAAGGAAAACATCGTGATGAAACCTGCACACTCCTGCGAAGTAATCCAAAGGTTGTGTTTGAAGATGACTAACCCGCACTTGGCCAGCGTGGTCGACTAAGGCCTAATCGCCCTAATTCAGGGTAGACTCGAGCCCCTCGGTGGGAACGTATAATGAGCTGTTGATGATGAAGGTAGCTTTAATAATGGCAAAACGCTAAATATTATATTAAGTGAGACCTCCTTTACTTTTGTACTCTTATGAATTTTTATCTTTACTCACAGATACTCGAGTTTCACATCCATCAGTATCTATAGAATCTCCCAGTCTATCATCCAACAAATCTTCTGGAATCAGAGAGGCTTGGGGCATTTGTTTCTGGAAGAGAGAGGATGGACAGTGGATAACTTTTATACATTCACTGATAGACGTTAAATAGGTAGTAGACATAGATTAATATAATATAGAAAGTAATAAAAAAGAAATACGGTTGTGGAAAAAAACCGTTTTTATGATCGATTCTCGATTTAATTTTTACTACTTTGATTTATGAATTTGCAAAACAAATATTTACGGATCTGGTGGAGCATTTTAGAGCTAACTCACTGAGAAAAGGTAATCTAACAGGAAATAAAATAATCAAAAATATAATTTAAAAACGCTTTATAAATAAATTATAATCCATCATACTTCAAGTGGGTTCTGCCCTGGATCATAACATAATATAAAAGCATTAAATTCTTTTATTTACTTCGTGAGTTTCGGTATTTTTTTTTCTAATTTGACATCATATGAAGTCTGATAAAAATCGAATTAAATTGGTGAAAAACAATGGATTATTAAAAAATGTACATCCCTAAAAATAAGTAGTTATGTTACACACTATAAGTACCTCATCTGTCGAACAAGAAAAGAAGAAAGGGCTATTCTTTCTAAAATAATATATTATTTTTAATGAGCCAAACATAATAAATCCAAACTAACCAAAAATTAAGCACAGCATGAAGATAAAGGGATAAAAAAACTCTGTGCTGAAAACACCAGCGAGAACATCAGGCCTGTGTCAATAAAAAAACAGTCTTTCTTTGAGACATTAATTATTATTTTGATGGTTAATTAGTCCAAGTTTTGACAGCACACAAAAAGGTCAAATCTTGCGCTTTCAACAACTTAAAAGCGCATTTGTGTAATTACACTGAATTAATAAGAAAACCTGATCGTGCTAACCTTTCCCTTGAACAAGTTGTTGAACATTTCTTGAGGGTAGTCGGCTGGTTTGACGGTGCAGAAGGTTTTACCCTTACATTCGTCTGGAACAGGAACGTCTTCATTCCCGTAGCGATTGTGAAGCTCTCTAACTGGACCTGGATACTTGATTGGTGCAGGGTCTTCAAACCCAGTATCTGGAAAGGTCAAGGAATAAATAATTAGTCTAGTCTAGACAAATAAATATTTTTATCTTTTTTTAGTTTTTCACAGGTGATTGAGATTGAGGAGTCTTTTTTGAGAAGACATAATTTAAATTGCTTTTTGTTTGGAATTAGGATGGAAAGCGAGAAAATAATCCGTTTAGGTTCTGAAAAAGTGTAAAATATACCTATATAATAATAGTATCATATGAGAACCTATATTTTGTTGATATCAGCTCATATACAGGTCCCTTAAGTCCTCAACGATTATCCTTTCCTAAAAGAAGCAATATGCCTTCTTAAAGGGATTTAAATAACGACAACATTATTCACTAACTTTATAAAACAAATGTTTTTTAACTTCTTCTTCATCTTCACGAGAGCTATTAGTAATAATAAGTATAATGTTACTAGAATAATTAATTATTATGGTCAGAGGACCAAAACCTACCTGGTACCAAATATTTTTAATGAAAAAGAAAATGAATTGTCAAAGTATGCATTTAAGCGAAAAATTCAACAATAGAGGATCGGACTGTTCCTAAATTTACCATATTTTATTAATTATTTTTAAAACAGCAGACGATTCGCGAAGAAAAAAACAGAATCGGTTGAAAAACGAATTTACAGTGATTTTTTAAAGTTTCAATATGTCTGTCTCTTTCCGAATATTTCAACTAAACTACTAAAGGGATTATAATATAACTTGGCATGTTGTACCTATATATATTAACTAGCGGCCCGCCCCGGCTTCGCACGGGTAGATTAATTCATACTTTAACACATTTTAACCAACTTCAAAATGGAGGAGGCTCGTTTTCTATAATTTTTTTACATACCTACTCTAAGGAGGGGGACCCTTTAAGTCGGGATTTCAAAAACATTTTGAACTGGAACCGAATAATTCAGTCTTATTATACAATTTTATGAGTTCCTAACTTTAAAAATGGCTGACATTCCATACAAAATTTAATCCCTACTTCCCTTTTCAAATAGGGATTTTTAAAAAAATCCTAAAAGACGTGTCAAATCATTTACTAATCCTAAGGTTCAGATAAGTGTGAATTGAAAATTTGGATTTAAGCTAACCTAAATCCAAATTTTCAATTTTCTAACTTTAGAACTGGGCTTTCCATAGAAACATTTAACCCTACTTTCCCTCTCAAAATAGGGAATTTGATAAAATGCTAAAACATGTATCAAATGAATTGTTAATCTCAGTCTAACTCCAATGTTTTAAGTTTTTACCGTTTAGAAATTACAGACTTTCCATACAAACATTTAATCTCTGCTGCCTCCTCAAAATAGGGATTTCGTAAAAAGCTTAAACACGTATCAAATGATTTATTAATCTCAGTCTTAATCCAAATTTTCAATATCCTACCTTTAGAAATGACAAACTTTCCATAACAAAATTTTATCCCTACTTCCCCTTCAAAATAGGGATTTCAAGAAAATGAGAAACATGTCAAACGATTATTTTTTCTTAGTCTAAATCATAATTTTTAAGTTCTTGCCTTAGAAATGACAAACTTTCCACGAATCCCTACTTTCCCTATAAAATAGGGATTTCGAAAGTATACTTCAATACGTGTTAAAATACCTACCTTTAGCAATAACCGACTTTCCACACAAACATTTGAATCCCAACTTTCCCCCTCAAAATAGGGAATTTAATAAAATGCTTAAACACGTATCAAATAATTTATTAATCTCAGCCTAAATCCAAATTTTCAAGTTCCTACCTTTAGAAATGACGGACTCTCCATACAAACTTTTAATCCCTGCTTCCCCTTTAAAATAGGGATTTCGAAAAAATACCTAAGCACATGTCAAATGATTTGTTAATTTCAGTCTTAATCCAAATTTTCAAGTTCTTACCTTTAGAAATGACAGACTCTCTATAACAATATTTATCCCTACTTTCCCTTTAAAATAGTGATTTCTAAAAAAAAAAAAAACAAATCAAATTATTTAATAATCTCTGCCTAAATCCAAATTTTCAAGTTCCTACTTTAGAATGACAGACTTTCCATACAAACCTTTAATCCCTACTCTCCCCCTTAAAATAGGGATTTTGATAAAATTCTAAAGCACATGTCAAATGATTTATTAATCGCAGTCTAAATCAAAATTTTTATAATCCCAAATGACGGACTTCCCATACAAACATTTAATCCCTGCTTCCACTTTAAAATATCTCAGTCTGCATCCAAATATTTAAATTCTTATCTTTTAGAAATGACAGTCTTTCTGTAACAACATTTATCCCTACTTTCCCTTTAAAATTGGGATTTCGAAAAAATGCTTAAACATGTGTCAAATGATTTGTTAATTTTAGTCTAAACCCAAATTTTCAAGTTCTTACCTTTAGAAATGACAGTCTTTCTATAATAACATTTATCCCTACTTTCCCTTTAAAATAGGGATTTCGAAAAAATGCTAAAATAGGTGTCAAATTATTTAATAATCTCTGCCTAAATCCAAATTTTCAAGTTCCTACCTTTAGAAATGACAGACTTTACATACAAACCTTTAATCCCTACTTTGCCCCTCAAAATAGGGATTTTGATAAAATGCTCAAACACGTGTCAAATGATTTATTAATCGCAGTCTAAATCAAAATTTTCATGATCCCAACTTTTAAAATAACGGACTTTCATACAAACTTGAATCCCCCTTTTTCCCCCCTTAGAGGGGGAATTTTCCAAAATCCCTTCTTATTACTTGCCTACGCCATAAATGTAACCTACTGTGTAAATTTGGTATTTCTAGCTTCAGTAGTTTCGGCTGTGCGTTGATGAGTGAGTCAGTCAATCAGTCAGTCAGGCAGTACGGACTTTTCTCTTTATAATAATAGTATAGATGAGAGTTTGTGTCTCCGCCAACAAACTGCTGTGCAGTTTGGCGGGCTCTATTTGTGAAATGCCTGTTAATTTTGGAATTAATCAATTTTATTATTATAATTATCTTATTGTTTTTGTTTATAGGTCGATAACTAATCTCGCAAACCATAGTGTCAATGTTGTGGAGCTACCAAAGCCCACTGACATATTTTATATGGTTCATTTCCTTATTTACTTAGTAGATGGAACCCTTGGCTTTCGAAGCACGAAAACTTGTTTCTTTTCAGAAAATCTGGTGATTTAGTTTGCAATGTCTTAACTAAACTGGGGAAAGTTTCACAAAAAGTTTTTAACAATAATTTATCGTCTTTAATGGAAGTTCCTCGGTTTTCCTGGAAATCAATTCTGGATAGGCTCGAGCCCCTTGGTGGGGACGTATATGAGCTGTTATTGATGATGATGAATGGAAGTTCGATACTTACTTTTTGCAGTTTGTGCTGCATTTACGATGAAACTTTGCGTAGTGATCTGGAGTCAAATACAAGACAGTGGATTAGACAGTATAGATTAATTATAAATTATATTATTAAGTATATTAATACGAAAATATCTTCATTCTTATTCCTAGGATCCATCTTTGTAGTGTAGTGCATAGAGAACCAAAAACACAGACCGAAAGGTTGTCATGTTCAGTCCGTTCAATGACCATCTTCGAACCGACTTGCGCTTGCTCGTTTAAAAGATATACGATAATATTTTTATTTTTGTATGGAACTTCAACACAAAATGTAAGGAAGTGAAACTTGGCTCTAAAGAACCGGTTTTCAATGTATTCTTATTCTTTATTCTTAATACGAAGGTATGTAAAACAAAATATCTTTAAACCCACATTACGCTATCTTATTATTTATAATATAATATATCCGTAGTTGCGTACTGACTGGTCCGCATATTTAATAACCGTGTATGAACCGATACGCTTAGAAGAAGTTTGATAAAATAACCGTTCATACCTACTCTTGAAGAATGAGCAGGTCAGAGCCAGGTGGAAAACAAGCTTTACACTAAACTTTAAGAGCTTGCAGATTATTATAATCTGCGTTGTAGTTGACCGACCTCACAAACCCTCATTTCAGTGTTTTTGAGGCGCCAAAGTCCATGGGTGGCGCCAACATGGATAACGACTACCTTCTTTTATTGATAACGGTAGAAACCCACAACGGTATAACGTGCCTTCCGAAGCATGGATTTATCTTGTTTTCGGGGAATAAGGTGATATTTTTCTTAGCGAGTCAATGGCAAGTCGAACTTTATAACGTTGCAGTCCAGAATGTGGCCATTTGGAAGGCGCGGCGGAAGGTGATATTGTGGCTGATTCTCACGTCGCGCTTTAATCCTTAATTTAAATTCATCCGTCTTTTTCACCTTTAAAAGATTAAAAAGGGACAGACGATGGCCCTCCTAATATTAGAGCTGTCAAACATCAAATTTGAACCTTATGGACACGTCGATTGCATAATTTTAGAGAGCAAGTAAACGTCTGATTTAAAAATCTCTGAAGTCCAGCCAGAGTCACACAGAGCGGAAGTGACGCGATCCGGAAAAGCGGCACGGTGCTCGACAAAGTCCCGCTTTCCTGGCCCGGACCGCGTCACTCCCGCTCTGTGTGGCCGAGGCTTTAATCTGACAGCTTTTTCATTGTTTATAAAAAATGGAAGGATAGTTGGATTTTAAAATTAAAATTAGGGCATGACTGTGTGAATCGGTGTAATTATCACCCTTGCAATATTTTATTTAACCAAACTAGTAACGGTCTCATACAGGGATTTCACAGTAACCTCACTGAACCAGAGCGTCTGGGTATAAAGCCGCACACTCTGATTGCTAGACCACTGAAGTAGATCATGCAGAATTTTGTATACTCGTACCAATGTACTACAATTCAATGTAGCTAGAAGCGAAAAGTAGCCAATTATCTTAATACACCATTTATTATAAATGTTAGCGATTTATAAAAACATCGGGAAACAAGATGGCAACACTTGAAGACTGGCTTTAGATGGTGCACGAAAAACGGACAAGAATGATAGGCTGAACATTCTGGCTATGGCGGCGAAAACTATTGTTATTAAGAGAGTATTTAAGTAGAATAAAATAGATTTAACGAGAAAAGTAGTGGTTTCAATATAACTAGGTTCTTATTGAAATAAATGGTATGACTTACAAAGAATATAAACAACCGTTTAACCATTTTTAAACACCCGCCACTACAAGAATCCACGATCACAATGAATAAATTTCACTTTTTGTTAAGATAGCGGAAACGTAGTACCGCTTCAAGACGTTTCTGCCGACTGAGCACAGTGCAGGTACAGTCAACAACAAAAGCATTTAAACAAAATTAAAACAGAACAAGGTATTCTTAAGCAGTCTTAAGATTTGGCGAAATGTATAGAGTCTAACTCGATGTACATTGCTGAGTTTGACTGGTACTATAACAGCAATGACTGTAGTATTGAGAGGTGTTTTTACTCAGTTCACTGAGAGGTGTTTTTACATTTTTGTCTATAAGCTGAAGCTTATACGGGAAATACGTAATCTACAATGTCGGATACACATACAGTACGTATGTATAATGTTTAGATCACAATATATTCTGTGGTTTAGATGGACTGAGTAATCTTGGTGCTATGGACCGTGACAGGTACCGTCATCAGTGCGCACTGAGATGCGAAGGTATTCAGCCAGCAAACATTTTAACCCACATGATAAAGAAGGACTGTAATCTTAAAATAACGATAATTTACTTTATACTTCCGGATTGGATGGGTTAAATAAATTTCAGTCAAAATGTCACAATATTTGCGTAATGCCGTAGTACAATTAGCGTGAACTCTTAATTATTTTCGGACAGGGTAGAATCTTATGATATTTTCGTACCTCCATCACGAAGTCGTTGCAAACAACAAACGCAATGTACTATAACAGTCAAAATCAAGATGATCTACCCCAACCAGTGTTACTGGCAGTTAGTTGCTTCAATAAGAACCTGCTTACTATAAAACATTTTTCGTATTTTTAAATAGAATTGTGTTAACACCACTCAGACAGAATACGTTGTCGTACGCGCCCAATGCTAGCTTTCATTGTTATGAAGCGTCCTTTCGAAAAATGGTCTAATGTGGTCTTGAGCATTTCTACGCCCCAAAGCAGTTGCTTGGGCCCTGTTACACCACCGCTCTCATTACCCTATTTAGGCCATTGCTCAAATTAAGAGGAAACCTTAATATCCTTCTATGTCACAAACTCGAAAAATTAAAATGTACGTACAATCTAGAACTCCTGCTATTTTTGTTGTTATAACTAACTAATAAAACATTTTTGCAGAAATAAATTTGACAGGCACTTCTTTTTACATCTTTATCAGAATGTTTAATCTAGATGATGGCTAGAACAAAGGAAATTATAAACACTTTCATAAAATATACCATAAAACACGTCATACATACAACTTTCACAGTTTTTCACATTACTATAACAGGTTATTTATCGTGGTTTAATATTTTCATGGTTGCTAGATCGAATATCACAAAATTTTATCGACTGTCCTTTGTTGATGGATGACAGTTAATCGAAAGCTTGATAGGTCGATGGTTCGAAAGATAATTGATGGGTCATTTATGTCTATCTTAGGTATTTTGATTTGCATAAATAGGTTTTATAATATTTTAATTCACATATTTATTAATAAGGACTGGCAAAACCCTCCACTTAAGTGGAAGAGGCTCATAGTCCAGCAGTGGACTATAACGGGCCGTTGATATTAACATTTTTGCTTAACATTTTGTATTATTTTATAAACATACCTCCACTACCTTGTTTATTATTTTACAATATCAATCAGGCAGGCAGGTATACAACGTGTTAGCAACCTCTCGGATGGTAGGTCAGCCCATGAAACTGAACAACTTTTTATCAACGACTTTTTAAACACGACATTTTTTTTTAACTTTCATACAATTTGACTCGATCAGCTGATCAGTTCGTATGAAAATTCAAAAATTAATTAAGTATAGGCAGGAGCCAAGTTTGGGCTAACGAATTCTAAGTCTTTAGCGGCAAGAAACTGTGGAAGCGTTTGAGGAAGTGAAAAGCAAAATGGATCTTTTTGCTGACCCCATTGATGTGGTGAATCCAGGGGGGAGACAGAATTAATTTCTTGAATTATTGTCATGATCACGTGACTACATTATCTATTTAGATGTGACTTAATACTCAAATATTTGAGATTATTCTACCTTTAGATATAGATGCTAAATGACAAAAAGTCGTAAGTTGAAAAAAAAAAACAATTCTAAAGATTAACAGATTAGATTGGTTACTTAGGTACAAATTACGTTTGGTTCTCGTTTAATAAATATTACATTTTATTAAGTAAGTACCTATTTACAACATTATACCTACTTAATTTCTAACAAAGGTAACCTACAGAAAAAAAACTAAATCATATGATGCATTATATTCTTTCTTTTATATTCTTCTTCTTTATTATTACTAAATTCTTTGAGAGGACGCATATACGGATTGTACTCGCAAGAGCAAGCCATAGGGAGGCCATCTATGATTTAATCCTTAATCATCTCCACATTAGTCCACATCTTCCCCAATAGTGACAGTACTGGGAACCGAACAGGAACCAGCTATTCGAAGCACGTTATGTTGTATTGACATAATCAATTGTTTAGTGGGAAATAAGGTGGACGGCTTTAATAGACCAGTGAACCTGAAAAAATATATTAAATATTCAAAGCTAAGAATTGGCTTAAGAAAAAACACGGTTAGAGCACCTAATATATATATTTTTTGGCACGGTTTCTTTACTAGTTCAAATAATATGTTGGATATCATTCTGCCTTACACTTTTAGGAAGAAGGGGGTTTTTAAAAACGGTAACAATTAACGCAGTTGCTGCTGCTACTAAACCCTGGTTTATTTTTGTTTTATCTATAAAACCTGGGAACAACTGTTTGACATGCTTATACTTTTCGGACAATCAGATGATTCAGCCTTCAATATCCAGGTTTATAACTAATGTAGAGACAATGGCCTCGATTCGGGATGTATGCACGCTCTAATCCTTAATTTAAGTTAGTCTGTCCTTTTTACCTTTTAAAGATTGAAAAGGGACAGGAGATGGCCATTCTAATATTAGAGCTGTCAAACATCGAATTAGAACCTTATGGCCGTGTCGATTGCACAATTTTAGAGAGCACTTAAAACATGTGACTTAAAAATCTCTTAAACTGACAGCTATGCCCTTATTTTACGTTATCATTCGTTCAAATGAATATCATTCGTTCATCACCTCTCTTTCATTAGTCATAAAAACGAAAAGGATAGCTGGATTTTAAAATTAGAATTAGATCATGACATCCTGAATCGAGGCCAATGTGGCTGATTCTCACTGTCGCGCTCTTATCCTTAATTTACGAGGAGGGATCAAAAAGTAGTGAGAATGAAATAGAATATAATGACTATTGATACCTTAATAATTTATTTTTCTATATAGTCTCCGAGTCTCTCTACACACCGAGTCCAGCGCTTTTCCAAGGCTTCAATCCCTTAAAAAAAAAAGTTTTGTCTTGGTCCTGCTAAAAGCTCTCCACGGCATCCATCACCTCGTTATCGTCTTCGTACCTGTTTCCCCTTAAGTATTCTTTCAATTTGGGGAACAGATAAAAATCGCTAGGCGCCAGATCTGGTGAATAAGGGGGGTGGTCAACCAATTCGAAGCCAGCTTGCTGAATGGCAGCCATCGCAACTGCTGACCTGTGCGCGGGTGAGTTGTCGTGATGAAACAGCACGCCCCTTCGAAGTTTCCCTCTCCTTTTCTCTTTGATGGCATTCCTCAACTTGGGAATTAAAGCTGCATAATATTGGCCTGTAATAGTGGTTCCACGCTCCAGGTAATCAATCAACAATATCCCTTCTGAGTCCCAAAATATTGAGGCCATAACCTTGCCAGCCGATGCCATGGCACGAAACTTCTTCGGGGTCGGTGATGATGGCCGTTTCCATTGCGAAGATTACTGTTTTGTCTCAGGATCAAAATGATGGACCCATTATTTCGTCCATTGTTACGAAACGAGACAAAAAGTTCTCAGAATCTTCTTGAAACTTGTCCAACAATATCTTCGAAATGTCAAGTCGATTTTGTTTCTGACTGTCGGTTAACATTCTCGGCACCCATCTTGCGGAAACTTTTCTCATATTCAAAGATTGTTTCAATATAGATTGAATACTTCCATATGAAATGCCCGTTTCTTGAATTAAGTATCGGATGGTAACTCTTCGACTGCTCAATACAATTTTCTCGACTTTCGCAACATTTTCTTGGGTGCCTGACGTCGATGGACGGCCGCAACGATGTTCGTCTTCCGTGCTCGTTCTCCCTACTCGAAATTGAGAAGCCCACCTTGCGACAGTAGAATACGGCGGAACAGACTCTCCTAATGTTGCCTCCAAATCGCAATGAATCTCTTGAGTCGTTAACATTTTTAAACAGAGGTATTTAATAACGGCTCGCACTTCGTTTTTCTCCATTTTCGAGAACACGTTCCGACACGAAGCAAACAAATGACTACATTCAGAAAAAAACAAAAGAGAATCGAAGATTTTTTTTCTTTATTAATATTACAAATATGTATCTGAGCTATGCCTGCCAGTATTTTTTTTTCTTACCAAGGAGTATGTCGTTCTCACTACTTTTTGATCCCTCCTCGTAAGTTAGTCCGTCCTTTTCACATTTTAAAAATCTTTAAATTGCCATGGATTTTTAAGTCGGATGTTTTACGTGCTCTCTAAAATTGTGCAATCGTCTGGTCCATAAGGTTCAAATTCGATGTTTTACAGCTCTAATATTAGGATGGCCATCTCCTATCCCTTTTTAATCTTTAAAAGGTAAAAAGGAAAAACGAAAGAATTTGCTGGAATCGCTTCCATTATCTGATTAATGAAACCATAAGAAGTTTTATTTTGTGATAGTCGAAGCAGTTCTAAATTAAAATGTTGATTTATACCTGCATTTGACGCGCGCAAATTCGATTACATCTTGCATGAGCGACTTATCGAACGTAACCTTCTGTGTCTGTATTTCAGGTACACGCGAAAATAAAAACAATCAGATTTAAAAAATCTAATAATTAGAATACATAAAGATAGATAATATCAGAAAAATAGTACAGGATTGGCCGTGTTAAAGAATAGAAAAATTAATTTTAGTCCGCCACGTTAGATTACTAAAAAAATCTATATATATATATATAGAAATCAATTGCTGTTAGTTTGTGTCACTAAAACTCGAGAATGGCTGGACCGATTTGGCATGATCTTGAAATATTTGTGGAAGTTCAGGGAAGGTACGGTGAGTGAGAAACATAAATAATAAGTAACAGAAAAAAAAAACGACAATTTAGTTTTCCAATATAAAATTGTCAAGGGTAGGTGTAGGGTGGGTGTTTTGGGAAAAATGGTAGGACAACGTCTGCCGGGTCTGCTAGTATTGTATAAAATGTATTTTTTCTTTTTCGTCCGTGCGGCAAACAAAAAATGACGACGATACAGCAGCGCTCTGAAATTTCGCGTGACGTCACGTCTTGCTACAAAGCAATACAAGGAGTGACGTCAAAATCTCCTATTCGTGAACTTTGATGCAATATATCTTCGACAATTTGTATTAACTAGTCCCCTCATTTTAGCGTCGGGGGTTAAAAATATTTTACACATTACTTCTGAACTCCACGCTAGGTGATATGTGTGTTGTGGCAGTCCAAGACGACCGTTACATTAATTGATTACGTTAATTAGTACAAAACTAAAATAACAAAATGATCACGTGACTAATCTATTTTAGACGTGACTGAGGGATTTTATAAAATGTCAAAAAGTCGCAAATTGAAACAAAAATATTTTTCTATAGATTTATTTTCATTACGTTGTTTTTCGTTTTATAATTATTAGATTTTATTTACTAAGTTATTATTTACAACATTATACCTGTTTAATTTCTCACTTAAGTAATCTATAACAAAAAAATACAAATAAACCAATAATCCTCTCAAGGTACATTATATATTATACATATTATCAGCATAAGAATCGTATTCAGCATTATTATCACTACATTCTTCGAGAGGAAGCGGATACGGATCGTATCCCATCCATCCATCCATCTTTGATTGTAACCATCTCCACATACATCCAATCATGCGACATCACCAGGAACCGGGCAGTTACGAGCCGATTGACGCATCTTATGTTGTATTGGCATATTTGTTCTTTGTAAGGAAATATTCGAGACGGCTGCAATAGGCCAGGGTAACTGGAAAAAAAAATTGTACGATGAATAAAAAAATTATAAAGACGGCTAGAAAACGACCCCAAGTTTTCTATTTACTTGTGTAGTTCAACTACAGAGACGCGGGCAGCGCAGGACTGATCGTTTTGTGGAGATCCTTGGGGGAGACCTTTCTTCAGCAGTGGACGCCTTTTGGCTGAGATTTTATAATAAATTAAAAAATAATAATTAAAAAATTTTAATTAGTATAATATATACTCTCAGAGTAATAAAACATGGCTAAGAACACTCGGGATAAAATTATCTATGACACAAAAAAAAACTAAACGAAAATCGGTTCATCCGTTTGGGAGCTATGATACCACAGACAGATACACAGACAGACACGTGTTAAACTTATAACACCCCTTTTTTAGCGTCTCGGGGGTTAATAAAAGACGATCGCTCGAGGCGACGCGCGTCAGAAATTTTTGTATATACTACTCATACAATTACACATTTCAAAATTCGAAAAAAATATTGGGGAGTGCCAATGTAAAAGTAAGTAGGTACTCATTAATAATTTTTACTACCGTGTCGCGTGATTGTGATACAACATTTTTTTTTATTATTTTTCGCTTTATTATTATTAAAAGTAAGTAGATATACTGTACCTGCATTGGACAACATGAAATGTCTGCACAGGATTTGTACTGTTTTGCACGACGTGTCGGACATCACCGTGTGTATCTGTTATGTAATATATGGGATCCACCTGTTAAAAAAATGAAAATTATTCAGTTTAAAAGATTTCAGATTAATATAAAAATCTTAAATCAGAATTTCCGAATACAACCAATTGTCAACGATAAGAAAAGGGCTTTCACGATAAGATTAATATATTCATAATGTCTGTGTATTAGGTACCTGTAAAAACAAAGAGGATTTAAATATAAAAAAATGTTCTGCTGGTCTAAACTTACTGTAGTTTTAGAATTACAAGGCTGATTTATTTGATCAATTGTATCTCCATTTCGTACCTCAGTATCTTTTTTGTCTTCGTCTGGGTTTTCGTAATTTGTGACGTCTATATTCTGCAAATATTTATAGTAGGATTTTTAATTGAACGGAGTAATCTGACATATGGTGGGTTGCCGCTTTTTTGAGAAAAAAATATAGTGTTGTGCTAAAAAGATATGATTCAATCACTCATCTGGGCCACGTTTCACGAAGCAACAATTTACTAGTAACAAGTTACAATTTGATATTCATTGCGTAGCCAATTCGCCAAAACTGGAAGCCCTTATCGTTTTACCTCATTGTCTACGCAATGTACATCAAATTGTACTTGTAATTTGTAACTTGTAGCTTCATGAAACGGCTCCCTGGTGATATGGTCACTATGTAATGTGGACTCCTGGGGGAAGGACTAATGTCCTATAACACAGGTTTAAACTTAGTTTAGGCAACAGCCCTCCACAAAAATTGTATCTCCTGTGCTGAAATGTACATACTTAGTTTTGTGGTGTGGAGATAAAACATTTTTTTATTTGTATTATGTAAAACTAAGTCTATGTCAAAGTAAGTATGCTTAAGCTAAATAGATAGATAGATAGAAGTCATTTATTCATCCAAAAAAATATTTAACTTAACGAAAAGTTCAACGATGAGATGCAAAGGCAAGAGAAACATTCGAACACTCAGACCGGAGGTAAGAAGCCGAATGACGAACAATAGGAAAGTAATAATAATAAAAAAATAGACGCTTCTCCCGTCATCCAATAGGAAATTAGTTGTATGGATGAGTCATTCGTTTGTGTCGCAGCTGCAAGTTATCTCTTAGAAATATAAAAAAAACACTAATTACTTTTATTACCTACCTACATAAAAAGCCTGACTGTTGTTACCAGTAATACTAAAACCAACTCACCAATTCTGATGGATTCCAACTATTGCGAACTGCATGATATGTAGACGAAGTCTATGTTTATAGGCTGGGGTAACAAGCATTTTTTTATATTTAATAGTGTGAATGATTCAACTCACTTGAGTTAGAATTGAACTGAAAACATCACTAAGATTATGGAGCTGGCAACATTATTTTTCTGTCTAATGTCAAATTACTCCGTTCAATTAAAAATCCTACTTTAGAGAGTAGATTTATTATCAATAAGTTAGTATACCTACATATTCTTCTGATGAATAGTTTCTATAACAAGTAGGTATAATACTTACCTTAGGTTATAGGTACTTATTTATGTTATAGGTACTTATTTATTTACTATCGCTCAAGTTCCTCGAAAGGATATTGTAATAAATAAGCTGATAACAAATTGTGTGACATAATTATGGGCTAAATTCAAAGCTTTCCTCACTCACACACACACACACACACGCTTCCACAGACACTCGACCCACGTCCACAAACTCATTCACTGGGTGTCTTATTTACACACATGACTTCTCACATTCATTAAATGCACAAATACCGCTGTTAGATGTAAATAAAACATAGTAGTTTGATTTATTCTCGATCACTACAACCGATACAACTAACGCTTAATTTAATGTCCATTCCACAGGGGAAGTACACCTGGGGTTCTGGTGACCTGAAGCACAGACTCCCGTCTATTTCAGGCACCAGTCTCCACATGTACCTTAGTATACGGAAATGTATAATTAAGATTGTTGGTTTAGTTTTAAGGTTATTTGTGGAGAATTTAAATAAATATTATTATTATTATTACTCACATTTTTTCTGCATGACTAATCAGATTTCCTTGTATGGATAATTGCTGTCATAAAAACAAAAGTTCTGTTTTTCACATCCATTCGGCATATTCACTGAAACAAGGAACCACGTCAGAAGACAAAAACTGGAACTTAATGGCGCCACTAGTGACAGTATTGTCATCTCTGTATTTTGTGCGGGTAGTTTTCAGCTTTTAGTTGGCCAAATAAGTGGTTTTTAGAGAGGTATAATTTACCATCTGTAGCGCAAGATATTAAAATTAGAAAATAAGTAGTGAAAAATGTTAATAAAAATAAATAAAAATACACGTGTTTCTGGTTTTTTTTTATTTTTTATTTATTTGCAAAATAATATCAATTAAAGGGAGTGTAACAGATATGTCACATTGCATCAAAGGGTAACTTAACTTAGGTGAAATAGTCTGAAGCAATTGTTGTGTTTATTGTAACATAGAGCAACGCCACATTTCTCACACATTGTTTGTGAGACATTTCACTAGATTAGTTTAGTGATAGGATCATATCACTAGTAAGATAGTAAAGTTATAGACAGCTTCCATATGACTATTATCCGGTATTGATCATATCCCTAGTGATATGACCATATTACGCCTATTACTATCTTACGGCGACATATATACACTGCCTATGTAAACAGTACAAAAACTGACCAGATACGTGGGTGGGTGAGTTAGTAATATGTAACTATTGTATTTTTTTATATTGCATGTTCTCTAGCTACTCATAACACGTTGGGAACTTGACAAACTGATGAAACCTGCACACTCCTGCGATTTTGTGTGAAGTCGACCAACCCGCACTGGGCCAGCGTGGTTGACAAAGACCGAATCGTCCTAATTCAGGGTAGGCTCTAACCCCTCGGTGGAGACGTATATGAACGACAGTATAGACTTAGAATTTTGTTATTACAGATGTAATCCGTACTTCCCGTGGCCCCGAATCTGGAAGTCATGCTATAATTCTAATTTTAAAATCCTGCTTTCCTTTTCATTTTTATGACCAATGAAAAAGAGGAGACGAAATTAGGTAACCGAATGATATTATTTTGACTAAATGATAACCTAAAATAAAGGCGTTGCTGTCAGATTAAGATATTTTTAAGTCGCACGTTTAAAATGCTCTCTAAAATAAAATTGTGCAATCGTAGTGGTCATAAGGTTCAAATTCGTTGTTTGACAGCTGTAATATTTGGAAAGCCATCTCCTGTCCTTATTCAATCTCTAAAAGGTGAAAAAGACGGACAAACTTAAATTAAAGATTAGAGCATAACAGTGAGAATTAGCCTCAAAGAGTATTTTTTCTTAATTATAGGATCTTGGAAGAGAATAAGAAGTAATAGGATAAGTTTAGATTTTAATAAATTTTCATATAAATTTTACACCAATCCATGAAGACAAAGCCTGCGCCTACGATGATGGCTACATTTGGATTGCTCGAAAATTGAACTTAAGAAGACAGTAAACTGTGCGATAAATGCGTTTTACCGCCACGAGTGCGATTTTCATTACCATGCCACGGCAAGTACGGATTACATCTGTAATAACAAAATTCTAAGTCTATACTGTCGTTCGTCTCCACCGAGGGGTTAGAGCCTACACTGAATTAGGACGATTCGGTCTTTGTCAACCACGCTGGCCCAGTGCGGGTTGGTCGACTTCACACAAAATCTATAAAAAAATTCGCAGGAGTGTGCAGGTTTCATCAGTTTGTCAAGTTCCCAACGTGTTATGAATAGCTAGAGAACATGCAATATAAAAAAGTACAATAGTTACATATTACTAACTCACCCACCCACGTATCTGGTCAGTTTTTGTAATGTTTACATAGGCAGTGTATATATGTCGCCGTAAGATAGTAATAGGCGTAATATGGTCATATCACTAGGGATATGATCAAATACCGGATAATAGTCATATGGAAGCTGTCTATAACTTTACTATTTTACTAGTGATATGATCCTATCACTAAACTAATCTAGTGAAATAGTTATTATCGATCAAATGACTGTACGAAGCATTTCATTATTATAAAAAAATGGATAAAGTACAGTATAAGTACAATCAGGGCGGGTGCGAGCGTAGCGAGCACCGGAGTTCGGGGCACCCCGACATTAGGTTAGAAGGCGCTTCGCTCGCCTGGCTCCCTCCGCCATTTCTTCAGGGTTCTTGTGACCGCCCATGCCTGTTTGCAGGCATACAATTTGGGTAATTTTGATCAATAATAACTATTTCACTAGATTAGTTCCCATATCCCTAGCAAGATAGTACATAGGAGCTTTCGTATGACTATCATCCTGTAGATGATCATATCCCTAGAGATGTGACCATATTACAGCTACAACTATCTTACGGCGACATATATAAAACAATAACAATTGCAACCATAACCCCCATTTGAACGGCTGTGACTATTAAAACCACCAACGACACGCAGGCAGGCCGGCACCAATGTCATCATGGAGGTGGTTTACATCACGGAGACATTGTATTTGTCTTGTGCATGGCGTGAATATAAGAATGCAATATGCAGTGATTTCATTAAAACCAACTGAAAATTTCCCAGTGAGATGCACTAATATTATGTAGCCCTCATTATGTTATTTTTTTGCTACTGTTTTGTTTATTTTCCTCGCAATCGAGATGAAAAGCAGAGTGTTTACCTTGTTTTTTTTTAAGACATTACAATTTCTTCACTTATATATACTGAAAAAAAAACTTATACAAAGTTTATGCTCAGAAAAGCATCGTCGCCCGCTAATCACCGGTATAATATATTATATAAGTATACCAAAAAACTAGGCCCAGCCTGAAACTGATCGACTCCGCCCTTACACTATAAGCGCCCGCGCTTATGCTACGCTCGTGCGTGCGCCAAAATACTTCGGGTGTAATTGACCGCTTTCACCCCTTGGTTAATAAATACTTATTTATTAAATAAATTAAAAACCAATCATGATATAATTAAAGTATATTTTTCAGTTTGTTAACACAAATTTTATTTATTTTATTTTGTCCGGAATACAGTAGGATGTTTTTCTGTATATAAAAAATAATTAAAAATTAATTACCTAAATAATATATTAAACTATTCACAGCTGTATCTTACCACCTAAAACAATTTTACAATTGATAAATAAATAGTAATAAAAATTTAATCATCATTCTCCTGCCCTGTTCCCTTTATTTGGGGTCGGCGCAATATGTTTTCTTCTTCCATTCATCCCTGTCAGACGTCACATCACTATTCACTCCCTTCTTACACATATCATCTTTCACGCAATCCATCCATACTTTTCTGGGTCTACCCCTACCTGCTTTTCCATTTACTCTCATATCTAGCATACGTCTGGTGGTATGGGATTCCTCTCTTCGCATCACATGCCCATACCACGACAGCCTGTTACTCCTCAACTTGTCCACTATGGGTGCCACTTTCAAGCTTCCTCTTACATACTCATTTCTTATTCTGTCTTTCCTCGTCACACCACACATCCATCTTAACATTCGCATCTCAGCTACATGCATTCGTCTTTCATCCATGTCCTTAACGGCCCAACACTCAGATCCATACATGACGACAGGTCTTATAATGGTCTTATAAATTTTTCCCTTTAATTTTAAAGGGAATCGGGAGTCGCAAATGGTCCCTGTGACCTGTCGCCATTTCATCCATCTCACATTCACTCTATTTTTTACGTCCCGATCGATCTCACCGTCGTTCTGAATGACTGAACCAAGGTACCGGAAATCGGAGCAAACTGGCAGGGGTGCACCATCAAGCGCAATGGGCAGAAAGCTGGAGAGACCGCCGAAATCACAGAACATGTATTCAATTTTGGTTCTGCTGATCTTCAAGCCAACACTCTCCAGTTTCTGCTGCCATTTCTCCAATTTACTCTGAACCTCAAGTCCATCTTCCCCGACGAGTACGATATCATCGGCAAACAGCATGCACCAGGGCGCCTCATCCTGCAAGTCCAATGTCAAGGCATCCATTATCAGGAGGAAGAGGTACGGGCTTAGCGCCGACCCTTGGTGCAAGCCTACAGCCACATCAAACTCGCCGGAGGTGCCAGCGGCCGACCGGACGTGCGTGCTAGGTCGACTGTACATTGCACGTATCAACTCAACATACTTCTCAGGCACACCTTTCTCTCTCAGGGCCCACCACAAAACCCTACGAGGTACCCGGTCATATGCCTTTTCGAGGTCAATGAACACTATGTGCAAGTTCTTTCTTACACGCCTGTACTTCTCTAGCAATTGCCGGAGCGCAAATATGGCATCCGCTGTTCCTCGACCAGGCATAAAACCGAATTGGTTTTGTGAAATTTCGCTCTCTTCTCTTATTCTTCGTTCTATCACTTTTTCCCACACTTTCATACTGTGTGACATTAGCTTTATTCCTCGATAGTTACCGCAGTCCTGTACATCACCTTTATTTTTAAATATAGGCACAAGTGTACTATTGCACCACTCGTCCGGGATCGCCCCTTCTTGCAGCAACTTATCGAAGAATAAAGCCAACCACTTATATCCATCCACATTCAGTAACTTCCATACAACAACTGGTATTCCGTCTGGCCCCATAGCTTTACCATTCTTCATACTTTTCACAGCAGCTTTGACTTCATCCATGCTCATCTTTCTCACTAGACCTTTATTTTTTGGTGGATCATTTAAAGTTCCGCTCCATATGTTTTCCTCATTCATCAGTCTTTCAAAATATCCCTTCCATCGGTCTTTTATATCCTCATCATTCGTCAGTATCTTCCCATTTTCATCTTTTATACATTTCACATGCATAATATCTCTTGCATTCTTTTCTCTTGCTTTTGCCAGTCGGTATAGCTGTTTTTGGCCTTTAGGAGTATCGAGAGCATCGTAGATTTTATCTTGGGCCTCTGCTCTGGCAATAGCAACAGCCTTTTTAGCTTTTCTTTTACACTCTTGGTATACTGACTTTTTTGCATTCTTTTCGCTTTCATTCCTGACATCCACTACCTGCCATTCCTTAAATGCTACTTTCTTCTCTTTCAACACCATTTGTACTTCTTTATTCCACCACCAAGTTTCCTTTTCAACCATTCCTTTTCCTTTAGATTCCCCAAGAACATCCTTTGCTACACCTTTTATGAATCCTGCCATCTCATTCCAGCACTCATTTACACCTTTATCTTCCATACTCCCCATTTCTATCATCCTCTCTACAACCCTTTCCCTGAATTTGTCTGCCTGCTGCTTCTTCTCCAACATATGCCATTTAATTCTTGGAGCACGATATAATTTGCTCTTATTTGCTTGGACAGTTATTTGAACTGTCATAACTAACAGCCTATGTTGGGAAACTAAAGCCTCGCCCGGTAGCACTTTGCAGTCTTTAACACATTTGAGCATACTTCTCTTCACTAGAAAGTAGTCAATTTGTGTTCGGTGGTGGCCACTTTTATAGGTTATTAGATGTTCATCTCTTTTTTGGAACCACGTATTTGTTATGGCCAGGTCAAAGGCTGAAGCAGCTTGCAGTAAATTTTCTCCCTCATTGTTTCGGCTACCGAAACCGAATCCTCCGTGTACTCTTTCATAGCCACAATTATATTTCCCTACATGCCCATTAAAATCACCTCCAACATAAATTTCTTCACTCTCCGGTACATCCATCAATACTCTATCAAAATCCTCCCAGAACTTCTCTTTTGTTCTATCATCACAGCCAACCTGTGGAGCATAGACACTTACTACATTCAAAATAAGATTTTCCTTTATTACTTTCAAAGCGATTACTCTGTCACTCACTCTCTTTACTTCCGTCACACCTCCTTTCAAATCACAGTCTAACACGATTCCAACTCCATTTCTCTTACCATTCGTTCCACAGTAGTAAAATATATAACCCTCCCCAATTTCCCTAGCTTTTGAACCCTTCCATTTCGTCTCTTGCAGGCAAGCAACATTTATTTCTCGTCTTTTCAAAACATCCGCTAACTCTCTACCTTTTCCAGTCATCGTTCCTATATTCCAACTTGCATACTTCAATCTTACGCTCTTTACTTCCTGGGCTCGCTTCTTACGTCGCACCCGCCCAGGTTGATGCGACAACCCTAACCCACTTCCCACAGGTGCCGGGTGCTGCCCCTGCGCGTCGCCTCTGGGGTACGCCCTAGTCCTATCACAATCACAAATCATACCGTTAGTCATATTGCAATTGAGTTTTGGCAGTAATTTTACAGCCGGCCGCCTGCCTGACACAAACCATCCTTGGGAATGCTGTTGATCGCAGTTGCAGAAGTCTTAGCGTAAGGATGCTGCTGCCCATCCTCCGTTAAAAATTTTTACTTCTGCCAACCCAGAATGGTTTGACCGCCATTATTCGGTAGACTGACTGCACCGCAGGGGCCAGAAGGCACCATGCAGTGGGCGGTGGGGTCGTCACTTCCCTACGCCAAATATAAGTAATAAAAATTTAATAAAACTTAAAAAAAAACAATTGTAACTTTTTCATAAAAATGAAATGCTTCCTAGTCAATATAACGAATCTACATACATACATATACACACACACGAAAAGAGATCACTGTGTTCAAAATAGTTTTATAAAAAACGACGACTGTGTGTGTATGCGCCGCCACCTTTATAGCGTTTATTAAACTTAATTTATGAACCTACATAATATTTTTATCACACTGATTCTAAAAAGCAGGAGCATTCTACGCCGATAACCAAATCCTTCACTTTATACGTCGGATGTTCGTACACTAATACTGAGATAGTGCCTTTGTCAGACCTGCACCTCGGTGTTAAACGCTGAGCTTCTATTTCATTTCTGAAATCTCTGAAGCAAGGCTTGTCTTCTTTTCTGAAACAAAGTAAAACATAACTATGAGCGTTGTTATTTATTTGACATTCATAATATTTGGTGTAGTTTAGTTGGTGATAAAAGCGAGTGTACGAGTACTTCGCGTGTGATCTGAATGCAGCTCTGATGTATGAGACAACTGTTGCCTTTGAATGAATGTAATATAGTTTTCATTACTCATACTCTGAAAGTAGTTCGGAAGTTGCCTGAGGAGCGGATTGAAGGTAATACTTTTCAGCCCGGAGGGAGAATCACTTTCAACTCACAGCTGTCATTCATTCATTAATTTTCATTCATTCTGGCAAATTATTAAAAATAAAACTGGTTCTAATTTCACATTTCTATTGAACTATGTTCCATCTTTCTATATAGCCACTCAATTACAGCGCAATGTTAAATTGAAATAACATGAAGTTAAGTATTAATTAAAGAATATTTATTTTTTAAATGACTTTATTATA
>OX579648.1:7091456-7207396 GCA_951230895.1 Carpatolechia fugitivella | reverse complement strand
GGTGTATATAAAAATATTATTGATTAATATATTATTAATATTAAATATTAATCATTAAAAATAATAATTATATAATATACAAAAAAAAAAATATTAATTATATAATTAATATAATATTAATTATATTATATTAATTATATAAAAATAAATATTTTATTATACTTTATTATTTTATTTATTATATTTATTACAGATTTGAATTCGCTGTTGATCGTCCATCTTGGGCTAACTAAAGAGCTTAACTACTAAAATGACGTGTAAACACTTACTTAAAATTTAGTCGCTTAAAATTTAGTTGCTACTTGACAACTTAATACGTGTAAACCAGCCATTAGTCGCCTTACGACACCCACGGGAAGATTAGGGGTTGGTGACAAATGTATTCTACTCTGCCGTCACCACACGGCATTTTGAATGAAGTAATATACTTTATTGCAAACAAATACAAACAGATAAACAATATTTCAGAAAATTGGAGTTATACTATATTAATTCTGTGATTATGTACAATTGCCGGTCTCATTGCTAAGGTAGCAATTTCTTTCAGGCAACAAGATAATAAAAGAGACAATTCAAATTTATTACAAAGATGCGGCCTTTTTTAACGGACCTACTCGCTATTTACAAAGTAGTATATAGAAGGCGCGGGCTTACGGTTACTATAAAAAAACGAATGCTAAGATTCAGATCGCGCGCGAACAGTACATTTGTTGTGTAAAGAACTTACCCGGACTTGCAGCTGACTTTGGGAATCAATTGTTTGAAGTATCTCGGCGACTGGACAACGGTTAGATTTGCTTTCCTCATTCGAATAACATAAGGTTGTATTTCCTGAAATTAAATAATTAAAAATTATTAAGTGTAAATAAAATACTAATAATATTAATATAATTAATAATAAATAAAATAATAATAATTTTATAATTAATATAATTAATTACTGTCAAAAATTTGATCTCTATCGAGATTTAATTGACAAGGTAAGGTCAATGATGGTAATAACCATCATGGATTTTAAGTAATCGGCTGTTTATTGCATATAAAGTTAGCTATCTGATCCAAATAGTTAAAAGACTTACCTCCGTTTCTGCACAGCATAATATGTCTCTATATTCAGGGTCACAATGGTAATCCGATGTTGCTCTTTTAACTCTTGAAGGGAATCCACTCTGCGCCTATAATTTACATGAAAACATAATTTTAAATTGTCGTATTCTATGAGTTTACAACCGTTTACAACTCCAAGGAACTTAGTATTTGGTTTTAATTTCAACTTGATACCTCTACTCCTAACGAAGTGGTCTTATTTTTAGGAATATGAAAGAAAAATAATACTTCAGGATATCGTTAGAAAAAATAAGAGAATATAAAAGTTGGCAAAATTTACCAACTTCTAGAGTATCAAAACTTTAGGGTTCATCAGAAAATTAAGCAAAAAATGACAAGACCATAATTATATTATATTAAAATAAAAAAAAAACAAGGAGGCTAACAAATTAAAGATGAGAAAAGAGAGAGAGAAGAGAGAGAGAGAGAGAGATGAGAGAGAGAGAGAGAGAGAGAGAAGAGAGAGAGAGAGAGATGAGAAGAGAGAGAGAAGAGAGAGAGAAGAGAGAGAGAGAGAGTACGAAAGAAGAGTACGTGAGAGAGAGAAGAGTACGTATAAGATGAGTATGTATATTTTTACTTACCAGTCTTTTAATGATAGGTTTGTCGTCAAAGTTTGGGTAGTCATCGGGCTTCTCGGTTACAAACTCGTACGTTTCTTCTGCCTTCACTAGCAGAATATACACAGCACACATCTAAAACATTAGAAGTAAACACCTTTTATTAAATCATTACTGACATTTATATATTACATCTCTAATAAAAAAAAATAACGACAACTTTGGGCCTACACACACACACACTCACACTCTTGTGTGCAACAAAGTATATCTATAGATAAAAAATAGTTACTTAATTACCGTTACGAAAATAATAGTGTAAGATGTCATTTTTAAATTACGCGTGTAGTTGTAGTCTTTAATTTATTAATAGGATTATTTTCAGTAAGTATTGAATGGGACGTCTGACTTGACGGACAATTAGTTTATTATACATAAACATTACTCGATCAATTGTATTTATATACGCGAAGGGCGTAAGTAGGTAAGTACTTAGTTTCCTTAAGTTATATCGTTGAGTAATTAATTAAATATTCTCGAATTAAACTAATGCACTTTTTATATCGTAGGAACACATCTAACATTTCATTTATTTTCTATTCGTTTTAGCTTGATCCTTTTGGTAGATACAAACAAAAAAAATATATAAAAAAAACTATACAGTTGTATGGACGTCGTCGGTCACTTACAGTTTTAATAAATGTATAATAATGAAAGAATAATATTGTATAGAAATTTATAATTTATGTTCAAATTCTTTATCCACAATTACATCCAAACTTCGCAATAAATTACTGAAGAAATATAAATTGTATATAATTTGACATCTCCAAATATATTATTTTCCCGTCGTCGTCGATTTGGCTTGAAAGAATAGAAACGGATTTAGTGATGTAATCCGTTGAATACAGGAATTACCAATAAAACTGAATCGGTTTCTCCCCGCAATAGAAGTGCCACTAAACTAATTATGATTACGCAATTACAATAACCATTATATCAACTTGTGTATTGAAAGGTTTTGATATTCTACTAGGAATAGAGTAGACCAATTTGTTGAAATGTTTGATGCAAAAAAAATATGGGAGTGTCATTACAAAATATTGTAGCAAAAGGAAACCACGTGGACTAATTTCGCTGGTAATTTTAAAAAATAACGGAACAAGTCAAAGAACAAGTTTATTTAAGTATTTTGAAATAGGTGTATACTTGACACCACGGATATGTAGGTAGAGACAAATGAGGCGCATTTATGAAAAACGTTAATTGAAAAGCGTAAGTTCATAACATTGGGGGTTACTGACAACGAACTATGAAAGTAAATAACATGTAAATTATTAAGGTCTAAAACTGTGTCTAAATCATAATAGGGTTTTGTATCAAAAAGTTAAAAAGGACCCTTACGGAGCAGCATTTCATAATGCTATCAACTCATCATCATCATCATCATAATCATGTGGGTAATACGTATAAATATATTCTGAGGTTGATGACCAACATTTAGTTTGGAATTTGGAACAGTTGTAAAATAAAGCTAGGCCTAAAATACCTTGTTGTTTTATAGCACGCAACGCTTGGTAAGTTTTCTTCTTTTTCATATTGTAGGGTCGACAACCTAACAAACCCTGGTGTCAGCGTTATAAAGCAGCCAGCAAAGGCTACCCATATGGCTTGTGTAACGACTACCTCAGAAGATGGCTCCTAAATACGGAATAATTTTTCTTTTCGGACAACCAGGTGATTCAGCCTGCAACGTTCTAATCAAATTGGGGAAAGTCTCACAAAGAGATTTTTGTTTGACTGTGTAAACTGGAAAGACTGGAACTGGAAAGACTGGAGAACACCAACAGGTTCTCATTTACATTAAAACATGCCTTATATTAAAGTTTATATCTTGTACATTACATTACTTTTTATTTCACTTCAATACGAGTACATGCAATATTACCAAAGTTATGGCTGCGAGAAATTTAAGCACCTTTTTGAATTACGAAAATTTCCGCGCGCTTTTACTCGTAGTCCTGCGTGTGACGTCATATACAGCCTAGCAGTGTTCGCGGGCGGTGTAATAGGTACGTTGCGTGCGCTGTGCGGAGGATTCTTCAATTTAGTTTTGCTTCAATTTGTTAATAATTTACGTTTTTATATTTAATTGTTTCGGTAATCGTGGGGGCTTGCCAAGGTGGATGAAGGTTATGAGAAAGGCAACTCAAATAATCTTCCTACCGTAGATATAGTTGTATGGTGGCCCAATATTTCATGGTGAATAGTGATTTTATGGTAGCTGAAGTCCGTGGAATAAAAATGAAAAGGTATGAAAGCATTTATCTTATAGTCCTATTATTTAATTTGTAATTATCATCATCAGGAAGTAGATAAGTGAAAAAGTAGATAGGTACCTAGGTTCTTAAAGGTTTACAGATTGGCTTGTTTACGAAAAAACATGACGTAAGTAGATAGTAAATAGTAGTTGTTTACCTGGTACTCATATTTTTTTTGTACTAAATTAGGTAGTAATGAGTACCTAAGTAATGAAGGCACCACCGTTTACTACTGCCACACCACAGTACAGTCTGTCTAAAGAGAGTAGAAACGGAACTGATTTCAGAAATATCCATAAGTCAGAGCAAGATAGCATCATATAAAATGGTAACACTGCAAAGGTGGTGGAGCCCCTATTAATTTCTACTCTTTTTAGATAGACTGTATAATAAGAGTACCTACTACCGGCGCCCGCGCGAGTTGTACATACCGAAGCGGGCGGTAGGCTTTATATTGGTCGCGAACTGCAAGATACATTGACTTGTTTGTAAAGTATCCCTGCTTTCCCCATTTGAATTTAGTGCGATTATGTTAATTCTAGCTATTATTAAAAACACTCATGAAAACACACATGAAAATTACTATGGGCTATCGTGTTAGCAAAATAACCAAAACATCTGGGGTGATAGGTCAGCCCATGAAACTGAATAACTTTTGTTGCACAATTATTCATTATTCGCAATTATATTATTTTTAATTTCATACAAATTGACTCTATCAGCTGATCAGTTTGTATGAAAGTTTTAGAGTTTTGGTTTTTAAAAAGTTGTGAAACTGCATTTGTACAGTTTTATGGGCTGACCTACCCCGAAAGGTTTTCCGTTATTTTGCTAACATGTATAATTTGAGCTGACATTTTATAAACTACAAAACTTTTTTCTTTATCTTTCTTTCCTTTTTTGAAGGAAAAAGCTTTTATCTTACCTACCCTGATTCATAAACTCTTTTTTTTTTACGGACCTAATCACTATTTATACCAGAGTGGTAATATAGTGGGCGCGGACTTGCGGGGGAGCAGAAGGCTCGTACACCTTAGGAATTTTATGACAACGTATCTGGGGGCGCCCTCAGACGGGCTCGGACCGCGGCCCAGAACGTTGCCAGGGCGAGAAGCGCATCGGAGAAGAATGACCCCTACCGGGTCTTACTGAATTAAACATAAACCCCAATATATTCATCGAGCCGTGCTTAGCTAATACGCAATAATACCTACTCTAACTATAACTGCTATTTACTATTGTTTCAGACTATAACTACCATTTGCCAATACGACCAAGAAGAACGGAGGCACACATGTACTCACTCACGCATATGATCGCCGCAGGCCTGCTCTATATCAGATTTACATTACATTTTCTAAGATTTCATTAAAATGTAATTATATTAGCACACTTTGCTTCGGAATAGTAAGTAAGACTGCAACTTACAATCATATACAGTTAGTTTGTCAAGTATACCTATAAGTCGGCGTTCCGCTGGCAGCGCTAGTAGTCATATAGAATAGTGTATTTCAGCACCGAGTATGAAACGACGAGAACTGTCAAAAAAAGAAGTTTTTTTTTTGTGAAGTTTTACGCTTATGGCAACAATGCCTTGAGAACTAAATATTGCCAGAACATGGATTAAAAAAATTACATTTACCAACTTTAATTTATAGCTCAGATTATCACGAGCAAAGCAACCTATAAAAGTTAAAAAGAGTAGGTATTATTATTAAAAGTACCTGGGCGACCGAGTTTTGCTCGTGGAACATCCGGTTTTTAAACTAGTAACGTAACCCTTAATTTTTTCATAATAAATAAAATTAAAAGAAAAAGTATAGTAATTTAGATTTCTGTAAAAAAAAAACTAAATGAAAAAGTAAAAAAATAAATAATAAATATATAAAAAAGTAATAAATAAAAAAAAAAAACATAAAAAGTAAGTACTACAGGATTCGACCTTGAGAGTTACATAGTCTCCCGACTGAGCTATTGTTTCGTTTTTGGGATGTCGAAATTACCGGTCTATTCTAATGATATCGCGTAGCAATATTTTAATGCCTGAAAACACGGGAAAGCCCGTTTCACTAAGAATGAAACCAAGCTAGATCGATTTATCGTCCCCGAGACCCCCTATATACTAAATGTCATCGAAATCGTTGCAGCCGTTTCCGAGATTCTCATTATAATATAGGTACAAGAATTGCTCGTTTAAAGTATTCGAGCTTAGCTCGTTTATTTTTTTTGTAAGACACCTACGCATTTCGATAAACTCTACTTACTTCATACGTTCAGAAGAAAGTACACGCGGCTAGATATAGTAGCACCACTCTTATACTTTAAACGAGCAAGATAAGAATAATAAGGATCTCGGAAACGTACGGCTGCAACGATTTCGCAATTTAGTTTCGGGGGCAATAATAATAATAAAAAAAAAACCTTTATTTCGCTCCCACAACAGTATAGTTAGGTAAAATTGGAACAGAAACCTTATATAACAATACAAGTTCAAACGGTAGTTACTGATTAAAACGATAAATCGATCTAGCTTATAAAATAGATTTCCCCGTATTTTCAGGCTTAAAAGAATTGATACGCGATATCATTGAAATAGAAAGGTAATTTTGGCTCAGTCGGGACACCGCGAGTTTGCAGTTTGAATCTTGACAAATATATTTTTTTTATTTCTTTGTTCTTTTTTCGTTTGTTTCTTTTTTTATATTTCTTTTATTCTTTCATTTAGTTATTTAAATACAAAAATGAAAGAAAATTTCTGATAATTTTTTTGGTGGTCTGAAAGTTTTCTATCAGATGGCCCGAGTAAAACGAGGAAAAGAATGTATTATAAAATAATAGGATGGGACTTTTGATAGGATTCAGAAAGGATTATATTATAGGAAAATAAATTATTCCCATACCAACTAACCTGCCAACTTATTAGGAGTAGTTCCAATTTTAGTGGTAAAGGCGGCGCTAGTAGTAATATAAATGCATTTATTGAGGTTGCGTGGATAATTTCGATGAAATTTTGCATTATATGAGGTTTCGGGAAGAATAAATTGATCTAGCTAGGTTTAATTTTTTGTAAAAATAGATTTCCCTGCATTGACAATAAATTAGGATCGGAATTTGGATAGAATTCAGAAAGGAAATTAAATTATTATTCCCATGCCTAACAGTGGTAAAGGCAGCGCTAGTAGTAATATAAAATTGAATTTGTTGAGGTTGCATGGATTAAATAACGTCTCCGTGGATAAAATAGCATTTTCCATTTCTGTGTTACATATCTGAAAAAATAACTGAAAATACTTTTAAATGCTTTTTTAGAAAAAAATTTCGTCACTATGTGAGTTGTAGTGCCATCTGTTGCAGAACTTTCGGTGTACAAAGAAAAACGAAATGATTTTCTGTAAAGGTATTTTAATTGAACTAAGTTAATGAAAAAATAGTAATAACAACGACGACGACGGTAAGTAATAAATAAAAAAACATACCTATAAAAATTGCTCTATCTGTTGGAAAAAATTTAGACCACGAAAAAATAAGGTACTAAATAAGAAATTTTTATTTCTGACATTTTAGTATTTAAATAACTAAGAATTAAAAAGTTAAAAACAAACAAAAAAAGAAACATGAACAAAAAAATAAAAGAGTACATTCATGTGGATTCAATTGTCTGACCTTCGGTTTCATTGCTTCCCGGTTCCCCAACAGAGCCACGAAATTAACCTTCTCTTTTAATGATATGGCGTACAAATTCTTTTAAGCCCGAAAACATGGGGAAATCCTGTTTTACCAAAAACAAAAGCTAGCTAGATCGATTTATCGTCCCCGAGACCCCCTATATACCAAATTTCATCGAAATCGTAGCAGCCGTTTCCGAGATTCTCATTATATATATATTCATTCTGAATGATGATGATAGGTATATACAAGAATTGATCGTTTAAAGTATTAGATAGATATTAGAGATAAGACTTTCATTGTGGTGTGGTGGGGATGTATGTGAGCTGTAGATGACGAATATTTAACAAAAAAATATAAAAAAAATATTTTTAAATACTTTTTTTTCTTTTTGCCTCAGGGTTACAATGAAGTATTTAAGTATAATAATTATTTCAATACTTTTATAGACAGAAATACTTTTATATCAAAATTACTTCTTTTTGATATGTAAAGGCTCAAATAAATTTAGAATTAGTTAACTTTCCTTTGTATCTGTCAACATTCAGCATTAGTTTTTGAATAGCACTGTAGTAAGACACGCGTGTGCGCTGTGTGTGTTACACAGTTGCATGATTGTTTACTGTTATCATTAGGACGATGCCATAGTTTACCATTTTGTAATGTGTAAATTTATAATGATGAAAAAGAATGGTAGTTTTAAAATGAGTTCAGTTTTATGGTGATTTTTATTATTTA
Source organism: Carpatolechia fugitivella (assembly GCA_951230895.1). NCBI lineage: Eukaryota > Metazoa > Arthropoda > Insecta > Lepidoptera > Gelechiidae > Carpatolechia > Carpatolechia fugitivella. Next base: position 7,199,004 of record OX579648.1, on the reverse strand, counting down.
GCACTAGTTTTAAAAGCACTAGACTTCCAATTTTATAAGTGAATACTTTGATTCAAGGTTTTACTCGGCATGGATATAATACAAAATTGCGAAATAACGCGATAACGTGCAACGTGAAACTTCTTCTGAAGTTCAAATCAAATCAAATCAACGGCCCGTCACAGTCCACTGCTGGCCCATGGGCCTCCTCCACATTAGTGGAGGGTTTTGCCATAATCTCCACGCTTGGCAGGCGGGTTGGAGATCACAGATTAAAAGGTTACTGTATCAGAGAGCGCTGCTGCCCGTTCCCTGTTCAATATGTAGTCCCTAAGTCGCCTCTTACGACACCCACGGGAAGAGTAGGGGTTGGTGACAAATGTTTTCTACTCTGCCGTCACCACACACTTCTGTAGTTACGTTACCTTATTAAAGAAAAGCCACGTCGTTGCAGTCACAATAGCGGAATAGCGGAACAAGTTATATTTAAATATTTCTTAAAATATTGTCACTCAACATACTCGTTAGGAAATAAACACGTGGACTGGAAATGCACCCCGTAAAATTTACTTCGAAACTTCTTGAGCTCATCAGATTCAACCTTAAGTCTTGCTGTAAAAGGCGTTGAATAGATTGCATACAATGAGAACGTTTATTCCGCCAGTGCACGCCCTGGTTCCTTCTCAGATTGTCAGCATTATCTGCCGTAATTGGTTATATTTCACACATTCCTATGACAAAATGAGCAAATTCCGTCATTTAGAAGTAGTGTTTCCTCACTGTGGTTTTCTTCCTTGGACATGTGCAATGCATACAAGGGCTGCTATTTATGTATCCGGAACTGGCCACTTATATAAACAATATTTTAAAAAAAATTATAACATTTAAAAATAGAACTCTTTGGCTGTAAAATAAAGTTTGTTTCATTCATCTGTCAATTGTTTTTATATTGTGGCGCCATTTTTAAAATTCATTGTCTATCATCACCATGGATTTGACTCGTAAAAATTTGCGTGCTATGATTTATTACGACTTTCGACGTGGATTAACTCAAAAACAGTGCATGGATCAACTTTTGTCGACTTTTGGGGAGGAAGCCCCATCGAAAACCACTGTGTAGCACTGGTTCAGTGAGTTTAATCGTGGTCATCGTATGCTTGCGGACGATTTTAAAGAAGGTCGCCCTAAATCGGCTGTTGTACCACAAAATATTGATGCTGTGCGCGAACTAATAATGCAAGACCGTCATGTTACATATCGCGACATAGAGGCATTTCTGGGCATTAGTATGACGAGTATTTATAAAATATTACACGAACATTTGGCTGTAAAAAAATTTTGTTCTCGTTGGATCCCGCACAACTTAACAGTTGAACAAAAACAGGCTCGTGTTGATTGGTGCAAAAAAATGGAAAAATACAAATGTGGTACATCAAAAGCTGTTCATAATATCTACACAGGAGACGAATCTTGGATAAATGCTTATGATCCCGAAACTAAACAGCAGTCAACGGTTTGGGTGTTCCAAAATGAGCCAAACCCAACTAAAGTTGTTTGTGCAAAAAAGCACTTTGAAGCAAATGGTTGCCTGCTTTTTTGGTATTAGTGGACATGTGGCTACAGTACCACTAGAGAATCGTAAAACGGTTAATTCTGAATGGTACACCACCATTTGCTTGCAGAAGTCTTTAGAGAAATACGCAAGAACAATCGACAACGAAGAATAATCCTTCACCACGATAACGCCAGCTGTCACACCTCGGCCGCAACAACAGAGTATTTAAATAGTCAAATGATCGAATTGACGGGTCATCCGCCGTACAGTCCCGACTTGGCACCCAACGACTTTTATTTATTCCCAAGCGTGAAGAACAAATTACGTGGACACTGATTTTCGACCCGGGAAGAAGCCGTTGATACTTTCAAAATGCACGTTTTGGAGATACCCGATACAGAATGGAAAAAATGCTACGAAAGTTGGTTTCAACGTATGTAAAAATGCATCGATCATCACGGGGAATATTTTGAAAAGCAATAAAAGTATATTTGGTTATAGATGTTTGTTATTTTTTGTTATTCCGGATACATAAATAGCAGCCCTACGTTGTGAATTATTTTGTTTATAATATTTAAGCGCCACATGTCGTCTAACCAATCGAGCAATCTAGTGGACATTCATCGAACCGATTGGACTTTTATTTTTGATCTACCTACATATTTCAGTGAATTGAATAATTGGTATGTTATGCTCCAGGAAAACTTTTTGATGTATAGCTACATGATGCGTGTGAAAAAGGAACTTATAGTTAGTTAAAGTTACGAAACTAAACCAATGTTTTGAGCTTACCGTGATAATTTGGTCATTATCATCAACAGCTCATATACGTCTCCACCAAGAGTCTCGAGCCTACTCTGAATTTGGTATCTATGTAAAAAAAACAATGTAATCTTATAAGTTTTTTAAATAAAAGTGTAGAAAAAATAAAGTAAAGTAAATTTTTCTGTACAGTGTGATTGAGATTTTCATTATAGATCAGAAGCTGCTTTCCATAATTTAGTTAAATCATCTTCTTTTTTAGAAATCAGTTAAAAAGGGTGTTGAATTAATAATTATAAGTATTGAAGCAGACACCGCTGATACAATAATTAAGGATCCATCCATAGACTGTAATAATCTGATTGACTCGTGATGAAACTTCCGGGATGCAAATTATTTCTATCAGTTTCCACTATATTCCGAGGCCAAGTAGTTGCTGATTAGAAAACGTATTATTTAATAAATTGATAAGATACATCCGACACAACTTACTAAATTGTACACTACAGTAATTGCGTTTTATAATAATGTTATCTCTTGCTATATAGCTGTACTTAGAGAACGTCTCTGTGGTGAAGTGGCTAAGGCTTCTCCTTCCCGACCGGGAGGCGCCGGTTTGAAGCCTACTACGTATATTGGTTTTCGAAATTCGATACGTTGTTTATTCGAAGCTCTATCGATGAAGGAAATCGTCCTGATGATCTGCACACGCTTGCGAAAGGTTATGTCTGAACTTGACCAAGGCAAGCGAGGTCAACGTAGGCCTGATCGCCAAAGGGTAGGCTCAAGCCTCTCCGCGGAGATGTAAGCACGCTTACAACAACAACTTGGAATATTGATGTATCTTAAATAGCATAAGATTTCTTATTTTCGTGTCATTGGCAAACTTAAACGGTCTTGGACCAAAGTTTTGCTACGAGAATTGACAACTATCAAGTCATCTTGGTTCAATAAATTGATCAGGCTTTTCTTAAATCTGGTGTCGCAAAATCGACGAATCAAGCGTAACCGATCTAGAGGGGTGCGAAAGCGAAAATCAACCCTAAATATTTGACGAGCCTTGGAAAGTATGTTACTTTAGAAATGCTAAGAAGTGAACTTCAGAAGTCTACCTATAATAAAATGTGACATCGTTTTCTTTACGATCGATATTAGAAAACGTTTTCAACCGGGTGTTTGGTTTTTATAATAAAAAAAATACTGATTACTGTTTGTGATAAGGATAATCTTTTACCTACTTATTGTTTAGTTTTATTATCAAAATAGTATTATGTTCCAGCAATTACCCATGATATGCTTTGTAACGGAAATAAGCTTACACAAATTCTCAAACTCTTTTGTTATATAGTTGCAAAGTTTGCAAGTAAGTACGTATTACCATATTTTATCCTACTTTTTCACAATGTGATCACTTTGCGATGAAAACCACTATACGGCGTACAATGCATTGTGTATCAATTTTATATTGCCTTAATAAAATTTCGTATGTGTGTACCAACATAAATTTATTTTATTGTTTGCACCTGTTCTGCGTACTTTTGTTGTTTGTGTCTAGATGATGCAAGTATTCAACTTCTTTGTATATGATAATATTTGCGCAAACTTGCACTTTTTTGTCCATTATAAGACACAACTAAGTGTTCCTATAGCCCTCGACACCACCTAAGGATATTATAGATCATAATCTAATCCAAGGAGTCCAAGCACGACAGGGAGAGAAATAAATAACTAGTGTTCCAGTAACTACTTGAAAAGTCTAGATCACAAAATGACACTAGAACAAAAAATGTGTCTAAAAATACGTTCAATTTGCGGCTGATTATCATGAATTCTATGTGGGAGGAGTTCAATGCGGATGAGCCTCTCCCCTAACCCTCGGAGGAATCCGAGCCCTAACCCGATTTGAATAAGGGTCGGGCCACACTAATCGACGGCGATGGATAGTTTGCCAATACAAAACGCGCGCAAAGTATAGAAACCCGTTCGCCGCCTCGTCGATGCGAAAGGATTTCCAAACTTTGCGCGCGATTTGTATAGGCAAACCGTCGTTCGCCGTCGATAAGTGTGGCCCGACCCTAAGGAATCAACATACCTAAAAACGGTAGATTAAAATGACTTATATAATCATTTCATTTTCCTGCAGTTGTGAGTAACCTGAACCATACTCTAGATCTCTTCTCTTGGCGCTTGCGCAGAGCGGACACGTTGTAGGATATTGCACACTCTTACGCATAAAGTAGTGTTTTACTCACATTACGATGTAAAATGGGTAAATTGTGACTTAGTTTTGCTAATCGCGTCTTTTTCTAGAGTTAATTGTCTCTTAATTGTGTAACATAACCTTAATTTTTCTTTCTTACCTACTTGAGGAAAGAACGGAGTTTTGAGTAAATAGCTAGACATGCAGATTAATTTATTAATATTTATTATTTGAGCAATAATAATTTATTGGCTGATAGTGAATGTAACTTTAATTTACATAAAATAATTACTCTTCGCTGTTTGTATTAATGTTTAAATTTATTTAATTGTCACATTGATGGCAGCCTATTTATTCTGGTTGTTTACATAGGTACGTACGCCGTATATAATTAAATCTCAGAACAATTATTACCAAAGCTTTAGTAATTGTTTTAAGGATGAAATACTTAATTACTTTTTTTTCGTCATGAAATAGAAATCAATAAATTACAATGCATGAAGTTGGGCAATGACGGTTTCCTCTCTAAATTTTCACTGAAAACCCGTTTTATGCTAGTACAACCATCATAGTAAATTAACATTCTGACATATTTAAAAATATAAGTAGATTGAATTTATGTAATTGCGAACTAATTTATATTTTCAAATTATTAATTTTATAGAAGTATGGCGTCAAAGAAAGCTTACAAAGATTTTTCTCGCGTCGTTCGTACTGACTCAACCTCGAGCGGTTCCTACTCACTACTCCCTGTGTACTGGTCTGTGGTACTTGTAAAGGTAAACGAACTAACAGTAATTCCTGCTTCTGTATAAAAGATCAGAATATCATTACAACATAATAATATATTTTTTGCTCTGCCACATCACTTATCCAGATCGCTCATTGCATACATCATTTTCCTTTCCCTGACCTGAATTTGGCGGATTTACACTGAATGCAGTTCATTAGTATATTGCCCACCGGTCGTCGGCCCAAATCGACGATCTATAACACCAACAACAGCAGCTGATGTGATGCGGTAATGCACAGCTGCAGGAGGGGAGCACACCTTTGATAAAAGAAAAAACCACCTCCACGGCCCGGTGAGAGTGACAACGACTCCGCGGACGACGCACGCGCGGTAGAAAGTTTGCAGATTTGGCGGCAACAGCGCAATTTAGAAGATTCTATTTTTGAACTGGACTGGCTGGAAATTTGAAGTAACGACGAATAAAATCATAAGTGCAACTGAACATCATACAAGTGTCTCTTTCGTACTCAAGTGCAAGTGTTTAGTTTGTGAAGGTGTAAGTGACTTTCGCTGCCGCCACCGTTCAGCTCAGGATGACGTTTCGCAGTATCAAGGTAAGGAGTATTGACATCGAATTGTTTTTAAACGCTTGTATGTAGCGTAGCGTGAATAAGTACACATTAAGATGTGGTAAGAGGAAGCATATTTACTCAGGTACTGCACGGTTTTAATGATATGGTTTTGCGGTGAAAAGACATTTCCTTTCTTGTGTTTATGCCACGGTTTGTACCGTGTCTCTTAATGGCGTGTTTGAAAAACCATGTTCTCTTTCTACAAATAATTTGAAAGATAATTAAACAAATCATGATTTTGATTTATATAATGTATTTGAAGCATTTTAGGTATATTTATATTTGAGGTACAACGAAGTATAATTGGAAATAACTATCGAAGACACTATATTCCCAACTCTATAAATAAATCTTACGCACCCACCACACAAGGAATATGGAAATTTAGCTTTCGTCACGCGTGGTTTCACTAAACGCTTGGGTATTTATATTTGTATTTGGTAATTTTCCAAATAAACCATGAAATAAAACCACCAATCAACACCACCACCACCACTCAACACACCACCACCAATCACCATCAATTTTACTTGAGTAAAAATAAGTTTAAAACTGAGCAACTTTATCGACCTAAGATACTATCTAAGAAACTTCTTTTTACCATAAGCTAATTAAAAAAAACAGTTTAGTGCAATTAATCCAAATCAACCTATTATTTTAATGTATTCTTCTTAATATATCAGTAATCAGTATCTCGAACTAAACGGAAGGGTGACACCAGCCCTGCGTTCCAAGACGCGCTGAAATCGATTAAAGCACCCGTAATCGTGTTCCGAATTACTGTCAGCTGTCAAAACCCATACGTTTTTTATTTCTTTTCTGATCGCTGACAGCGCTGAAAGTCTGATTCGGAATGCGCCCCAGACTGAACAGAACAAGCCTCTCGATAGAAAAATATCGCACATTTTCTTGAGCTTAGTTCGAATACTAGAAATTAGATACCTAGTTATTGCCTGGAAGAAATTGCAACTTTAGTATTCTGTACAATATATGTTTTTCTTTTATTTTATTTGATTATTTTTTTGCTTTTGTTTTTATAGGTACCTAGGTATATGTTTTTTATTTGTTTTAGTATTCTGTACGTTTATATGTTATTCTTCTAAACTGTACCTACACCTATTTATTTTTTGCATGTGCAATAAAGTATAATCAAATTCTTTATCTTTCGCCAGTTTCACTTATTAAACTCATAGATAAACAAAAGGCGGAGATAAAAAAGTGTGAAGCTGTTCCAACTAATGAAAGTCTTCACTTCAAGGTGCCGTATGTCATTTAGTGTAAATTACAAAGAGTACATACGTCAGTATGTGTTTGTACTATGTTTTATTCTGTGGTACGGTCTCTTGACGATATTTTAACACTGAAATATTATTGTTGGTTTATAAATTATGCACTTGCATGCAGCCCGACATAGAAATCATAGCCGTGCTTGGGGTATGGCCCAGGGGTACGATGGGTTCAAAGTGCTACAAAATAACCGCGTCACTTTACCTACTTTGTGGTCGTATTGTGATAGGGATAGTGGGATACACGCTGGTCCAAAGCTCATTTCAAATTCTAATTTTGAAGTTTTCGTAGCTACGAGCTCAGCAAGCAGTTGATCGGAGCCGTCAAGTTTTAATTTTAATTTATAATAAAAAATAAATATAAGTATGTAAGTAATTTTTTCCTGAATAAAAGGAGCATATTATAACATGATTACAAGTATAGTCAATGACTAGTTTTACATTTATTCTACATCAATATGAGCTCTAACTGCTCATCGCCAAACCACGTACACCACACAAAATATAGACAGCTCTTGCATTAATATTTCATTACAATAAATGTACAACGCGATTAAACCAAACAATTCAATACACTTTGTGATAACCTCACTCGTATCTTGTATTTTTTGCCCGCTATATTTAACACTTTGCAGATTCAGTAAAAAAACTCTGTATTTTTAGTTGGTCACACAGGATTTGAGTGAAGTTCGGACAAGCCCATCGAATTGTTATTTTAATCGCATTGTAAGACCATTCATTAATTACTCAATTATCACAAGCGATGAAAAAATACATAAAGAAATAAGACCAATTCTCTGTTTTTATTGTTTTGTAAATGTGATTGTGCGAGCTTGCCTTGTTCCTGAGTATTTTTTTTAATAACATTCGTCCATATCTGACACGGAATCTTATCAAAAACATAATTGAAGGAAATGGGGAAGAGAGGAAGGCCTAGGAGAATATTATTATAGATTAAGTAACTTATCGGGAGGTTAAGAAGAAAGCGGAGGAAAGTTGAGTAGAATAGAGACTACATCGACAATAAAACATATTAGGAAATAAAAATCTGTTATTACCTATTGTTTGCCTTGTGCCTGGTTGTTGTTTATGTATATAAGTATTTATTTATCTATTTGTGTAATGTATATCAGCTGTCTGGCACCCATAGTACAAGCTCTGCTTAGTTTGAGATCAGATGGCCGTGTGTGAAGATGTCCCCACATATTTATTATTATTATTTATTATTAACTTATTGAGTTTTCTTATTTGTAGAATAAAAGCATACAAGTGTTAATAACACACATATCGCGTGAAAACCTAAAAGTGTTCATACAAGTGATTTTCCAATAGGGTTTTTAAAGTTGTGGTGAGCTTATCAATCAACACCGACTTTGTCCAAAGTCCTATTTAATACAAGGAAGCGGCGTGCCACCATATTCCCGGTTTAGTCATCTTTCGTTGCCAGGCGAGCACCGATGCAATCAAATGCAGGTCATCATAGAAACTGGTATGTGTCACGCTGCCGCTACGTATTGTGTCACTATGTATGTTAAACGCATTTTTACTATTATATCATTGTTGCGTCAGGGGAAATATGTATAGGGAAACACCCTTCTATCCTTAAACGTAAGCCATCAGACGCGTGACGAATTGAGAGCGCTGTCCTTATTTATAAAATATCTTTATCCCACTCATTCACACCGTTAATAGCGACGCCTATCCCCCACCACGTTTGCCGAGCCCTAATAAACTATTTTGAGGACTATACGTATCAAGAAACTAGGAAAAGAAGATGTAATTTTTTTTATCTGCATTTGACTACGCGTCTTTGACTAACTTTATCTGACGGTGTTGCTGATTAAATATTCTTTTAATTCTTGCAAATTTTTACTTGTTGTTGCACAATACGTGCCCATTAAAAAGTATTATTGAGTCAATGTCTGATTCAGCCGGATTTTATTGTAGGATTCTATTAGGTAATTTATTTGGGAATTTTTCATACCTACTAATAAATTGATTTATGTCACTCAGGAATTTACACAAACAATGCAAACTATATTATAATTATTTATATGTGTGAACGTAGTAAGCATTGAAAAATAAATAGACTGTGGTTGGGATTCACACATAAATTTTGATCAAGGAAATAAATGGTCTGGTATCTCAGGGAATGCCCGAAGTGAAGTGCGCCACAGAACTTTCAACAAAAATCCTTACTGGTTAGGAAATACGTGTTTAACCGCAATAATCTAATTGTGTAATTGTTTCATACGAGTTGTTACAAGTTAAGTTGTTTATTTTTTATTTTAATTAATAAATAAACTTCCCTATTAGAAATGGTTTTCCAAGGAAAAGAACTAACCTAACCTACAGCATTTTAGATGCTTATGAAATAAATGCGAACGACAACCAAATTACTAAAACAACAATCAAAACAAAACAATACCAAAAAATAACTTCGTATTTTAACAGTAGGTAATGAAAAGCCTATTTCAGGTTTGTTTGTTTGTTTGTTATCTAGCGGCTTGGATCTTAGTTCTCAGATTTTCCCATCTACGAGTATATGCATTTAAAATGTTACCAAGATCGGCCAGACCCTAGAGTTCTAAATATTAATAATATCACCTCTTACTTAGGCGAAAAAAAAAACTTTATTACTATATTTGCGTCTCGAGATGCATTGTAGAGGAAACCTTCTCGTTAAAAATACTGAACAATAGGTGACACGAATAAAAAGTTAAAAAGTACCGAACGGCTGCCACGCGGTTAGGTGTATTTAAACAAAGAAAGAAACAAAAACATATTTATTAACAAACGCAATTAATAATGAACATCTTCCTAAAATCTATTCTTTGCAAAGTCTTTGATGTTCGATATTCTCCAGACTAATATTCTAAATTTAAATAACAGAAGTAATTTCATTTCAACATTATTTCTGTGGATGTGGGAGCTAGTACTTAATAAAATGTAGGCTGCAGAGCAACCAGTTGGTAGGTGCTTCTAGTTAAAAATTACAATGAGTAAGTCGGTTACTTATCCAAGAAAAAACTTAGTGCCATATTAGGTAGTATTATAGGCTAAGTCATCACCAGACCAGAATACTCATTCATTGATGATCATCTGTATTGTCTCTAAAAGGAAAAAACCGTAGACTTTCCGAGAAAATAGTATATTTTATTTAGTATTATACTCTGCGTCATATTTTACGAAATATGAAATGATTTTTCAAATAGATCATCTCAATAAATCACTAGCTGTCTGCAAATTTTCCAGTGAGAATACGAGAATGCCCAACCAAAGTTACATAATACATTTAATAAAACTAAGTTTCACAAATTTAGCTTATTATTCATAAATTTATGAATAAAATAATAATGTGACTTGACGTCTAGCCAGATTACTCATAATAATTACTGTTAAAAATAATTATTTTATGTTGTCAGGCAAGTAAAGTAGCCCGTATTGGCTATTTATATTATGTACCTACTATAGACACGGTAAGTAAAGATTATCCCGGAAGAACGACCACATTTAAGACAACTTAAGACGAACTAAAATACAAGTATGGTCGCTTGCTTCTATACTTTGAAATAACTTTTTTTCTATTTATTTTAACACGTTTTTATTAACTCGCTTTCTTGTCTATCTGTTTGTTTGTGGGTTTGTTTGTTCGGTCCGATTCGATTGTGCTGAAATTTAGTACACTTATGTAACCTTGATGACAATGCAATATTATGATATCATGGAGCTGGTCTGACGATGTAGCCGGAAGGTGGCCATAGGAACTCCTCAAATACACAACACAACCTCGTCGTGTTTGGGCTCGTTGAATTTGTCTTGACAAGATCTTTACTCACACGTGATGTCCAGGGTCTAATAATGGAGCCGGAAAGTAATCTCAACGTAACAACATAATCTCATCATGCTTGGGCTTTTTAGTCTTAGCATTTAGTCCTACGTGATGTTCTGGGTATCTTGCAAACTTTAAATACGCTGGACTAAAAAGCACAAAATAATTATAAAGTAAAATATTTTTTTTAACATAACACGTTTTAACGCACTAAAAAGTACAAAATAATTTTGATTGAGATTTTTATTGGTGTAGTACTCTTGTAGGACTTAAAACGAAAAACGTTATTTTTTCAATTTTTTTCTTAATGAGATGTTTCGAATTAAAAAAAAAACACATGATATAACTTCCCTTTCGAAGCTTGTCTTGACTCTGATAGTGATGAATGAACACAATTCACTTTACAAAATTTGTTTAAAGGATTTTAATTCCCAAAGCAATTGACAATTGACAGAATTAATTTCAGTAATACAGGCTTTAAATACCGAATAAAGATCGCGAATTGTCAGAAAAATATCAGACGTCCACTGTTTTATTCAGAGTAACCAAATATCCGGCGGAAAGAGCTGAGTTGTTCAGTTTCACGGACCTTTCCGTTTCATAGGTATTTTTGTAATACATTGTAGATTAAAACGTTATAGTACGGCATCAATATAATATAATTAATATATTTGCAATCTAATCTTAGGAACAGTTTAGCGTGAAGCTTTTGAGCTTAAACACTTTTCTTCCGTATCTGTAACAACCAGTCTAGATTTAGACCAACATGAAATTACTACAGAACAAACTGACCAGTACTTGTTTGCTCTTACAGCACTGGTATAATGATGGTGTAAGACCTAGAACAATGGCCTGGGCTTCATCTGATAAGATGCGCACTAAATGCGTGGTTATTTCATAATATTATGTCAAATTGCAACTTTTTAAGTACCAGGTATGGTATACTTGAATAACAGGTGAACGTCTTGTTATAATTTTGCAAAAGACGGATTCGTTAGATAATCTGAAAGCGTTCTGAGATGGAAATAGAAAGTAATATATTTATTTATTTATTTATATTAATTTGCTTTGAAGGAATATTTTGTGAATAAACTGTGCTTATTTTCCGGTATGAAAGGCACTATACTCAGTGCTACATAACATAAACAATCCTCTCTTTCTTATAAGTAGGTAAAATAAATACAGAAAATATAAATGAAACTGTAAAAAAAACAAATGCCTTGTACAAGCTACAACCTCGAACCTCGTTTTATGTCTTCCTAAGGTTATTGAGTTACTGTACATGTGTTTGGTTATTCATGATTGGCTACTACTAGGTACTAAACTTTAAATATTAAAGGTATTTATATTAAACATGTTTTGCATTACCAACCGAAAAGAAATTTTACACAAGTATAGGTACATACAACCGTTTTTTGTCTGTTGCAAAATGCCTAACCAAATCCTGTAGGCTTGAAACTACGACGGTACAATAACTATTCAAAATTTGTATTTTCCTTCCTTTTTCCTCTTTAAAAAAAAACAAAAAAATGTTATACCGCTAAAGCTTAGTAAATCGATGATTTCATTTAGATTTTTTACATAAAGCTGATCGATCATTTACAGACAGCAGGCCATCGACATTGCAACGTAACTCGGACGAAAGTGCGTCGGTCTTGCTTTATGCCCCGTCGGGTCCACAAATTATGATCATGTCGAGCTGGCGACGTCACACGGCAACATATCGATGGAAATTGGAAAGTGGCCACACCCTCACGTTGATCAACGTGATTTCGTTTAAAAATACCCATGGAATGTTTCCTGAGCCGGCAATAGAGCGTCTTCCGTTCGGGAGACGCGGCTTCAATCCCCACCTTGTACCATTAAAGTATTTTCGAATTTCGAATTTGTATGTACGTTCGACACTTTTACGGTGAAGGAAAACATCGTGAGGAAACCTGCACACTCCTGCGAAGAAATTTGAACCCATTGGACCAGCGTGATCGACCTAATTAAGGGTAGGCTCGAGCCTCCCGGTGGGGACGTACATGAGCTGTTGATGATGAAAAATTGTCTTCTGATAGCCACATGGGCTTCTATAAAAAATGAAATGTCTTAGGTACGAGTAATTTTTTTTGTTAAATACATATTTTGTATATATACACTCTTGTGTGATGTTTCTTTATGTACCGTACCTCTGACAAATTATTTAGGAACCTTAACGCATTAAAAGTGAAAAATTATGTACACGCATTTTTCTGCGCAGATATTACGTTATGTAGAGTCTGCGCCGTAACTTTGACATTTCTTCGTAACTGAAGTCAAATGTTAAGTGCAAGTAAGCTTCATTGTTATTACGTTCTGCGAGTTACGATTACGACACAGGACGACACTCAGTGTTATTTTTTTATTATTATTTAACATCTATAGACCCGTGGCAGAGTAGAATACATTTGTCACCAACCCATACTCTTCCCGTGGGTGTCGTAAGAGGCGACTTAGGGACTACACATTGAACAGGGAACGGGCAGCAGCGCTCTCTGATACAGTAACTTTTTAATCTGCGATCTCCAACCCGCCTGCCAAGCGTGGAGATTATGGCAAAACCCTCCACTTAAGTAGAGGAGGCTCATAGTCCAGCAGTGGACTGTAACGGGCCGTTGATAGTTGCTATTTAAAAAAATATAGCTTTTTTCTGTGGAGGCCTTGCCATTCATTTCTACCAAACAATACTAAAAACTGAATCAGTTCACAGGATACAATATATATGACAGGTTTCGACAAATTGACAACATACACAAATTGTAACAGATTATATTAAAAAAAAATACAGCAGAATTGAGAACCTCATTTTTTGAAGTCGGTTAAAAATTAAATTGTACTATTTGAGATATAAATAGCTTCCGCTTTTCTATGTTTATTCCGAGTCACATCCGCATCAAACTATACTATCGATAGTTGATTTGCATAACCTTGTATAAAATTGCGTTCCCGATTATCTGAAGACCTTCAAGGCACGTTAGTGGAACCATTAATCCATCCAGTCTGTTAAAAAAACACACAGCTGGTGCAGCGTTACGTGAAGCAATCGTTGCATGTTCTCGGGGCGTGAAATGACATATCGCCTCCACACGGCCCCTTCCTGTCTACTGCCATTTTTATTTCACTCTTCAATTGGATGTGTCAATTCTATGACAAATAAAAGATTGATATTAACGATGTCGTGATTGTAGTATGGTACTTGAATAACGCAACAGATTTAAAGCCATAGAACAGTTCAATATTTTCAATCATATTGACGGCTCCGTAGCCCGTAGACGGGTTCGAATCCTGCCCAGGGCAAACATTCGTGTGATGAGCACTTGTGTTTGCCTTGTGTCTGGTTGTTGTTTATCTATTGTATTTATCTATTTATGTAATGTATATCAGCTGTCTGGTACCCATAGTACAAGCTCTGCTTAGTTTGGGATCAGATGGCCGTGTGTGAAGATGTCCCCACATATTTATTTATTATTTATTGATGCGAAATGCGTTATATTATGGCAAAACTCACTTCCTATATATCTTCGTTTTCTACGTGTCTCATCTATTTGAAGTTTGTTTTCTGACGTCTATAATTATAATGAAATTCATGGCAAAGAACTTGAAAAAAATAATGTTCAAAGAGAATGGTTAAGTTAGTGCCTTCAAAAATATTTTATAACATATTCTCATATAATTACTGAATTTTTATACCTACTCATACTTATTGTTTTGAAATAATTTCCTGTTTTAGCTTTGCATTTGGGGAAAGTACGACGGATAACATTAATCATATTGCAATGAAAATTTTACCCAAAGAAACCACAATAATCACAGAAGGAAAGCGAAAGGGAAGTACTTAATTTAATTATAACCTAGCTATCCGTCGTGATAAAAGTTCTGCATCTGCTTCTGTAATTCGATTTACATTTTGTTAGTTATTTTGGATCGCACTTAGTTACTTAGCACCCGACATTTAAAGTAACCTATACTTTAAAATATACTTAGGCACCTTAATTTAATCCTTTAAAGTCTTTAGTTTGGCAATCGGATGCTAATTATATTTTCGATTACTTGAAACGGTTTTAACATAAATAACTTGGGATAAACGCACATACTGTTACGTCATACTAATGAAAATATTATACCTACAAAAAAATATATAAATTTATACATTTTTACATGAGTGTTTCCCTTTTAAGTAAATAATAAAATATATACCTTTTAAAAAAATATGTACAGTATTTAATTTAGTAAGTAATGCTCTAGTAAATTAATTTATTCTGTCGCGTCGTTAACTGGTCGCTCAGCTCTTGCACTGCGCATTTCTGCGTACTGTGCCAGATCCGGTTCTAGAGCCGAAGACAGCTTTCTTTCCTCAATTACTTAACAGTCGCTTTTCAAAACATTTTGGAATAAGAACATATAGGTAAGTTAGATGAATTTTACTAATTTAATTTAATAAATTACGAATTTTACTAATCAGATAGGTGAACAACTAGCCACCGAACCGCCTTAGCGTTTCAATAACAGCTCATATACGTCCCGGCTTGGCTCGAGCCTATCCAGAAGTAGGGCGATCAGGCCATAGTCGACCACGCTGGCTCAATGTGGGTTGGTCGACTCCACAACCTTTGAATTTCTTCGCAGGTTTCTTTACAAAGTTTTCCCTCACCGTAAGAGCGTAGAATAAACATACTCTTACATATGAAAACGAACCCGCGTCTCCCGGACGGGACGCAGCGCTCCTAGCCATACGCCACCGACATAAATTATCTATTTTATTTTGTTTTCTTGACTTGGCAACACAACTCCAGACGTCTGCGTCACATTCACATTGCAAGTACAAACGTCCTTTCTATCGAAGGTACAAACATAGTCCTTGAAAACTAAAGCGGATGATATTATTTTTTATTTAGTTATGAAGTCAGGGGAGTATAGATATGTAATATAATAAATATCTATTTAATATTGCTCAGTATCAAAAACTATTATCCTAATGTGGTCAAAATATTTAAAACGAAACCGCAATATAATAGTAACTTAAAGGAAAATAGTATACTTACCGTGCCATTTATAAGTAGGTTTTCAAAATTATTTTATTAAAATTAGTATGGGCGTAGTCAGCTATTGAACTAAGTACTAATCAGGAACTAGTAAATATAATTTAATAATACAAACATGTAAGTTTTTAATTGAAAAGATAGGAATATAAATAATCGTCAAGCTCATTTGAAATAATCCCGTAAAATACATGACGCTAAAAGAGGAAAATAAAAAGAAACATAATATAAAGAGAGAATATTAATTAACATTGAAATTGAATTAAAATCTTGGATTTTTTCTTGTAATACGAGCAGGTACTCGTACATGCGTACAGGGGGCCGTTTCACGAAGCTACAAGTTACAAAGATTACAAGTACAATTAGATGTACATTGCGTACACAATGAGATAAAACGTTAAGAACTTACAGTTTAGACAAATTGGCTACGCAATGAATATCAAATTGTAACTTGTTACTTGTAAATTGTTGCTTCGTGAAACGGGGCCTAGGTAGCGTACCAAGTTACTTAATTAATCATAGGGAATATCCATCCCCCCATTAATTTACTTTTGCTAGACCATTAAACTATGCTAAGATAGTCCGGCACATGATTAACCAGCTAAATGTATGAGAGGTAGTAAGAGCTTTGGAGTAAGGTAAGAAGATGAGGTTCAGTCAGGTTATTGCCATTTTTTACACGACTGCCAAAAAAGAGTGTAATGGGTTTAGAGTTCATGTATGTATGTACGTATTTAAATATGTATGTATGTATGTGAGTTTCTTTATTCCATCATAACTTCTAAATGCCTAAACAGATTTGGATGTATGGGGTATCGTAAGAGTCCTTACATCAGCGCAAGTGACACTGGTTATAATTGTTTTTTTGCGGCGCTGTCGTGTTATTATTTCTAATGTCAAAGTATAACTACACGTGACTTATTTGATATAAAACCGTATTAGTCGATAATATGTTTTTATACAGTTTTCCATGTCGACTTCACCTTTTTATTAAATTAATCCTGCTTTAAATTTCCTTTCCGTTTTTTACTAATGATAGATTTTAATAAAATAATTCTAACACCACCGGTCTTGAAACCAGCCAGAAGTAGTTAGTTGGAAATATACCTTTGCGTAATCTGTTACGTATTCTGTGAATGTATGTATCTATGCATATTTACGAGGTACACTTATTGGTAAGACATATTATTATTTTGTTTTATGAAAAACCTGTGACTTGAACATGCGTGGAATCTTTAGCGTGCCAACCACAGGCACAGAATAAATAATAGTAGCAACAGGTTCCAATTTACTGTCAGCATGCGAAGTTCATACCTTTTTTTTGTTTACCTATTCGCTGACAGCGCTGTCAGTCTGATTCAGAATCCACACTTATTTTGTTAACTTCGCTACTTGTAGGGTTTAATTCGTATATAATACGCACAAGGGGCTGTATTATTTTCTCGAAGGTAGAGTCTTACGAATAGTCTAAGGCAGGAATATTATTTTACTATCTATGTTTTATGGCTAAGGTCATGTGGCTAGATTTAGAGATGGCAGGTGGAGTAAGTCCCTAACAGAATGGTGGCCAAGGCAGGGGAAAAGACGACCCGGTCAACCTGCAACTAGGTGGGTCGATGATATAGAGCCAAGTCTTTCCAGCAGGAAAGACTTGGCTGAGGTGTGCACAGGATCGCAAAGGTTGGCACGAAAAAGAGGAGGCTTATGCCCTGCAGTGGGTGATAGGAAGCTGATAATGATGAATGATGATGTTTTATGGCTTTGACTCATCTTGTAGGGCTAGACCTAGAAGCCGACTAAATGACAGGGTCAAACCTGGGAGCAGCTGATTTCCCTCGACAAGGCTTAGGTTTAGCCACTGACCATTATGGATGACTACGTCGATATCCGGTGCTTCTAATACAAACAATTTTTTTTTTACCGTTTTTTATCATCAAAGGTTTACCGGTAATCGTTATTATATCGGTCAGCCTTGCCCTATGATTGTCACCGGTACACGAATGATTGGTTTCAGTATGATGTTATCCACTATTTATGGTTAGGTTATTATTTATTTTACAGCAACACACTCATTGTGAAATAATTCATGCAAACTCATTTAAAAAGTCATAAAACAGTGGATAAGCTGTACTTAAATAAAAATCGTGGAATTCATCATATTTTTTATTACTAACAAATAACCGGATATTAAAAGAGTTTTTTCATTTGGTTTGGTTTTGGTTCTGTTAAGTAATGGCTGTATCGAGTTCATCTCACATCAAACGAGGTTACTTACTTTATGTTTAGGCAATAATTGCATCCAATTATAGATTGGATTAGATAATCAGGGTCTCCGTATGATGTCTCAAGAGTTCAAGAGTGGTATCTAAATATAGTTACGTTACGTTTTGCATGTAAAAGTAATTACAAATAACCGCAAATTATGTACGTAATTACAATAGTTGGTCGGTTGGTTTTCGTGGCCTGACCTCACGACAAACGGAAGAAGAAAGAAGCGACAACGAGGTTGCTGTTGCTGTGCTTATGTTACCGGCGCGCGCGTCGACGCAAGTGCAGAAAAACTTTCGCTTTTCACTGCCAAGGCTCGCCGCACCGCCGCGCCGCCGCCGCCGCCGCCGTGCATCTGATTATAGGGCTGCTAGTTATTAAATCATTTAAATGATAGCGTCCAGTTTGCTAAAAGTTAATCGTTGCCTAAAGGATGGATGGGAATTAGATTAAAGAAACAAAAATCATGTATCACCCTCATACTCGCTCGAATGATCTCTAATCTAAACTAATATTTTTAATTCTTTATTGGTGGATTTAATACTAGATTAAGGCTATGGGACTGTATGTAACTGGTTAGGTACTGTGCCTGAAATAAAAGATATTTTATTTTATTTTTATTTATTTTATTTTTAAGGGATGCTATGGAAACACATACTCGTAATAAAGACCCAGACCCGAAACATTCAAGCCTTTCTGCATCGAATGCACCGTACAGTCCATCAAAACACAGAAATGCACCCGTTTAAAATAATAATACAAAATACAAATATTCTTTATTGCATATAAAACAAACATACAAAAACAAAACAACCAACACAGAACCAGTCATGTCTTTAAACAGGCCTCAGGCAAACCTCTAAATTCCCACCTATGTGGCGCCATCATGGTAGACCTAAAAATCTACTGACTCGTTATGTGAGCCAGTGAATGACCTCAAGTCAGTTGGTCATGTCATACCTAATTATTCATTTTGTATCATTCTTAAACTGCTTCCGTATGACTAAGAATGTAACGTTAATGTAAGAGTTACATAATTAACTATTAAATGAAATGCAAGTCTTGGTAAATGAAAACCAAATTTTATTAGGTAGGTAACTACAATATTACTGCTAGAATGTAGGTCATTCGTTGATGATGTCTGTAATCTAAAGTACCTAGTTCAGTTTAATGTAGAGTTTTTGATGACAAGTAACTAATAATAATGTAACTTAGAAAGTTCGCAATTTAAATTAATACGCTGAACTCTAAAATATTTTCTACCAACCTAAACGTAAATAAACAACTAAGCAATGCAGTAAAACTTTAAATCCTAGCTATCTCTGTTTCCGATAGTGCGCAGCCTGTGTGCGCAGCCCTATCAAATCTCAACTTGTTGTGCGCTTTTTGTCGGCTCAACGCGCTGACGAAACGAGTGTCATCGCTATGAAATAACAATGACAAACTGCCGTGTAATGCTTTCTTCTTTACCGTTTATTTCCGTCACGTGTTATTAAAGTGTTGGGAGCTAAACGGGTACTGTTCATCGATATTTAAGAAAATCCGAGTGCCAATATCAAGATAGTTGGGGATTTTTTTTTTCCTAACGGACCTACTTAAGCACTGTTTAGTTCTACTAAAGTGGTAATATAGCGGGCGCGGACTTGTGGGGAAATATTATTTAAGGCGATCAATATTATCACTTAAAGATTGCCGTACAATAGGGCAATACAACTATTTATTATGTTCTTTTGCACTCTGATAAAAAAGATGTTAAGCCGAATCACCTCAGATAATATTTATACAACTATAAAGCACAAAATACGTATTAATATTTCACATAATTACTAATACGATTATAAACTTGGAGTATTTTGATACTATGGAATCAACTACGGTAACTAAGGTATGACACGGTACCGGTTGATGAAAAACCAAATCTTTGGGTTGGTGTGTGTCGATAAACTACCTAAGAAAACTTCCGGTGTTTAACAACAAAAACATTAACATAGAAAAACGACGCAACAGAGAAACTAATTTCCAAAACTATTTTTTCCAGTATACCATATTGGGTTTGGTTGGGTTGGGTGAATTGCCTTTATATTTAGATATTATTGTCCATGGGAGTAATTTGCACCCAAGTTTGCAACCCCGAAAACCCTGTGCTACCCCCATGGTGTTCGAAAAACTGCGAAGTTTTGGCACTTGTTTGAGTTTTTTTCGAAAAAACTACCCTAAGGAAGCGTTTTTCAAGTATGTTTGCTGTATAATTTAATAAAACTAACTAAATTTTCTACAACTTTGAATTTGCACTCTAGGTCCATTAGTTGCAGAGATATAGCTTGTCAAAGTTAGGCTATTTAAAAAAAAAGTGTATATTTTGTGTTTGGGTCATATTCAAAGACACGTACTGGCTAAACTAATGATCCTGGCTGCATCAATTGTTCATCTGATAGTTTTGTGACGCAGACTCTTTGGAATATGGTAAGGGGATCAACATCAACTGTCTTTTTACAAAGGTGGTGACTGATGAAGGTATTCACTTAATCCTGGGTCAGCGTTTTTCGCGGTTTTTCGAAGTTTTTGGTTAGCACAGGGTTTTCAGGGTTTCAAACTTGGGTGTTAACTACTCTCAAGGGACCTAACAACATAAAAAAAATCGTTGTTACATGCGCGTTTGCGATGTTTGTCCTTTTTTGTGTTGATATTGACTGGCCTAAATAGATTGCTAGAGTAACAGGTTTTTTCAATATTCAATTAGCATGAATTCTGTAAATGACAATATTTTATTTTAAAAAAAGCAAACGCTAAAGTTGCGACGACTGTGGAGTGTCTTCGGTGATCTCTCCTTCACAGATTCCGCCATATTTAAAAAAATATATTGACGAATTTAAGTGACTAAACAACCAACATTGACAACATCCTATGTAAATAAAATATTTGATTTGATATTAAATATTCAATTTATTAACGACACCTTCTTAATATTGTCTCCAGGTGTTAATATGCGCGGCTTGCCTAGCATTATCAGTGGCGGCACCTGCACGGCAGCCAGCGTATGCCCTGGACATCATCGACATGGCTGCCATCAGCCGGATGTCGCCACAACAGCTGGAAGTGCTGGCTGAAGGATTAGCAGCTGAAGAAATTATGAGGTAAGTCTATTGTTGCTTGTTCCGTATGCTTTCGGTTGGTTAAATGTAGTATAATCTTCTCATATGTAGGAAACTCGTACATTGAGTCAGTTCGAAGTCAGAAAAACTGGACTTCATTGATTTGGTATAGTTTTTAGCACAATCAGGTTCTTCTCAACAGATAGCAAACTTCTAAGATTTTTGTTTTATTTATATAATCCAAAAATTAATAAACACATTGTTTTCTACTATTGTCTTAAGTCCATGTTGCAAACTCATTCATTTTGACGTAGATTCGACCAACCTGCACTGGGCCAGCTTGGTCAACTATGGCCTGATTATCATACTCCAGGAAAGGCACGAGCCCCTCGGTAGGGACATAATATGAGCTGTTGAAGATTAGGGAGATTAGTGTTTGGGAATATACTAATATACTTTATAGATCGTAGATTCAACAATAGCTTTCAGTAGAGAACGAGAAGGAAAAAGCGCCGGTATATGGGGTGTCACAGCACTTAAGAATTTGTAACACCTATATTGTACCATGTGATAAGCAAATAAATATAAAGTGGTTACCCAACCACAAATGTCACCGTAATCAATAAATTTATTTTCGAATAAGTCATCACTTTCATATTAATAGCTTGTTTAAAATAAATTCTAAAGCAAAATTGTGGTATTTGGTCTACAAATAAATTTGATGTTCGTATATCCATATATGGTACGATATTTCGTAGTTATAAATTATAAATGGAGGTTTACAGTAAACCTAATAATATAGTGAGTGTGTACTGTATAGCGTTCATCATACCTGTTTGAACTCATAACTGTAACGTAATATATAGTTTAATTCACAAAATATGCAGTAGGTACCATACTTTTTTTAATACAATTATTATTCTGCAGTAGTATACAAAACGGAGACAAGATCATATATTTTTTATTTGTGAGCAAAACAACAACGATTTTATCGATAAAACTCTCTTTCCCATGTTAATTTCATTGTTTGTCTATGTCTATAACCATCATCATCATGTGGGTTGGAAGGTCGACAACCGACCTCACAAACCCTATATAATATTATACTGTATTGTAATATTAATATTGTACGTAGTATATTGTATCTTTGTGGTAATGTGATAGTCAGATAAATTATGAAAGTACATTCGTTTGTTTTATACCTATACTTACTATGTACATGTTTTATCTACATCATAGATTTTAATTTCAAATTGTGCTAAATTTGTAAGCTCTACCTGAAATAAAATAGCACTGTCAATAGAAATCGAAACACTGTTTTACCCGTATTTTTTTCTTATTTAAATCTCATTTCCAGGACAAAGCGGTCATCTGCGCAGGCGTTGACATCAGTGGTGTCGAAGGCGTCGTCAGGTCTGCAGGGTAAAGTGGGTCTGTTGGGTCAGGCGTCGGCGTTCATCTCCTCTGCGTCAAGCAAATCCGGAGGCCACGACGAGCACCCTGGATACTCCTATGAACCCGTGAGTATTATAAAGGTCAATACCTAAAAATACCAAACCAAAACCACACCCTAGCCTAGTACCAACCAAAGCCTAGTACTGTCTAAACTGTGCCAGTGGTGTCCAAAGTAGTAATGAATGAATGAATGAATGAAATATACTTTATTGCACATAGAAACATACAGGATACACATACACTCTGGATACTCCTATAAACCCGTGAGAATTAACTTGAAGACTCTGATATCAGTGGCTAGTACTGTTACTAATACTGTGCCAGTGATGTCCGATGTTATCAAGGTAAACTTGGGCTGTTAGCGTCTTAGCACACCACAACTATACCGCACTGAAGAACTCATAATATATTCAGAGAAATAAACAAAAATAAAGAACAAGTACTAGTGCGTATAACGTATAATATGGACCTGTGTGTAACTCGTAATTTAGTCGTAATTTTCTATGAATGAGCAGAAAGTTTGAATTCTTATGTCTGTTTAAGTGGGAATCAAACTTAGGACATCTGCGCACAAATTGAACGAAGTAAGCGGCAGAGCGATAGAAAAATCATATGTTTTACTGCAATAAATATTTCATTGTTATGATCAATCAATCAATTTGATGAATGTTTAATACTCAAGTTATTAACACTTAAAACAATATATACGTAATGAAGAATTTATCTTTATCTTTACAGTACATAATTATGGGCAGATAGACTTCACGTAAGCGAGCATGTGCTAGATTGGATACAAGATTACAAGCTAAACTCATTTAGGTACATAATTGTGACGCCGTAACTCTGAAATAGGACAGTGAATGACAACAAATACAAAATTATGCAACAGATCATCTTTTATAACTATCATTAAGTGTGATCATGCGCCTTCATGCACAGTTAAGGTATCTAAGTGTTCATAAACACGTCCACGGTGTATTATTATTTTATTTTAACGTCCATATTCTTATTATGAAAGTCCCTTGGCACAGTAATTAAATATAAACGCATGCAGATTCCATGACCTGGGCACATTCCGTAAAATGAAGGCATCTATTGTGCTTGATGATAATTTAGACAAAATTATTGTGTCCAACTATACAACAGGTACGCCACCAGCTCAACTCATCAAGAAATCACTCATCTTAAAAGTCTTTGAATTTTGTGGTTTTGTGATTTTAACTATTTTAGGGTTGGTCGACTAAGATAATCACCCTAATTTAGGCTGGATCACCTAAGTATATGGATACTTACCAAATTTAAGTTTTTTTTTCTTTTTTAAATAACAATAAAACAATTACAATTATTGTAAAAAATACCCCGTATCTTTTAGGACAGTGCAGTATTAAAGAAAGTAAAAAGAAAACTGATTCAAGGGTATGAGGTCAAAGGCCCTTTCTTCATCTACTTGAAAATTGGAGCGTAACTCCGCAAAGTCGTTGCGAATGACGTTACTTGCATAACTAAAATATTCTAATACATTCAGTAACTCTTTCTTCTGGTTGGAGTACTTGTATACTTGTTAGTCCATAAATTAAAAGCATTTATTTAAAAAAAAACAATCTGCCAACTAAACTCGGCAAGTGGTAAGCTGTCAAAATATACCGGGCTTTCGGCGAGCTGTAAAACAGCATGGACTTATATTTTGTGTTTTGTTCTTACTGTCTACAAAACCGGGGAAATGGTAATTTACTACTTGCCAAAGTGTAAATTAGTCTTTAAGTTACATAAGTATTTCCAGCTCGAATGGGTCAGCAAGTGCTCGAAAAAGAGATGGCAAAATTCCGCCCTAAAAACAACATAATAATATTCAGAAGACAAACAGGTCATATAAAAGACATCAACGCAAGCGCTTTCACATGTTTCAATATTTTTGCTACGTCAGACGCTAGAGACCTTTCTCGTTGTGAGGTCTGCAAGGTCAGTGAGGTTGAGAGGTTTGTGAGGTCAGGTCGGTCTTCGACCATCGACCATCCATAGTAAAAATTATTACTATGATAATTTTTTTCTATGATAAAAACGTGGCAATGAATTGGAAGTAACGATTTAATTTAAGCTAGACGCAATAAATTGGTAACTTTTTTAACTTTCGCTGCAATACGCAATTACTTTTTACGTTTCAAAAACAATAATTTAGTACAGGAAAATCACGCAACACAAATAATTCATAAACAAATTCAAATTCTAAGACTATCCTTCTATCCACAGCACGACGAAAAGGTGGACTTCTGGGGTTTAAAGAAGTCGATCCTGTATACACTGTTTCAAGCGGTGAAGGCGATAACTGGAGGAGTGACCATCTTGAAGGGGCAGCTGATTAAAGGCGGAGGAGCCCTGGCCACGACCCTGGGCAAGGTGATCGCAGTGAAAGGTGATGCGGTCAGCAACCTCGGAAAGAAGATTGTCAGTTCTGCTGCTCTGAGCTCTAAGAAACCGTACTGTAAGTCTTCATGATTATTATTCGATTTATTTGTAAACGTACAGTGAACAGCTCATCGAGCTATACACCGGGGTATCTTGCGCGTTGGTATTACGGCCTAGTTTGCAACAAAAATGTATAGCTTGATGTGCTGTCTACTGTACAATATACATGCGCAATGTCAAGCTGTTATTTCTATAGTGGTGAAATTTATCAAAAATAGAAGTTGAGAAACTACGCGAAAGATACTGGTTATAAATATTAAAGAATTTACTTCTGTAGAAGATGGTGCGCTGTTAGCAGCAGTTTCTGTGATACGTGTTCTGATGAAACGATTTGTGTGTTCACAACGAAGTTAAACAATACCAAATACATTATATCTTTCATTGAAATTTAGAAAATATTTAAAGACACATAAGCATAAATTTATGAAACAAATCACTATGTAGTTAAATTAACCCTTTCACCAAAAATATTGTGAGATCTTCTGTAGAAAAAACTACCAAAGAACATCAAAGAGACCGCTCTAGCATTTTCTTATTTTAAAAATATTTGATTTATTATTAATTGAACACAATAACAACCAATCGAGTATAATATTATCATATTTAAGTAAAAAAGTCAGAAGTAAATCGTCAGAGGGATAAAAATTGATGTTAGAAAAATTGTTTATGTGTTAAATTCTTATCTAAAATATTGTAGTATAATTTTTCTTACTTCGATTTAAGGTGAATTAAATATATCCTTAACTCTTTTAGAAGGCACAAATATTGTATTTACTTCAAACAAAAAATATGATAAAAAAAAACAAAGTTTTGTGGTTACAAAATATACTATTAGACCGGGTTATAACTAAAATGATACATACTTATTGTCATGTTGTTTACGAAAATGAAAAGGTTACTTATATGTAGTAGCTAGTTAAGTAAACCCATGTAGAGCAATAGTAATTGCTCCTATGTTGACATAGTAATTTGAATTTGCCTATTTCTTTTCCTTTTATACATTATCCGTCATTATGAAGCAATGGTTTTTTTCTGATACAAGATTTTTAGGCCAGTCATATCGTACAAATAAAAAGGCTGAAATAGACATAATTGCGGTAAACTTGATCTTTTGGTATGTTATTTGGTTCCACCTGGATAGTATTAATCCAGATTTGCAGCAGTCTGAAATTCTCGCGCGCTGAGTAGTTCCTGAAAAACCACCAGAAACGACATTGGAAAGCTCTGACGATAAAGGTCACTACTACTTTTTTAAAGTGTACAAAATTCCTGACAGTTTGAGCCCTAATTCAATTGTATAGGTCTAATAGGTCACAAATTAACATTTCCAATTTTCCAACATTTTGGGGAAAATAGTGAATATTGGGAACCCTGTATCGTGTGACCTATAGACCTATATATAGATTAGTAGCAGACGATTCGCGAAGAAAAAAACAGAATCGGTAGAAAAACTAATTTACAGTGATTTTTTAAAGTTTCAATATGTTTCTTTCAAAAACGATTTTTTGTATGGAGAATATATGGCGTTACTAACAAATGACGTCACAAGTAGGTAAGCCTTTCTTTCTAATCTTGAATTTCAAACCTTTATATCTCGGTCAATTTTAAAGATAGAGCAAAAATTCTTTTAGTGTTCGATAGCAGAAACTAAGAAGTTTGGATTTATTAAACTCGCGAGATATCACCCATTTTCCGACCGAGATCAATCTCGCTAAAAAAAGCCGAGATCTCGCGAAAACGAGATTGCATTCCCTAATACTGTTGTCACACTAATATTAATTAATCAATGTAAACTCAGCATTTATACGATTTGAGAAGTGTTGCAAGTAAGTGAGCATAATACTCGTACTTGTTAGAGACTGTGCCAATTTATACCAATTTTGTGTGATTTTTGTAATTTTATTATAAAACATTCATTTTTAATTAAATGTTTTTTTTTATTAGATCACTGATAATAATAACGACGTTTGGGTCACTAACCTCTTTACGATTGTTTACATTTACTTACACATCATAATTGTAATTTATAGTTCTATGGACGGTTGGGTAGTGATAATGGATAGGTAAGTAGTGTTTTCTTTGCTTTAAAAGGTTCGCTGTTCATTGTTACTCTACAATTATATACATATAATAAATTTGTAACTGGCTGATGTCTTTACATAGAATATATTTAAGAAAAATGAGGTATTGGGGGTATGGGGGGGTATATGGCCAATTTGATAGAAGCCAAAACAATTATTTTTGGAATTTTTACCTCTAATAAAATACATTTCGTGTTGGGAAAAACTACTAGTAACCCACCAACTTGTATTTTTGAATTATTTCCTAACCTGTTAAATGACAGTTTATTTATTCAATCTAGCCAGGAATCGTGCAGGAACCCATGCCTGCAGTGGTTTTTATAGTGAGGAAAAAAGATAGCACCAAAATGTTTATAAATAAACTTATTTGCCCATAATGTCGAGCAAATGCCTGTAAATAAGTGCTTGATGATTTGCTCAGATTATGATCAAATTTTCAATGGGACGATGTATTGGCTACATGCATGGGATCACTTCTGCAATAACTCTTTCGAACAAAAAAAAGAAACATCAATATCGGACAACATCGCTGAGCGATCATACATTTAAAAAATATACATATTTGACAAATTGAAAATACGAGTATCATTATTTTTTTAATATTAGGAATAATGTGGCATTGTGAAATGAGGCTTACTATTATGTTTAATTATACCTAAATACCCAATTATTTATATTTACACCAATAGTATTTACTACGTATGAGAAGATAATAATTAAGTGTTATTAGTTTTTAACGATAGGTAGACGTTTGTGCAAGTCCAAAACTTTTGTGCTACACACAGGTCAGGACCTAGGCTTTGCAAATGACTTTTTGTTGAAATGCCAAAGTCGTTAAAATGGTTACTGCTATTGCATTTCACAGCATTGTGTTAAAATTTTACAATGGTAACAACTATGTTTTATGTTTAAAAGCTACTATGATATTTGGGTTTCATATCGTAAAGTGTGTCTAAGTCGTAAACTGTATAAATACTTTGTTAGTTCTGTTTTAGGTATTCACCAAAAAAATATTTTCGTAACAACAATTCAGTACAAATATACTTTAACAACTTTTAAATCTCAACTTAAAGCAAAATCTGTATCAAAAGATTAAAGCTGCTCTAGCTTTTTTATAAGATAATATAAATTCACACAGGCATAAACGAAGTAGTTTTTATTTATAATAATAATAATAATTTATTTATTTGATTCTCCACATAAAAATAAAGTCTTATAAATATACTTTGAGAGAAATGTTCAGAGAGGTAAGCACTTGTGGAGACTGGTGCCTGAAATAGGCAAGGCCTGTGCTTCAGGGTCACCAGAGCCCAGTTGCACTGCCCGGGTATCTGAAGGAGATTGGCAGTTTTAGGAGGAGAATTAGTTATTAAATGGGTAAGGAGCTTGGTAGTGGATGTGATATATACACAATGGGTGTGTGTGTGTGTTGTGTTTATAATTCGTTGCATCAAGAAAAAACCCTACACAATGAAAAGATATCCACCAAAATCTAAAAAGTATTGATTTTAATCAAAGACTAGGTCACTTCCCTGTAAAAAAAAAAACTTTATTTGTAATTTGGTGTAATTCCAGCGACCCCAGTGTACGGTCCGCCGCCGGTGTCGCACGTGGAGTCGTACCCGCCATCGGCGTACGGTGCGCCTACTGCGCCCGCGCACTATGCGCACTCCGCGCCCTCTGCGCCCTCCGGCTACGCGGCGCACAAGTATCCCTCGCATTTAGACGGTAAGCATGAATAAAAAACATGGGTATATCTTACATAATATGGCCATTTGATCATACTCAGCAGAGTTTGCACTATGAGTATCACAGCTGATATTACATTACATAAATAGATACAGGGTGTCCAAAAAGGGTGTTGGCAGTTTATACCCAAAAATTATATATGAAAAATATATCATTTCATAATTTTATTACTATTTGCAAAAACTACATACAATGAAAAGTTTACGACAAAAAAATTATGTTGTCCAAATGACGTCCATTACGTCTTAATCCATTTTCTAATGATATTCGCACTGGGAGATAAAGAAATGTCCCGTACATTGAACTGCGCGCGATGTAAGCGGCGAGCTGTTATTATCGAATTATCGTTTTGATAATAAGCTCGTACACGTAATGCGCGCTGAGCTCCGGTATAGGAATCCATTTCAACTAAATATCCAATAAATTCCATGTATGACATTATATTTGTTTTTGCTATCTACCCTCATTAAGACGATTTATTGGTATTTAAAAGTGCAAATACCCTTTTTGGACACCCGATACATGTATACTTTGATAAATAATATCCAGACACTAAGGTAGTACTATTGAGAAATAATATCGTGTCACTAGAATGTTGTCTAGAACAAACATTAATTTGGCTATTTATTAAAAAGTTTCTAAATTAATAGGATATTTTTGAATGATGCGCCGCTACTATAAAAGAGCACTAAAAGGAAAAAAGAGTTCCTACATACTTATTTAAGTACTTAAATATAATAAACGAATTTACGAGATTTTACTCATCTGCGAAATCTATTTGAACTTTCATAAAAATGAATGAGCATAGATACTCAAAGCGAGACTTCCGCCAAAAAACTACAACAATATAAATAAAATATTAAGATTCCGCTCACGCGCAGTTACACAACTTTAATCGTGATCATCAAACAATATTACATAGTCATTTCGAAGATAAATTTTAAAGAATCTTGGCCTATCACTTACTTTTTGGTACTATCGACACATTAAGTACCCTACAAGTACGTAAACGGAACAAGAGCTTTCACTAAAATCAATTTTACGTTTGATAGAGCTTCAGAATTTTTTACTCACTATGAGATTATTGATTATTGCTTTTTAACGGCTGTCCACATCTAATAAGAGAAAATTAAGCTAGAAATATCTCTCAATCGTAGAATAAAACATGTTTAAACATAAGAAAGCAACTTTATAATGTTTTTGATAAATTGATAAAGCACTTAACTTTATCGTTCAAACAATCTGAGTAAAGACATCGTTACCTTTAATATAAGGTTACATAAATGTGTAACGAACTGGAACCACATCCAATAGCGTTCAATGCACTGTTACGTCATATAATTGTAACAAAGTGGACAAAATACAATAACGAAAGAAATTGGACAGAATTGTTTGTTTGAAGCAACGCATCAATCGAGGAAATTTACAACAGTGTGGAATTACGAAAGACGTAGGAAATTGTAACATCATAGATTTTGACGAAATCTAGGACAAAGAGAGAGGTGACTGATTTGAATTATGACGAGCTTCAAAATTGTGATAAGATTATTATGTATGGTATTACAAGACTGTGAGAACGTAAGATGAACTGAGAGGTCAGACAGAAACCGTCTACATATTTAACAGTCATAATACTCGTAATTTTATAATATTGTCTATTTTTAAGTAACGCTAAAAGATTGTCTAGATAAATAATTAAGTACTTCTTTTTTTGTTTATTCAAAGTTCTAATATATTCTTATAATCTACTACAAAATGCCCTTCAGGTAGCAACCGCCCCCGCCGGCGGGGACGCGGAACTAATAGTAGAATTAATTCAGTAAGACCCGGTAGGGGTCATTCTTCTCCGACGCACTTTTCGCCCTGGCAACGTTCTGGGCCGCGGTCCGAGCCCGTCTGAGGGCGCCCCCAGATACGTTGTCATAAACTTCCTAAGGGGTACGAGCTTTCTGCTCCCCCGCAAGTCCGCGCCCACTATATTACCACTCTGGTATAAATAGTGATTAGGTCCAAAAAAAAAAAAAACTTATAATATAATGAAAATTAAAGTTTAAATTTTATTTAATATACTGATTGAAATGATGAGATATTAAACATAGCTACTTATTCATATAAATAAGACTTACTTTGTATTTTGTTATAAAAATATGCATTTCCAAAGAAAATAACAGAGTGGAAGTTAATAATTTATTTATTACAAATATGTCATAGTTATTTTATTGTATTTATTTTAATATTGAACACTAAGTTATTAGTTATTTTAAAAAGCTGTTCGATTCGGATCTTGTATAATATAGGTGTATGTATGTAAATAATGTATTCCAAGCAAGACTGAATAGGCACCTTTTGGGTAAACGTGTTCCACCATCGACCGCGTCATCACTTTTGCATCAGGTGAGACTGTGGCAGATTGTGGTCAAACACCCATTTTAATATATAATAAAATAAGTAGTACGATAAAGTCATTGTTCCTTCCTCGGAACCAAAAATCTTTAAAACACTATTTTAAGAAAATGAGGTTTCCTTTAATGCTTCCGATATTCATTATATAGATATAGGTTCACATAAGCTTCTAAGGCAATACTTTTGATGTATTATAAAGTGGGTAATCTTACTTAAAGTGTAGCACAGCATACTTAGTCAGTAATAGCCTCCAAGTAACACCAGGCTGTATTTACTTGCCATATAAATGGTTAAGAAGGATGAAAGGTAATGAATGTCACATAAAGCGGTCAAAGTGGTCGTAAATGTAATTAAGGTTGTTTATTATTATGAAGTGGTGTTAAACAACAAGTTTTTCACTCTTGTACCTGGTGCAAATAATGAGTCTTTAAGCCACTTTCAAAGTCCAAATTCGATATCTGACAGTTCGTTTTTACCTGAAAATACAAAATGACCAGGACGAACCTGTTGTGAGAAACTCAGTGTAACAAAACAGATAGGTATTTAAGAGTAGTCTTGCCCAACACAACCCAGGGATCAGAAATGTCAGCATTTTGACAGTGTGATCTACGCACCGGAACTGCGGAAGGGGAGTTGTGTGACTATGTCGTAATACTTCTTGCTTGCAACACCAATAAAGACAATTAACATTGTGTAACTAGCTAGTATTAACTAATATTCACAAGGCGCTTGTTTGTGGCCCAGCCGCAAAAGCATTTTTTTACCGGAATTAAAATTGCTAAATACTTAAAAATATATTGAGGTATCATTTAAACAAATAAATAAAATTGCTTATTTGTACACAAACAAGAAGAAGAGCATCGTAAAAATCTAAAAAATCGCAATTCTACTAAATGGAAGTTAATTTTATTAATTTAAATTAAGAAGTCCAACAAAATATAAAACAATTTAAAAATTTGCTCCAAAAAATCTGTTTGAAGTAAAACTTTTATTACAGAGATGGTAGTAATAAGGTCAGTGGTACAAGACATCGTAGATAGCGAACCGAAACCGATGCCACCCATGCCTCCCTTAGAACTCCAAGAAAAGTACATAGACCTGGTAGACTCCTTGTGGTAAGAACAACCAGGAGTTCAAGTTATAATCGTTGTTTTTAAGCATGGACTTTCCTGCACTCCTTCATTTTTTATCTTATAAATGTAGAGTAGCTAGTTACACTTTTAAGAAACATCCAGAAACAATCAAACTTTCATTTTCTTTGTCTATAATGTATTATGATTGTGAACTATTTCACACGATTTGATCCCGCACTAATTCCATTGAATTTATATCTTACAACACCATCTGTATCTTCTTCTAAAACTTTAACAATTGTTGTCTTATGAATGGCTGTTCATCACCATATCAAACGGACTTGATCCATCTCTGCATAATCTTTTCGGTATTTGAAAAGATCTTCCGGTTCTAGAACTTGTCATATAATGAGAAAGAGGACATAATCAGCCAGAATTCATCCACAACCTTGACGAAATGACTTGTCCTATATTTTGGCTGCATTTTTTCGTCTTCATGGCTGATTTGTTACCGCCTACTTTACATACCTACCACTTTCCCCTGGCGGCGACGGAAACTAGTGTTTTGTGTGACGACACCACAGGTTTGACCGACAAACTAAACGACACGTCCGCTCTTACTCAATAATCTGTCTCAGCTCAGGCAGATCCAAATTTTGAAGATTTATGAAATCGGTAATGCAAGCATGCAGCATAATGAAAAGGCCTAAGAGAAAAAGAATTCATGCAAAAAGCATAGAGGACCCGGAAGATCCGCAACAAGATGGGTCAATGACATCGTGTGGGTTACAGGAAAGACAGTGCCTGAAGTTTGGTTAGTTGATATGAAAAAGAGGAGGCTCATGCCTTTAGATCTTTGTCCAGAAGTGGACCTCTTTTATTTATCGTTGGTTGACTGACGTGATGATGCCTTGCAGCTGCTGGGCGTAAACTGATGACCGAAATTGGTGATGATGTATATTTAACAGTTTGTAGAGGCTACTGACGACAGATGTTCGTTGTTTTTTTATTAATAATTTTTAATTTTAATTAGGTCTTTTGTGCCGTTTTTCCTGATACTGGCCTATATTTTTTTACACAATTAAAATTACAAAAAGTAAGGGAAAATTTTAAGAGAAAAAGTATGTCATGGCTTTGACATGAAAACCAAATCATGTTTAACATGTAACACTTCGTGACTTGGTAATCGTCCAAAATATGTAAATATATTAATCAAAACCGCAGTAACAAACCCGTAAATTGTGTAAATTTTATGATCAAGTAATTTTTAAACAATATTGAATTAAGATTAGATTTATATAAATCCTAATAAAAAGGTATGGCCACTTCAGTTTTAGGAGAGAACCTCTCAACCTCTCAACCTCTTTAAAAAATGATTCGCAGTCCCACTTCATGTTCACAAATAGCGGAAGGACGTAATAATATTAGTCCTTCATGGACTGAGTAACCGCGAGAAGTCATATTTAGCACCAGGATGCAGGGCAGTGAAAGTGGTATTATGACACGGAACCCGGACCGGTCGAAACCGCCGCCTGCGCCACGTAATATACGTAACAATGAGATAATAATATGGGAATTGAGACCTCAGGATCTAAGGAATCCCATTTCATTAGTTATTGAGAAATCAAATACCGTACCTGTAAGTTATATACCTCAACAAAAAAATACGAAAATGTCAATAAATGTTTTTTTATTATTGTTTATTATTAGAGATCGTAATATAATTAAATAATAGAGTAGCGTTGCTTTACAGAAGGGGACAAAAAAAAGACAATACTTCTCTTTCCATCATCAAACCGAAGACAAAATAAAGAATCGACAGCATGGAAAATTATTTGTTTATTTTGAGTAAAATGTGACATCATTATCAACATCATCATCTCAGCTGGAAGACGTCCACTGCTGAACATAGGCCTCCTCCATAAGTCTCCACCGTGAACGGTCCTGCGCTACTTGCATCCACCGGCGCCTAGCAACTTTCACCAAGGCATCTGCGTCCACCTTGTGGGAGGCCGTCCAACACTGCGCCTTACGGCCCGCGGTCGCCATTCGAGAACCTTTCTTCCCCATCGGTTCGGTTCGTCAAGCTATATGGCCTGCCCATTGCTACTTCAACTTACTTATCCTGAAAGCTATGTCGACGACATTGGTCTTTCTACGTATCTCCTCATTTCTGATTCGATCACGTAGTGAGACTCCGAGCATAGCTCTCTCTATCGCACGCTGAGCGACCTTGAGCTTGTTCATGAGACCAATAGTCAGCGACCACGTCACAGTACATAGGTCATTACTGGCAATATACACTGGTTAAAGACCTTAGTCTTCAAACACTGAGGTATTTTGGACGAGAAGACATGCCGCAATTTCCCGAACGCTGCCCAGCCGTGTTGGATCCGTCTATTAATCTCTTTATTGAAATTGAAATGTGACATGCCTACAAATTAATCAGTTGCAAACTAACTTCTCTGTAAAAATTATTTCACTAATGTCTTGTCCTGGATTTCCATAGGTAAAGAGACGATATTTCAAAGTTGTCATTTCAATCACTCGATAAAATTATACTCGTGAATTACCTAAGATAATCGCCGATCCATCAAGAAAATTGCTCGGTTTAGTCTGAATTGCTGACGGATGAATTCTTAACTATTTCTAAACTTTTACTACCTATGTTTACCTATACAGCTTAGATACGCAATAAATTATCCTCACACACTATAACCGTAAAATAGCTCTTCAATATTTGTTTTCTACTTTAGTTGATTTTAAATGAGAACTCTGCACTTTATTGTTCATTTTCTACACAGTATTTAGGTACCTACAAATTGCTATTTAACAATTCAATTTCATTGTCATAATAGGTACCTAAATTTCATGAAAAACAAGTCAAAATGGTGTTTTGTTAGTCAGTGAGGTCAGATCTAGCATGCGCGCGAGTCTAAGCACATACATCATCACGTACACCATTCAACTCTTTCAAGTCAGCATTGCGGTCGATGCGAACTGTGACAGGAGATATGCGGTCGCGACAATCTTTCCATATATAAATTTTCGCTAGTGAGATCAGCTCTTTATTAAAAGGTATACCTAGAGAGGAAAGATATAAGTACCTATTTAATGAGAAGTAACCTACACGTAAAGTTAGAGGCGTCTTTAAATTTTACAGACTCGCTCCATTAAAAACGAGCACAGGCGCTGTGTTAAAAGGGGTTCCCCTTTTAACAAAAAAAAACAACTTTGATTGGTTTTGCACACGCAATCCAATAATTTTCATTACATTAAATATTTAATTATCTTGATAACCGATCCTGTGTTCAATTTACGGTCGAGAGGTTCAATTTACTAAGTACGAGTATAGTCTGATTCTGTTTTGGGTACTTCCTACGTATATTATGTCGACGATCGACCTCACAAATCTTGGAACTTTCTTGCATTTGTAAAACTCAATAAAAAGCTTAGGTATGTAACTAGATAATAACACGACAACAGGGATACACGAAAACGAAAACTGTACTCATTACCTATGATAACATCTTAACCTGGAAAAAAGGCTCCGTTTAGTTTAACTTTCAGTGTTCAAGACCTGTCAAATGTTTACCTACTAGCCTATAATCCGACGAATAACTTAAAAATTCGTGCCAATCGTCATGGATGAGCTGGTACAAAATGTTCAGATTTTCATTCAGCCGAGCACCACCCACACAGTGGCTGGTTTGACGAACTAACTGTTACACAGGGCTGCCAACTATATAAGAAATCTTGCACGCCTTATTTATTCTATGATTAATATGATGAAGTAGTTGCGCTTACGCAACTACAAAGTTGCTTACAAAGTTCTTCTAAAAGTTTAAACTTTAAATTGTGAATTTATAATTTTATATTATATTACAATTTTATGAGAACGAAGGAACTCTCCTTTTTGTGTCTTGCCTCGAGCGAGAAACAAACTATGCGGCATATCAATCAGCGCTTTTTGTCACTGATAGAACGGGTTACATATTTATTTATTACAAGTCTGTCTAGCTAACTTCTCTAAAGGAGTATCAATTTAAAACGCCAAGTACGAATATCAATTTTATTAGGAATAATAATTATTTAAGAAACAATTTTACAATTAGCACCAGTAAATGCACGGTATATGAGACGTTTTGCTACGTAGACTTTTATCTTCGGTAATATCTACATACAAAAGGATACTTAATATATTTAATATAGTACAGTAAATAAATTGTTAGATTTGAATTTGATTTTTCATGAAGTATGAGTACATTTTAAGTATGATAAGATAATCATAGCCGCCTTTCTTGCTGGTAACCCCGCTGTTACGCAACCCTTACCTAATAGTACCAGTGAAAGAAGAGCTCCGTGAAAGGAGTTACACATTCTCTTTGACATTCACGAAGACTCACAGCCATTAACGTTTAGTACGGAGTTAGGAGACTTCCTGTCTGATTTAAACTTGTTATAGATACTCACCTAGTTCAAAGATTTCAAAATATTTCCTCGTTTGAATTTGTTTCATGCGTAATTGTAAATATTTATAAAAGTAGATCTAAGAATAGTTTACCCATAAATGAACTATTTTTTACCTACCAAACTGTTTATGTATTAGCAACTAATTGGCTTGTTTTATTTTCAAATTCTTTCTAGGTTTCGAGATGTTCCACACGATGCCAGTATACTTTCGCAGAATAGGTACACGCTAGGTACCGTCTTCTCACTTTCATTGAGAGTTGACTTGATGACTAATACGACTTTTGACTTGTTATGCAATGACTTCAAAAATACATTCATAAAATTCAACGACAGTCAAAACTAATAAATAACTTATCTCACTGATCATCATTACGAGATATATATTTTATTCTTAGATTCTTAAGACTTATTTTTCTTACGCTCAATTAGTACTAGAAGCTATCTTTGTCTGGTTTGTAAAGGCTAACAGTTAGATTTTCGAATAACCGCATCTTAGTTTCATTTCTTACGTCATTGTGTCACAAGTGGGGTGTAATAGGGGATCGGACTGTTCACCATATTTTATTAATTTACTATATTTTATGAATTATTTTTAAAATACAGATTCGCGATGAAAAAATCAGAATCGGTTGAAAAACGAATTTACAGTGATTTTTTTAAAGTTTCAAAATGTGTGTCTCTTTCAAAAACGATTTTATGGAGATATTACTAAGAAATGACGTCACAAGTGGGTATGTGCCACTCTGTCTAATCTTGAATTTCAAACCTTTATAATTCGGCAAATTTTAAAGATAGAGCAAAAATTATTTTAGTGTTCGATAGCAGAAACTAAGAAGTTTGGATTTATAAAATAAAAAAAATAGTCCGATCCCCTATTAAATTACAGGTCATTCACTATACGTCCTTGTCTATATAGGTATTCAGTTAATACCTAATTGATGTCTACTAATGACTGCGTATACGAATGGCCATGAGCATAATGTTATAACTCTCACATTTACGATTATGCAGTCGTATACGCTTTTACTTTTACTTACGAATTCGTCACACTGCAACTTCATCGTGTTCCATTATCATAAAATTTAGTTTGCTCTTGTTTTTACTAATGTGAAAATAATAAATTTTCTCAAGGAAATCCAAGACCTTGGATACGGCTTGGAAACGGAGAAAACGATTTTGTGCTAGGGAAAATCATCGTCATACAAACATTAGATTTTTATTCATATGCCGTGATTAACCGTTATCTATGCGTTTATCCCTAATAATATTCTATATGTTTCCAGGAATCATTATTACCATTAAATTATTTGAATATTTTCCAGAGATATATATGAAAAAATATTATTGTGACTGAGACCACGAATGCCTCCGTGACTGTTACGATAACTGTTTAACTGACTGAGACGACCTTTCTGAGACAGGACGAACAAGACTGAACGGAGTGCACGCGGGCGTCGTGATCCTGACCCCACTGGGAGAGACTCCTGAACCACCAGGATACACGCCACACCCTGGACACACGCCCTTGGAGCCCCCGCCATCAGTACTCAACACAGTCTACAGCGCAATCAAAAATGCCTTCTCTCCACCCCCAACTGACTACTCACAACCTTCA
The DNA here is from genome assembly GCA_951230895.1 of Carpatolechia fugitivella. Taxonomy (NCBI): domain Eukaryota; kingdom Metazoa; phylum Arthropoda; class Insecta; order Lepidoptera; family Gelechiidae; genus Carpatolechia; species Carpatolechia fugitivella. Next base: position 7,160,290 of record OX579648.1, on the reverse strand, counting down.
ACTGGATACTCTCCTCCGACGACAGGCTTAGCAGTCGAAGAAACTCACTACCAACTTCCTCCGCCTCCTCAGCCGATCCCTTCATTCAAACCTATGGCTTGGGGTGCCGTTGATTCCTACGGCCAACCAGCAGCCCCGGACGCATTTCCCGAATACGACCCACGAAACCCTCATCCTACTTTCACTCGCGCTAGCTCCAAACATTCAGAAGGTCCAAACCGAGTCGTAGTTAAATCGCACCATGGCCAAAGACTTTCCGCTGACAAAGTACAAAAGATCAATCAAAATTTGGAGAAACTTAACGAATACCTCGCTAATAATATCCAAGTAAGATCTTCGGAGGACCTGCCCAAGTTCATGGGCTTAGAAGCCTACAGTGAGATGCTCAAAAAGGGTCAAGTTCCCCTTTTCCCCACTCCCGTAATCACAGACAATGAGATAGGCGTTCTTCCCGCTGACGTCCTACCCGACTCTACCACCTCTTCGACGACCACGACCACTACCACGACGACACAAAGTCCCACAACAGGGAGTGACAAAGAGAACAAAAGGGAAAGGAAAGATGTGAAGTACTTTCTGCGGGGAAACAGAATAGTAGTACACGGTTGAACAAGACTGACTGAGACTGACTGAGGTACGACACCATCGGAAACTGAAAAGAAGTTTGTACTATGTGACCCGCCTACTAACAGTAAAGAAAGCCAATGAAATGACATGTCCAAAAACTTAACAACGTACTAGTAAGAGTGCTTAAATCATCATGTATGGAACTGCTCGTCCACTTCGCAATTAAACAGCTGTCGTTAAATCGAAATACTTACATGTCGTTTCAGTTTTTAAACCGTATCTTGGGTGCACTGTACAGTTTTTGGGAATGTCATCCTTTTCTAACTTTCGTAAAACTCGTAATGTCACTATGATTGGCATGGCATGAACAATGTGGCTTAGGTAGTACAATCTACTTACTGTGCAACTTGTATAACGACCTTTCAAACACTTGACTTGCTGACTTGGACTGTGGGACCAATTATTTCACACACTAACACTTTTCGTAGCTATTTTTCCGTAGATTCTAGATCGTAGTTAGCGCTGCTGTAGTACACTAAACACTTGCATAGAATTATTTCTTTTATCAATAAGTTTTTAACCAAGGGAATATTTCATCATTATTATTTACCAACGACTTTAAAACAGAGTAACTTTTTTTTTACAATATATAAGTAGTATGTACAAAAATTGAAGTATTATATATATATAAGTATTATGTATATATATAATTATTGAAGTATAGAACTGCTAAATGTCGGTAAATACTTAATGAGTTGAAATCATCTCAATTAATAGGTTACATATTTGAAGATTAATATAATTTCCAAATTGTTATAACATTTATTTTACAGTTTATTTAATTACTAGGCATCTTTATGTAAATTACAGTACTCAGGTACATTAAATTGTAGATGCATGTAACATGTAACTGTATTTTTTTCTACTAATCCACGAACTTAATTTAACTGGACTTTTGACAACCTGTCTTATGTTACAGATGTCCCGCTACATGGCGTAGAATTTGGCGCCGAGGAACTACAACACTACGCCTTTTAAAATAGAGTATAAAATTCGGTGATATGATAACATTACCAGTACACTACTTTTAAGTTTGTAATTATTGTTTTAAACCAAAAAGAAACTGGGAAAATTTATTATTAACACTAAAATTATTTTTGAGCTATTTTAGTGTTGAGAACTTGCCTAAGATGAGAATTTATTAAAAAATGTTATGTAGTCTTAAATTACTTACTTACTTAATAATTAGATCAATTTTAAATTTTATGATATGCTTTAACGTTTTAAGTATGATGCTCTAAGAAAAGATACGAACGAAGTTAGAACTATATTTATTTGAATATTGTTCACCTGTAGTACCTTTAACGAGAATCTACTGCAAGCAGACAATCCTATCGTTTTTATAATAGTTTATCTAGTGGAATTGTAGAAATATTATTTCTTTAGTAAACTTCAACGAAAAACCTAATCAATGTTTAGTTTCAGTGCGTGTGATGACACTCATACCCATTTGCAGTTAAATAGTTTTTTAGGTGAAAATAGCAAGTTTTATGTTTTGTCTGATGTAGATACTTTTAAGATCGATAAAGAGCAAATCAGTCGTGCAAATCTAAAATCAAAACAATTAAAAGCTTTGTAAATATTTGTCTACTCATAACTTTTTAAGTAAGTACCTAACTAATTGTTTCAAGTTTTCTTTTTGTACTATTTATTGTGAATTCAGTATTACATTCTAAATATTTCTTCGAAGATAATTCTCATTATGTGTTGCTACCAATTTTAAATAAGTATTATTTATTTAAGGTAACTAGGTATTTTCTATCAAAAAATATTCTTAAGATTGGTGTTGTATAATATTTTAGGAAGGAATCAAGAAGGATGCTTTGTTTTTCGTGTGTAGGAGGTATCTAATTTGTAAATAGACATCTTGTTTGCTCAAAACTATTTATGTCTACTTTTTCTCTATTATTTTTCTTAAGCTTTTTATGAACGTTTTGTAAATAAATTATGAGGGATAAAGAATGATTGTCTTACTTGAACACTAATTCGTGCTAATGATTCAAAGTTCCATTTTACCTCTTTCAACAGATTATCATTCATTTCTATTAAAAGTCTGTTAAACCGTCTTTTCGGCTTTCAAGGCTAATCTGCAGAAACTTAATATGGTACTCTTACGCCCCCTGGCAAAAAATCTTATTCCCACCAAGGGAAAATTTGTATACGAGATCGTTTGTATGCGCTTGTATACCTATACAATATAGAGGACATTTTTATAGGGGATGTTACTACCTAGTACCTACCTACCTATTAGGTAAATAAATCCAGAAAGATTGGCCATCCTGTGTTAAAAAAATAATTAACTAGCCGATGTCTATTACATAGAAGATAATATACCTATTTAAAAAGGGGGTGCGCAGACGAAAATGACATATGAATGAGCAATTATATTTAGAATTTTGATTGTCTGTCTGTACGTGAGCACGCGCACCACGCCAAAATCGACTGTAGGAAATGGGATGCGGTTGGGTTGGGATCCTTTCCACCATGTTGACTAACTTAAAAATGAATTTTGATCACGAAGAACGCAAGCAAAGTAGCGGGTAGACGGCTAGTTACAGCAAGAACAAGGGTAGGTACCAAGCCTTATTCATTTTTTAACATTCGATTTAAGCTCAACCAACGCCTGATTTAAAAATAAAGCAGCGATTACGAGTATACATTCCTAATAAAATTGTCTGGTTGCAGTATTAATTTAACGTCCCAAGTGCGATTACAGCTTGTCATTCAAATTATAATGCATAGATATAGAAAGGTGCAATGCGATTAAAGTGAAAATAGGTACGACTAGGCGGCCGCAATTTGCAACATCAATACAAAAATAAGCCGTAGCTCATACATATTAGATTCGCGAGAAGTCTACTACAAGCGGGTAGATCCTATTCTTATTTATAAAAAAATACGCTATATAGCTGTATATGTCGTGGCCATATCGTAGAATTGACCACATCATGAAATTTTCGACCATTTCATGAAATGGTCGCATTTCATGATGTGGGCAACTAAATTTGACCAGATCATTAAATCGCGAGCATTTCACGATTTTGTCGTATCGTGGCCATATCGTGAAAATAGGGCATCCATGAAATATTTAATAAGAATCTAAATTAGGTTTGGTACTTAGTGTTCTCTAAGTCCGACAGACATTTTTAGAGTACTTTTTCATCATATCTCTTTTTGTCTTCCTCATTTTAATAACGAATTATTTACTTTTTCACTATGAGAAATAACACGGCCGCAGCGCTTTGTTTATGTACATAAACAAAGCGCTTCCAGCGCCTCTATTGGCAATAAATGTAATAATTTTACGATATGAATGATCAAATACTATAATCTTGGAACATATCGACAAACGATTTCTTATCATTGATCTGGCCAAGGCACATCATGATGTGGCCAATGGACAGTGAAAATTTCATGAAATGATCGAAAATTTCATGATGTGGTCAATTCTACGATATGGCCACGCACGACATATACACCACGCTACTAAAAAACGCCTGATGTCGTTTTATGAGCAACATTTTGGAATTCACACCAGTGGTAAATTATTAAAACGGGGTATATTGACGTAATGCGGCAGTATAACCCGTGGTTTTACTTCTTAGTCTAATATAACCTATAGTTACAGATTTTCTATCTACATAACGAAATTATTAGAGTAGGTAAATATGAACTCTAGATCTTACAACACATTCATACCTACCTGTTACTACGATCTTATTCGTAGACCTATTATAAATAGTTTTGATCCAATCAGATTCTTCTATTGTAATTTAGTTTATACAGCATTTCTCGGTGCCAACTCCAATCCAAGTTTTAGTAAAATTAAAATATTTTCAACTTAATAATCCTGAAGGTCTATCGAAACAATTTTTGTTTGATAACATTCCCAAACAGCAAAACTCACTTTCAGCTGCAGGAGAGACCACCATGAATCGTGGTAATAACCCGGTAGATATGTGTGTTATTAAATAAATAATAATAATAATTTTCTTTCATTAGCAAGCTACGAGTCTCGTTTAGCCGGTGTTGCTTTTTCAAAGCACGAAAAATATCTTCGGTTGCGCGTGCTTCTAGAAAAAAACAAATAAATGTTTTTGTGTGTTTCCTCTTGTAAAAACAATAGAAGCGAAGGTGCTGACTCAACCACTCGATAGAACTGATACCTACTTACCTTACCTAGATGAACTACTTATACATGAGCTAATGCATTCTGCGCTAATGTGGCGGAATGCAAAATGCTCACACCAACACATTCAATGGTAAAAGTCTAAATACTCGTAAAAGTGCAATGACAGTGTGCGAGACTGTGACAACCGCAGAACAAAATGACGGTGGTGTAGTTTCCGGCTGCGGCGGAAGTCGACACTTACTTGCCCCTTCACCGGGAAACGTGCAGGCTCGAAAAAAAAGGAGCGCCCAGATTTAAACTGAATCAGATGAAGAATATCGATCTTCGTTGTATCTAGATTAGGTTGACACAGCAAGCCACAAAACCACAAGTGTGTGCATGTCATCATTTTCAATAGCTCATATTATTATGTCCCCACATTTGCTATAATGTTTTAAATAAACTTACGAGAGTGTTGTGTTTGTGTACAGTGTGTAGGGTAGATTGAAATTTTAGTGTACGTGTGTAAACAAACGAGGGCCCTGAGCCCTGAGCCGCATTAGTAAGTAAGTGTAAAGAAACGAGGTTAGCGTTTGTAAGCCCAAGTCACACAGAGCCGTGCCGGGGGCGGGGTTCCGGGGCCGGGAAAGCGGGCATAGCGCCGTACCTCTTGTCCCGGCCCCGGACTTGGGCTTTATTGTTGGAGAGTAGAGAATATGGGGCGGCTCACAATCAGGAAGGGCCCGTGGGGGTCATTCATCTCCAGCACATTTTTCGTTCTGGGCCAAGTAGAGGTCCGAGCCCGTCTGAGGGCGCCCCCAGATTCGTTGTCATAATTTTTTAGGGGTATGAGCCTTCTGTTCTGCTCCCCCACAAGTCTGCGTTTGCTATATTACCACTCTGGTAGAAAAAGCGATTAGTTCGTAAACCAAAATAAATAAAGATTTTAGAATTGGACTAGAATCTTTGAGAAGACCTTTGTTCCGTAACAATAAGGGCGACATTCGTAATGCGAGTAACATGTCCAGATCCAGCCGTATGTGCTACATTGCCTGAAAACTAAAAAAATACATAAGTACTTAGTATAATACCTAATCAATTACCTTACGCCTCTCGGTAGATATATACCTAGTATGTAATAATACTTTTCAGAGTAATAAAACTTAAGGACGTGCGAGGTAGGTATGATGCATTTTAATAATGCCTGTACTATAATCTAACTAAACTAAGTAATAATAATGTATTACAATTACCTACTCTACTATAGAGTTGGCGTGTTTGCATGCGACATGGATGGAAAGTATGTTTCCAATGTTTCCATGTTAACAGAGTCGAAAGAAAAAGCCACTAAGTATTTTTATAAAAGATTACCCCTGCCTTCATATCCAAGCAATTTCTAAAATTGCATAAACATAATCTATATACCTATATACTTATTTCACTTCCTCTTTTAGCGAGTTGAATCACGGAAAAATGTTCTATAACAAAACTACTCCTTTGCGTAGAGTTGTCTGTCTGACTGTACTAGTGCGTAACCTACGACAGTGGTAGCAAACCTGCAGGCACTATCTACGGTCACCGTACAATACAACTAGGAGTAAACTGCAGTAATTTACGTTTTAAATAGATTTTTTTTCTTCTTATGCTTCTTTCTCATAAGTAAAGTGGGACTCTAAGAAATCATGCTTTTCTACGTATCGCGGGGCCGTAAAGTCCTGACCTAACCACCCTGGAAATAGAAATAAGCTTTATTTGCCAAAAATGTGGCTCATAATGTAGAATGGAGACCGCGTCTCGGGAAACGTAGTGTGGGACGCCCCCCCGCCAAGTGGACTGATGACCTGAAGAAGGTCGCTGGTGGTGGCTGGATGAGGAAAGCGGGTGATCGTGCGCTTTAAATAGTCTTCAAAAGCCACTTTATAAACTGATTTGTAAAAATCTTAAATCGAATAAAAAATTTGACTTTTTGACTTTCTTTTTATAATATGCATGCATGCTAGCATTTTTTCTTGTGTCCGAGTTGGTTTTGGAAAACTGAATTGAGTCTAATAACAACTAGGTACTTCAGTAGATAAAAACTGGGTCCAACAACGGCTGAACTGAAGTAAGATAATTCAGTTCTGGAGCACTGAATTATCTTACTTTTCAGACAATCAAGTGATTCAGCTTGCAATTTGATAACCAAATTGGAGACAGTTAAGTGATTTTTGTTCGACATTATCCCCACCGAGATTCAAAACGATAACCTCTTGAACGATCTGAACTTACCCATGGAGTATGAATACTCATGATTCATAAATGGTTTTTTCCTGCGATGAGGTATATAATCCATACAAATATTATAAATGCGATAGTAACACCAACACTCTGTTTGCTATTTTTTATTAACGGTTATCAACACTAAAAAACTATACCCCCTTAAAAAATTCATAGACATCTTAAAAGATGTCTTTAAAGATGTATGTGTTTTAGGCGAGCGTGGTCCATCTTTAACCTTATAATCAATTTCCGTCAGCTGGAGTAATGGTTAAAAATAACTAATTGTAAGTTTTCAAGACATAACACATAACAACCCCTGGTACTAATAAGAATTAGAAGATATAATAAGTAAGACAGACAGACATGAAAATAGGCAAGACAATGAAAAGCTTCAGCTAGCGTCAGCTATGCTGTTTTTCAGCCATCACCTCGTTCTCTACTTCTTAGAATATCTATTCCATGCACCCCACGTTTTTAGGGTTCCGTAGCCAAATGGCAAAAAACGGAACCCTTATGGATTCGTCATGTCTGTCTGTCTGTCTGTCCGTATGTCACAGCCACTTTTTTCGGAAACTTTAAGAACTATACTGTTGAAACTTGGCAAGTACGTGTATTCTGTGAACCGCATTAAGATTTTCATACAAAAATAGAAAAAAAAAACAATAAATTTTGGGGGTTCCCCATACATAGAACTGAAACTCAAATATTTTTTTTTCATCAAACCCATACGTGTGGGGTGTCTATGGATAGGACTTCAGAAATGATATTGAGGTTTCTAATACCATTTTTGCGCGAGAGACACTTCCAAAGTGGTAAAATGTGTGTCCCCCTGTAACTTCTAAAATAAGAGAATGATAAAACTAAAAAAAATATATGATGTACATTACCATGGAAACTTCCAACGAAAATTGGTTTGAACGAGATCCAGTAAGTAGTTTTTTTTTTAATACGTCATAAACCGTAAATCGTAAACCGCGGCTACTATCTAGTCGTTACACGAGCCAAGTCAGTGGCCTTAAGAACTTTTATGTTACTTGCTGCTACGGAACCCTTCATGGGCGAGTCCGACTCGCACTTGGCCGCTTTTTTCGTTTTAAGTCCTAAAAGAGTACTACACCAATAAAAATCTCAATAAAAAATATTTTATACTTTTTAATGCGTTAAAACCTGTTATGTTAAAAAAAAAAAACTTTATAATTATTAACGGTTATCAACACTATTATAATAATTATACTTACCATACTGAGCCGATTTTTACTGCGGGAAAAAGTATTTATCTCACTGACGAAACCGTGAATAAAATGACAATTTAGAAAAAATACTTAATATTTAATCCGTTGTTGGATAAATCAAGTGCAAAAATGTTTGTCTTCCCTGGTATAGGCATCGCTTCCTGGTCTAGGCTCAGTGGTCGCTTTCCTGGTGATTGTGGGGTGTGTCAGCAGGGGTGGTTGACCACTGACCACTCGTTAATTAATCGTGGCAGCCTTATAACGAACTTTAATTATTAGGCATAACTGTGAGGTTGTCACTTATTAGTAATATTTCAACTATAACCTATGTTGTTAAATTCAATTAAAAAACTTTTTGATAAATATTGTCGTAAGAAAAAGTTATATATTGGACACAAAGTGTTAGCTTAATAAATAACGCATCCATAAGGTGTTCGCTGAACTACTTTTTTGTAACGTTGAAATACTAAAGCAGAAAAATTACCAAGATTGTATTCAAGAAACTACTACTTACTACTCGTATATAAAGTGAAACTGCAAGCTTTTTCCTATATTCTTCCGAGTTATTCATCACTTATCCCTGCTTGTTGTAGCGCATTATACTCCATAATCTAAGAAGGCTCTTGGTTCTCGTCTACTTGTCAAAATAGGCTGAGAATTATTTATTAGCAGATAAGTAAATACATAGCGCCACTCACTCCAACCTATCAACAGTTCTTTGCACCGTCGTCTTTCTTTGATTTGATAAGATATTAACAAACTCAACACAAACGTTTACCGAAGAGAATAAAAACATCGCGTGACATAACACCTAATGATAATAATTTGTACACAAGTGCAACAACGCACAAGTATTTCAGTAAAATTGCATCGAAACCGAAATGTTCTGAAAATGAGCTGAAGATTTCCACATCGTGATAGTGTTGTCAATATGTGACTATCCTAGTAATATTATAAATGCGAAAGTTTGGATGTTTGGATGTTTGTTACTCAATCACGCTTCAACCACTGGACAGATCAGGATGAAATTTGGCACACATATAGGTTAGATCCTGGAATAGGACATAGGCTACTTTTTACCGCGGTGAAACATTTTATTCCCATGGGAAAACTTATTTAACGCGGGTGAAACCGCGGGCGGAAAGCTAGTAGGTATATAAAAACAAAAAAGATATTTAAAATTATTGAAGCTTTCTTTAGTGGTTGGATTATCTATAAAATAATACAAAGAAAATTAGCCATAATATATCAAAGTTAATCGAAATTAAGCAATAACATTACAATGCGGGACTTACATAACTGAATACAAAGTTTGTAAGGACGCCAGGAGTGGAGAAGCTAAGGAAATTGGATGAAGCCTAGATATCTAAAGATGAACAAAGACATGCTGCCACGATGATGATGATTAACGTTCAGTGTATTTTGCTGCTCTAAAAAATAAACATAAACGAAGTCTGGAACAACTTCGTTACCTAGCTACACAGCTTGAAGGAATACGCATAGCGAATCGATGACCAAGGGGTTGGACATCTCTAGATTGCGTGCGCAGGAGTCGCTGACTCGATCGATGACGGCGATCGAAACGCGCTCTCACTGAGAACATTGTGCGCTCGTGCCAACGAACCGCCCAACTAATGAGCGATGGCATAAGATTGGATAATCTAATGTTAATGGAAAAACGAACGCTTAATTTAATGCGCGTTTAAGCTGTTTCAATGGTTATAAGTGATTCTTAGTAACTGTTGGAAGGTACAAAGGAAAGAAATGCGACGATCTGGGTAAAGCTTTTTATTAACTTTAGTCCTGATAAAGTTACTGGATTATCAATAAGGATATGTACTAGAACTAATATTTGTAATCCGAAATTAACCTTCCATATCAACCTATTTAGAAGAAGAGAAGTATTTTAATGAAGAGAAGCTGAAAATCGTAACCGTTAGTCCTAGAAAAAAGCACTAGTGCAAATTGAAGGTACGCACGAATTTTCAACCTATTCAGTACCTATTAGTATTTATTAGAACTCAATTTCAGATTTGCTGACAAGGTAGGTTGCATCTGCATCTAGATATTTGTTAAATCTAAAGTAGACAATAAAAACAGAATCAATGTATAGAATCCGGTAAATCGCGACTAAATTTAGTTCAGAGAAACGAGATCTCTGGCTATTCGCACACTCATGTGTTCGACAGCCGCTACTGCTAGAAAATCATTAGCTTAGCTCTCTCTAAGGAAATTGTTACAATTTGTGAGCTTATTTGCTAGGCAACTTTTCTATTTTCTATGAAATAATATAAATTAGGTAAGAAACAACAAATTATACTCCTGCTTACTATGAAGTTATGAATAAAAATAAATTAGGCAAATAAGTATCAAAACATGCTTATTTAAAGTAGCCACCACTCGTACTTTTAAAAGTTTTTCAATCTTCACTATTAGGTAAAATACCAGCAAAATACTCAGGAAAATCTTACTAGATCTTACTGTACTTAGCTGGGTTTTAGCTACAAAGTTTAGAAATATTCGTTTGGTAGTGATGCATTTTAAATTCTATTACCTACTCTTATTTAAACTTGAAAAAATATTTTAAATAGAGAAGTAGATGCCTAGGCTTAGTTTTTATTATATTGTAAACTTCTACTGATATACTTAATTCAAGAGTTCATCATCATTGCTACGCATCTTAGTCTCACAGTCTTCGTAACTAGATACATACACATGAGCTAAAATTACGTCAAAGACTCTAGCAAGCAGTAAACAGCAAATAATGTTCATATTTCTACAGTCTAGTGCGTGCACTTGATGGCCAGTGGTCACTTACAATAGTGGGGGTTGATAAAACTCGCAAGTGACCTATTTCGACTCTCACAACGCCGCCATTGCTGTCCGACGCTATCGATGGCCGCTTAGAAAAGCGCGGGAAACGCCATATTGAAACTTTAATTCACTTTTTTAAAATTTAAGCGGAAGTACGTAAACTTTTTTAATTACGACGGTTTTGAATTTAATTTTCTGAGCAGTGGTAAATGATGTGATTAAGTCGTGTTACCAGTGTTGGGTTGGAACTAAAAGTGGCAGTGCCTGACTGTCGGTGATCCATGAGTGTTGGTGAACAGTTTCAGTAAGATGAAGGTTAGTTTTCAGGATTTTATCTTTTTCAAGACGCAGTAAATTTAATTCACGTTGTAAAAATAATAATAAATAATTTTTATTTCTAACTTTATGTTGTGCAATGTCTATCTATGTTCTGATAAATTAATTCACATGTTATGTAGCTCAACTTAATTGCTTTATGAGATAGTCTTAAATATATAAATATAATAATAATATAAATCTTATAATATAATAGCTGCCTTTCTCCGCATAATGTCAACCATATGCTATTAAAGCGGACACTCTACTGCAATAAAATCACATAAGCGGCAAAACACGAAACAAGATAGTTGATATTCAATTTCTAATTCGCTAAACATATCATTACATCAAGCCTTAGAATTTAATTACGTGAGCGAGCAACCCTTCAAGTCAAATCATGATTATAATAAAATAATAATTATTGGCAGGGCAGCAAATAAACATTTGCTTACCGAACGATATAAACCAGCTCTGATTTCAATTAATTTCATTTCAATTTCTCGACAATAATAAATTAGGAGATTGCATCACTTATATTTCATTCATTGTACAAACTACATTCAGTATTCGTAATAGAATAGATAACACTTTAGTGCATACAACAACACAACAAGAATGTACTTACCTAAGTATATTACCTATAGGTATAAATAAGATGAGTAAAATGAATGGCTGAATGTGATGCTGCAAAACCCGAGAACGGATGGATTTTCAAATATTTGTTGATTTACGAGATGAATATATTTATTAAAGTAATTCGTGCTTTATGTATATAAAGGACAGATTTTTTTACGTAGTGATTTTTTAAAACAGTTTTAACAATTAAAAAAATCTGAATTTCTAACTATACAGCCAAAGAGTGGAATCTGCACCCTGCGTCTTTATTTCTTGTATAGGGATGATAACTACTTTTTTGTTTTTTGTTTGGTAGATTATTAAAAAGTAATGGACAAGTATTTTTTTTTTACGTAATAAAAATAACGGTTATATATTGAGTTGAAAAAGCATATGACGTCACGCTTGAGTCGATTTTATACCGAGTTGTGACGTAATCAGCCCCCAGTCTCCAACTTAAATGCGGTTCAACTAAGTATTTTTTTGTTAATTTGAGAAAATTTGATATACGTGTCTAATATTTGAGTATTACCTGACTGACGGACAAAATATTAATTTATTTATTTATTTTGGGATACAGACAGCGTTAAATTATAACATTGTATAAAATACCATTGTGTTGATACAAAAGCCAATAAAGTATCCACTATTTGCTAAACATCTGCGTACCACGAAGCGAACACTGTCAGTTTATGTAAAGATGTAAAGTACTACAGTTGGTAAACAAAACAATAATGTATAATTTCGTTTAACATATAATTTTGTTTTCTTTACCCAGGCATCGTCCCTATTGTATAACCTTGGTATTTTAAGGCAAAAGTGAATAGGCATCTTCTGGGTATGCGAGTTGCACCCTCGACCTCGCCGTCGCTTTCCATCAGGTGCCACTGTGGTCAAACGCGAAACAATTGAATTATAAAAAAAAAACTCGCAACGTGATATACAACAGACTAGATTTTATTTTCTTTACGGGTATTTACAAGGGCCCCCAAACCGTAGATAAATAAATTGCACTCAACAATCTGTGGTACACTATCTGGTATTACACAACAGGACAAATAATATGTTTTCCTAAATAGTTTCATCCTATTTTTACTTTCAAACATGACTGATAAAAAAAAACTGTTATTTTTCATTAAAAAAAAAACAATATACAAACAACAGAAAAAACTTAACCAAATCTTAAATTTAAAAGATTGTAAGTGAGCCTCAAAACTTATAAGCTTAAGAAAAAAAACAAATGATAAAACTTGTGATTTGAGCTTGGAACAACATCCAATTCCTTATTATTTAGAATCCAAATATTATTATATTAAGTGCTTTTATGTGGGTTTTTTATTTGGTTTTTTAGATTCTAATTTCTCAACTAGACCTTTTACATTGAACTGGTGTACAGCGCGGTGGCAGATGACATGAGCGTTTACCGGCAATCGTTTAGCGATGTGAAATCAGCGCGTGCGTCGACTGGTTCCGGACTCTCTACTAAGCTCGTTCACTACTGGAGATTACTATAGCACTACAGTGTTATAACATAACATGGTATACTATTAGTCGGCTTAGTTCAATGATATACTGGGTTGCTACAGTCTCTGCTGTGGTCTGCAATATTGACACCATGATTTAAGTAGTAGGTTTATGGTTTTATTTACTCGTATCGATAGCTAACAGGATTTTTTAATCATTTGTTTTATCACGATGAAAGAAGAAGGAAATAAATAAATATGAGTACAATTATACAAAATATGCTCTTATGTAGAGTGATTAATTGTACGGTACAGCTGGAAAAAGTAATTATGTTTCCAGCAGATTTTTGCGTTTTCATGCGGGCGTGATGTTCGTCGCCTTAGTGTGAAAACTTCGGAAATAGATTTCGGTAAAAATTTATTTCGATTTAGTAGTTCAATGCCGACTTTCTGCAAATTGCCTACTATTAACAAATTATCATACATCGCATCGCACTATGCTGACTTTACTTAGAACTCAAAAGCCCTAATTTTACTTATGAAATCATCAAACACCTAATCGTAACGGCATTCTATGGTAAATAAATAACACGACTGTTTAAAAATTGGTCTAAATAAACACGCTGTTTTATAATTCCTCTTGAAAAAAAGATTCTTACACACTTACGAGGTTTTTACTCATAGCGAATAAACATACCTATTCTTAAAAAAACTATAAACGAGAAAGATTTCTCCGGACAAATTCCTAAACAACACATAGTTAAACATGAAACCAGGTGTAATTATTAATAATTCAGCCAAAAATTTTAATTACGGTTCACGGTTGTAAGCACATTGGCACATGAAAAGCGAGAGCTGGCTCTAATGCTATTATACAACCAGAGTTTAACAGCGAGAACATCACAGTTTTTATCTAATTAATTTCTATAATAATGTGTTTAGAAATGCATATTGTATTACTCTGAACGCAAAAGTGCGTACGACTCGTTAAGTAAAATTTAAAAATTGCGTATCGTTCCGTTATGTATTCGATTTTAAACACGATTTTTAACGGCGAAAAAATAATGTTTTTAAATGAAGTAACAAAGTACCTATTTTGTAATATTTATTTTATTAATTAAGTAATATTAATAAGCAATTAAAATAAAATATCATTAACACATAGTTAATTCTCTACCAATATTTTAATAAAACAAAATATCGGTACGAATAACCCCGTTTCACCAACAACGTGAAAGAGCGCGCGTTGATGTCTTTTATACGAGCTACTTATATTTTTAAGAAAACCGTTCCTTGAAATCACTTGTAGATTTAAAAAAATTATAATAAAGTAAACGACAACTGTGTTATTAAAAATAAAGTTTCTAACGTAATAGCAATAAATTAGTATACCTGTTTGGATAATAAAATTAGCCCTCTTTTATGAATTTTATGATCTACGAAATATTTTTAGAGCCTACCTTAATATGATTTAGAGTTAAGTCAAATTGCTTTACATCCCACAAAAATTATATTTAAAACATTTAAATCCTCAATCAAAACAAACTTCAAGAACGGGTTGCTCCTATTTTCCAACGACTCATAAGATTTTGCCTTCATAGCAGTGAAGTACAAAACAGATAAACAACGAGCCACTGAACGGCCTTGGAACCTGTTGCACGACTGCAGTTATGTAGATGCAATTTCTCTACCTAGCACGGTGCAGTTGCATTTGGCACATCGGGTGAGACAGGAAGCCACGGGTTTGATTCCCGCTTTGCCATTTAAAACATAGAGAACTATATTTTACCTACTTAATGAGTTGGGAAGCTCTAACTGGTCTAGCTGTCAGGAAGTTAGAGGTAAGTTACCCATACCTTAGTTTAGTAAGATATCTGTAGATTTAATACATATGTAGAGACATTACGATTTTATTCCGGTACTAACTTTAGGTAACAAATTGTTAGCTAATATCTTTTGGTTGTTGACTCATTGACCCTGTCCACCCTGCCAGGTGGACTGAAGACCTGAGGAAGGTCGCTGGTGGTAGCTGGATGAGGAAAGCGGGTGATCGTACGCTTTGGCGTACCCTTGAGGAGGCCTACGTCCAGCAGTGGACTGCAATAGGCTGTTTGATTGTTGACTCATTATCAAAGTCTCAAAAAATTACGAAAAAATTTCTCAAAAGTTAGCTAAATATCAACACCTTTTTTTTCTTTCTAGTAAGAACAATGTTTTATTTTTTTCAGCATGCATTTTCATCCTAATGCCCTACTGCAATGGCAGTGACGAATACTATAATGTGGTTGGCTGCGTTTAAGTTTTAGAGTACAGAATGGGGCTCTGGCCTTCTCGACTAGTTTTATAGAAATAGAATAAAATAAATTGATTAAACCTACCCAATCAAACGGCCAGCCAACTTCTCCCGACACTACAACTATGCAGATGCAATTTCTCTTTCACAATCATCTAGCTCGTTTCTAAGTTAGATCTGTGGCACCTTATCTTAGAGTTAACAAGGTTTACTTACTGGTAAGGGCCAGGTATTATTAGTAGGTACGTATAGAAAATTAATCTTAGGGCCGATTTACACTTCGACAAGTACAGTTGCGAGTTAACTTAATCGTTCAACTTAACTCGCAGGTTACCGATTAAGTTGCAAGTGTCTCGTTCATACAAAAGCAAGTAGCAAGTACAGTTGTCAAAACAAAAGTGTCATGTCTTCCTGTTGTCAACAAATTATCTATACAATAAGTAAGCTTTTTTGTATTTAGCATATAATACTAAAATAGAAGAAAGTCGCGCCCAAATCAAATCGACATCAAATCAAAAATTTTTTATTTCCATTGGATGCTATTACATCACTTAGATCCAAAAAATTACGAATCAGCTGTTGATACAGTAGATCTGGCTATTATTTCTTCTGTGGTACTACAGAGATTCCAGTTTTTGATTTACCGAAATTGTGTTTCATCAATTAACAAGAAAGTTTAATCCATAACACTGTACAACTTTCTTCAAAAAACTTTAAATTGTGCCTATTGGTGCAGGTACATATATTTAGTTTTAAACATTTCTTATAATAGTAGCTCTGTCTGTAGTCGTTACATCACATTCAGAGTTTATTGTCTTCTTATTACAATATCGCCTCATAAAATTGATGACTTTACGCAATCTGCTTTAGCCTAAAATTTTACTAATGATCTACGAATGTATTTATTTACCGTACTATGTATTACGTATTGAAATAGCAAGCGTTATGGAAAAAAAATAACTGAGTAAAAGTAGAAGAATTTAATGTTCAACTACTGGCGTCGTCGCCACGTAACTTTTTATTTAAAGTAGTAATTTGGGTACATACCTGTAGAATAGGTAAATTACGTCATGTAATTTTAGCTTGGTGTCGTCTGTTGTAGAAGTCACTAATTACAACACGTTTCGTCTAAGAATAGTAAAAATGTGCAATAAAAAATAAAATTTTACGGAGCTAAATAGCCTGAATAACACAAATAACAAATAAACAAAACTGAAAAAAAAGTTAAAATTAAGTTAAAATAAAGATGCGTTGTAGAGGGGTCGTAAAATTAAAAAGACGTCTCATTCTAGCTCCTAGGCATGCATGAACACTGACCACCGTAGATAAAATAAACCGCGCGACATATAATGTGACCGCCAATAGTATCCAAGTTTATGTCACACGGTTTATTTTATGTAAATACGTGGATCATGCAGCCCCTGTAGGTGACATTTTGGGAACTTGTGTTTTTAGAGTAATTACCCCTACTCTACTGGTCACGATTTTAGATGCCTCATTACTTAGCTCATGTAATGAAAATTCAGCCTCCTGTGATGTCCTAATCAAACTGGGCGACACTCTCTCAAAGTGATTGTTTGACTGTGTGCCTGAAACTAGAACCTCCGAAACGAAATAGGAATGTTATACACTCCTCGGCCACGGAAGCCATTTATTCATCATCATCATCGTGTGGGTTGTAAGGTCAACAACCGACCTCGCAAACCCTGGCGTCAGTGTTTAAGAGCCGTCAAAGGCCACTGACTTGGCTCGTGTAACCGGGACCAACGCAAAGGCTTAACGTGCCTTTCGAAACACGGAATCATCTTTCTTTTCAGACAATCAGGTGATTCAGCCTGCAATGTCCTAACCAAACTGGGGAAAGTCTCACAAAGAGATTTTTGCTTGACAGTGTCCCCACCGGGAATCGAACCCGGAACCTCCATAATGGGCGTCGAAATCTTGACCACTCGGCCACGGACTGTGATGGAGGCCATTTATTGACACTAGTTTATTCTTACAGGATACAATTTCTACTTACTACTTTAGTATGGTATGACTTTACGTCCAGAAAATTTTAAAATGTTTAGTAGGGACTGGACGTATTTATTAAAACTTCTGCCACATTTCTGTATTGTTGATAAGTAAATGTAAGTGGGTGATTTTCTCTAGCACTCGGCCAATTAGACTGAAGAGAACCGTTAGCGCTCCGATTTAACAATTGCGAACATTATAAGAACACGGCAACATTACAATTAACTGACGATTTCAACGACTGTTTCAACTAAACAGGCCACATTGATCATAGAATATAATATAGGATGGCCCATTTAGAAGGTTCATCCGGTCAGTATGAGTGACTCTGAATCTATAAGACATTTCCTGAACTACGTACAAGATATTTTTTCCATTTATAAATGCAGTTTTTATTATCACTAAAATCCACGACATGGTTCTTTAGAACAGATCTTCCTATATCTTTTACTTCCAAAGTTTCCCATACTGACCAATCTAAATGGGCCATCCTGTAAAAAGGGAGGTAATTTTTAACGCCATCTGGAGGGAAAGTATTCTAAGCACTGTAGATAGGAAAATTCACTGAAAAGAAACGTTCCTTTATTTTGAAAATAAAAATAAAATAGAACTGCATTTATATATTTCGGAAAATAGGCTTGACATACCCGGGAATCGAATCGGCTGGAATAAAAAAATGACACCCTATACTTTTATGCTTGATAAGGTCAAATCTCTCTTTTTAACTTAGATATGTTTTATAACTCTGAAAATTGGTTCCTTCTTCGCCAGATTCCAAACTCACCGAAGTCCAAACTTAAAATCATAGAACCTGGGCGACCGAACATTGCTCGCGCCATCTGTTAGAAATCTTTCGGACCATAAAAATATACAAGAAATTTTAATTTCTGACATTTTTGTATTTAAATAACTAAATAAAAGAATACAAAAGTAAATAACAAAAAAATAAACATGAACAAAATAAAAATCTGTCGAGATTCGAACTCAAGACCCAAAAACCGACATAGACTTTGCAGACTTGCGGTTATCGTGACGTTACGTGACGTTACTAACGATTTTATTGATTATGGCGTACTAATTCTTTTAGGCCTGAAAACACGGGGAAATCACGTTCTACTAAAAATGAACCTAGCTAGATCGATTTATCGCCCCCGAAACCCCCTATATGCTTTTCATCGCAATCGTTGCAGCCGTGTCCAATAATTTAATTATTTATATATTTAGGTCGGGGGAAAAGTATTTTCGTATTTTGTACGTACTATTTTGTAATTATATCTCTTTGCTTGTATTGTTTGTTTCTGGCTAATTTTGATATCACGAAAAAGGTTACATTTAAAAAAAGAAAATAAAAAAGAAAAACGTTTCACGCCATATTTCAATTGTTTTTCTGTTTTTTTTTTTTGAAGTTTTATGGTCCGGTTACTAAGACCTTTAGACCAAATCTTTTTTTGTTACACAACACTTTATATTTTGTTAGAGTTTTTGCATAATAATTTTAATATTTTATATAAATTAAAATGAGTGGGTCTAAAGAAGAAATTAGGTACATTCTGAAATTTTATTACAAAAAAGAGGAAAATATGACACAGACAGCGAAAAAAATTTGTGACCTTTATGGACCTAATGCAGTACAAAGCGTTTTGAGTCCGGAAATTTTGATGAGAAAGATGCAGCTCGCCCTAGTCGCCCTGTTACGGATAAAGTCGATGCCAATTTTTGAAAAAGTAGAACAAGATAGACATATTGATATAATATAAGAATTGGAAATTGATCACAAGACAATTTTAACCCATTTGAAAAAGTCTGGCTATACAATTAAAAAAGTTTGATATTTGGGTACCACACAAGCTCACTGAAAGAAACTTAATGAACTGTGTACTCTTGCGATAATCTGCTAAAACGCCACTCAGCAAAAAGTCCCCTAAGTTTTCTAAGTTCTCCAATTTTAAGTCACATCATTATCATCGTCGTCGTCAATTTCAAATTTTAAGTGCTTGTGTATTTTCTAATACAAGTATATTTTCTTAGGTATTTTTTAACTAATTGCTCCTCAAATGGCGTGCTATGAACATTGGACAGACATGCTTGCTTGTCGGTCATGAAACTGCACAACACAAGCCAAGCATTCGGTTTCGCTCGCAACCACCCGTGACGGACGAGCTGGACATTCACATCACTTGGGTACTTTAATGTGCGGTGTTATATTCTAGATAACTGTATCGGATCTTAAAACTTTTTTAGAAGCGTAAGCTTATGCGTATCTGCTCATCAGAGTGTGTGGTAATTCCCGAAATCCACAACTGGTCATCTGCGTATCAGGTAGGTAATTTGCGTTTCTGGTATTTTGCTTTGGAAGGTCTTAGTCATGTTAGTTTAGTTGTGGGGCGAAATGAAAAAATATGACATAGATAAGTTAAGAATCCCACAATTCCACATCCAGACCCAGTTGCGTGCGGATAGCACAGGACCATGATAAATGGTGCAATAGAAGACCAATGCCCACAAGTGGGTTGATGAAGGCTGATAATTATGATAATGATGACGATGAGAGTTCACAGGTGGTATAAGAAAATTATGAACTATTTCGTGGTTAATTTTAATTTTCAGAAAATGTACCAACATATCTCGTACTTATTACTCTCAGTTTCTTCCGATAACCTTGAACAGAATATACAAATTCCTCAATCATAAAAAATAGCCAATTCTAATCGTTTAATAAGGCGCTACGAGGAAAAGGGATCGGGTAATACAATCGATGATCACACCGACCCGAGAGGCTATTGTAGTCAAGAGTAAGACCATACTGAATCAGAAAATTAACACTCCCTTAACGCTATCGTGTAAAAACAACACATAATAGGTATATGATTGAAAACCGCAACCCATCTATCACTCAACTAGACTCGATTAATGATATGTGTTTACAATGTCATGTAAATGGTATGGGAACGGTTACGGAGAACCGTTTCACTTACCGACCCGTTACCCGCTACACGCACAACAAACAGACGCGACACGCCCCTTAGAGCACCTATATGGAATTAGTCAAGACTCCAGTTAGAGTCGACATGTTGAAGATAAATGCAATATTTTATCAATGTATCTAAGTACATTGCACATTGCAGACATACTAAGTACTTGAGCTGGGTGGGCCAGCGTGGTCCAGCGTAATCGAAACCTGGCTTAGGTTTGGCTCGAGACCTGCGGTGAGGACAGCTTGACTATCTGCACTGATTTTCTAGCACAGAATTTACGGTTACGTAATGTATGACGTAAAAGTAGTGATGACGATAAATAATTTAATATTTTATATGCGGCGCGCGCGATTTTGTAACATTCCTTTGTCCCCTTCTTGCCCACCGTTCACCTCTCGAGACCACGTCTGCGGCGCTTAGCGTCGCCTGCGCCGCTGCGTCAATACGTCTTGGAGGCCGCATACAAGGGGCAGTAAAAAAATATTGATTTAACTTTCTTTGAAAACGTAATTTGCTAAATAATCTACATAGTTTTCCATTTTTTTTTTGGTACGTTCACTAACAAGCTATTTTTTAACTCTTATAAATATAAATGGTGTATTACACCTACGTAAACAAACAAGGACCTAAGTGCCTTTATTACTAAAACGATAATGATTGATTCAAGAGGTTAGTTTTAATTTTGGAAATATATGACTCCAAAATACAGTTTAAAATAATGCTTATAATCATTCTTATTAGCAACAGTGCTACGCAAAAGGATAGACAAAATAAATTATATAGGGCGCTACTGCATGGAGTTTACAGGTAGGAACACTCTAGCCATTACCACGTCCTGTAGATACACAACCAGTCACTGTTGGCTTGAGCCATTTTCATCACGATCTAATTTCTTCTATATTATTTTTTCTATTTTTATTTTCCAGCTGCAAATAATCTACCTCACAATATGCTCGCTGTCCCAAGCGGCGTATATCAGTCGCATGGCGATCATGAGCCAGACCCCGAACGCGAACGCGAACCGGATTAGACCCACGAGCTCGTTCCGACCCGGGGTCGTCATGCGACCATGGAACCCGCGCCTGGTGCAAGCTTCGTCACATAGAATGCCTTACGTCATGTATAGAAATTATCCGAATAGGTAAGTAAAGTGGTTACGATACGAGTATTAAAGATTTTCTAAATAACGAAAAACCTCTCGGGTTATCACCAAACTAAGTTTTTTAACAACTGGAATAAAAGCTAACGCACTACATAAGCTTTGAAAAATATCGAAGCAGGTACTTACGAGAGTTCTCGCTGATTTTTTCCTGTGATGATGTGATAACGAAATAACAACTGATCAGGAACTTACTTGACTAATTATTAGTCCACGGGAACTTATCATATTATTTAGATAATATCTAACAGCCCTTTTCGATGCTGAAAACAAAATATACGAAATAACTCCAACAATTTCAATTTGACTCAGGGTGGTTATAAACTGTTCTATACTTCAAATAGCGAACTACACTTAACTGTGCTTATGTAACCGTTCGCATTTAGTGCTTACAATCTTGCCTTTCTTATCTTCCTCCATTCCTCCTCAGATACTCGATGAAGCACTTCACCCCAAACCGGATGGTAACGTCCCCCTGGAAGGCAGCCACTCGGAAGCCGATTGTGACAACCAACACGCCAACCAGTGCAGAATACGAATTTGTACGAGCCATCACATCTTCGCCCAAGACTCATGCGACTCATTCGAACAGTGGTAAAGGTTGACTGACTAGTGCAAAGCACTGCACCTTATCTGACACCTACTTTAGTACCTATAGCTCTCTCTATAAATACTGAACACCCTTCAGGAGTGAAATTACCTTACTTATTGACACGTCGATTACACACAATAAACAAAATAAGAAAGGGGGCAAGCGGCGATTCGTTAAATTAAATATCTATCCCCTTAGGTCTAGCATCTTATTTATTAATCAGTTACACGTTAAGCATAGTCAGTGCACCTCAATCAATACCTTCATCGACACGTAATTAATGTTAGGCATAATGGAATTCACATAATTACCTACGTCTTCTGTTCTGAATCACTATTTACTGTACTATTTCTAGTGCACTGATGCACGATCAAGATTACCATTCGTCCATAGCGATTCAGATACAGCAGGCATTAGAAAGTTTACACATTTTTTTATACACAAGTAAATGTAATTTATCTATATTTACCTGCCTTAATCAATTGGATTACAAATTGAAACTGTGTACACAATCTGTTGCCTTCTTAAATAGTGTTCTATACAATGACGTACAACATGCCACAGAAATGCGTTTCAAAGCCTCTTAAAAAAACACTGGGAACATTTTACTTAAACTGGCATACTCGAACGCAGTGCCGTGTTGTGGTATGTTATGTAGAGCAAGTATCGCTGTGGACGACAACCGCGTGGTTCAGAGTGTTTTGACCGGCAGGTGCGATCCATACCATCCCAGCGCCCAACCTGAGTCTGTCGGAGAAGCCTATAGTAGTCCTAGAAGAGAACAATGGTCATAACTACAACACTATCAGCGTCAGTTCGGAAAAAGTAAGTAACAATATTTTTCAGTTTCTAGACAGACCGAATGACGTCATAAATATTTATTTACCAAAATAGTTACATAGTTACTCAAGTTTTGGGATCGAATCGCCTCTATTCTGCTACATAAAATGTTTATTTACTGCAAGTCCTCATCATAATTTATTACCGTTTCAGCCAAAAACGTACGAAGTGACAGAGAAGTATCCCGATCCGACAGTATTGCACGTAGCAGCTAAAATTGAACAGCCGATAGGATTCTCAAAATCTGCAGTAAGCATAAAAAAAGTTGAATTACCTTACGCAAGTTACTTGATGCATTATTTTAAATATCTACTCGTATATTAGATCAAACTTTCTCTACAAAAACTATTGTAACATTCCTAATGATAGCTACCTTTTACAACTTCTACGTTTGTTCCATTATGTATTTAATGAAATCATAATATTCGGCAGACCTTAACGCAACCAGACTTCCAGTCCTTAGTTCAGAATGGTGCGGCTTTGCAACTGGCTTCAGAGCTGGGTCTATCAGCGATATCTCTACCGCAACACGCGATACAGCAATCAGTGATCCATCACAATCAAGGTCCATTTGTGACGCCGCAAAGCATCCCGCAGCAACACGTCCATCAACATTTCCCACAACAGCAGTCTATAGTGCCGCAACAGTTCACATTACACGTAAGTTCTCCGAACATCACCAATGAATAAAGAAACAAAACTTTAGCGTGAAAATATTACTTGTTATATTTTCAGAACTTCCACACCGTCCCGAATGCACAAGAGTTCATGCAAGCAGCACCGGATGGCATAGTTATAACACCAAATGCATTGTACCAGCCAGACCCAGCATTTTTACAAAAACTTCAAAACCAATTGCTGCAAAGATTCCCCGGAATAGAATTCGTGCCTTACGCAGCAGCTTTCGAACCACCTCAAGTACAGAACCAACAGCACCAGTTTCAAAATAAACTAATATTTCCCTCACAAGAACAACAAAATCAAATCCATGAACAACAGGCTTCTCAGAGTCAATCTCAAACGGCATTCAAGCCCTCTCCTATTCAACACCAGACGCATGTAGATACCCAGCCATCTCAAAGTCAAACTCAGGTTCATACAGTTGCACAGCCTCAGAATCAAAACCCAATATCATTTCAACCTTCAGTAAACATGCAGCCTCATACACAACAACCTTTTGTTTTACTCCAAAACGAGCAATACACAAGACAGACTCCTTCATCTTTCGTGGTAGCTGAATCACAAAACCAGAGGTATGTCGTACAAAGAGAAACCCAAGAAGGTACTGTGGTAACGTTGGTTCCACAAGTTATAGTAACTAACGCCACAGCAAATCTGGTCGAAGTTACAACATCATCTGCACCCCAAAATATTACTTTAGAATTGATTGAATCCGAATTAAAACCAGAAGGAACAACCCTACAATACGCGATTGAAACAACTTCTGAGGATCAAAAGACAACACCAGGATACCACACGACAGTTACACAAAGCTCGGGTAATGTTAATCAACACAGACAATATAATGGGAACGTGCATCTTGGTCAGGCAAGTCACATAGTAAGCAATATGGTACAGGTTGATCAACACCAGGCCAAACAAAATAATGTACAGGAAAATTATAATAATGTTCAAAGTGATATCCAACAAAACAATGTCCAGGAAAATTATAATAAAGTTCAAACTGATGTCCAACAAAACAATGTCCGTAATCATGAAAATATTGCAAATATTGGAAATGTACAACTTGTTGAGAGTGCAGGCAATGTTGTAACCGATGGATTCTATTCAGCAATCAATGATGTAAGAGCTAGAGCCGCTTTAGCACAGGTCGAAAAACCACAAGAACCATCCAACACACAGGAGAACATTACCACAACGACTTTGATTCCCACATCTACTATCAATGCTGAACTAAAACCATATTTCGTTCAAAAGCAAGATAAGGACAAACAAAATCAGACAGGTAGTGACATAAAACCAGTACTTGGTGTACCGTTCGCTAAATCCCAAAATTCTCTTAACGTAGCCTACACTTTACTAAGGTCGGATGATAAAGAAGCGAAAGTTGCTAAAGACGGCTCAGTATTTGCAGGGCAGATAGTAGAAGCCAGTGTAAGCGAGGACCAAGACTTTAATAAACAGAAAGCGAATCTTCTGACTAGACGAGCACCTATAAGGCTCGTAGCAGCTGCAGAAAATAAAGAATCAAATATTACGACAACCACGCAACGAATTCCTCAAAGGGTAACTGTAGTCAAAGCGAGAATACCACCGAAAAGTAAACTGACGTTTGACGACAAGACTGGAGAACCAGTTTTGAGAATATACGCCAGTTATGTGAATAGTCCAGCTCAGGTAAACGAGACGCATGGCAACCCTTCAACTGAACAAAGTTTTTCTGATGTCTATTGGCCTTCATTCGATTTTCCAACTACATCTAACGACATTTCTACAATAGATCAGTCTACAATTGGCGATTTATCTTCTACAAATTATTTACCTTCCACGACTGAAACTTCGGCTAGCGTTCTTCCAACAACAATAAGTAAAAAAGTATCGTTCGCGCCGAATGAACTTTCAACTACATCTGCCAACTAACTTGTTAACATCTATTGAAATTTCGTTTCCGTCCACAGACACACTAACAACATCTATTGACCTTCCGACTTACTAGTCTTCTGCCATAATCTGCATGCAGTAGTTAGAAAACAATATTAATTGTGTAATTTGGTAGATAAGCGATTTATGCTCTAAATACTTTACAGAAAGAAGCATTAGCATCAAAACTAACGAACACGAAGCATGTGCGAGAGATAGCGCCTCGAAAACAGGATTCTCTCGAAAGTTGGAAGGCAGCAACGGTGAAAGCCCTAGCCAAGCCCCATGGGTTTGAACCTAATCCAAATGCGGTAACACAATTTGGACTAAAGCTAAGATCACGAAGTGACGACTATGTACCACTCTTTGATGATTATCAAGACTAAAGTAGATTATGTTAATTACTAACAAAACGTAGTATAGCTACTACAAGTGAAACGTGTTGTACACTTGTAGTCAACAAAAGAATTATGAAAATTAAACCATAACTGTTTGGTAAAAATATACCCCTCCAGACTCGTGGTCCCCCTGCGATATATACAGACCATCCTCCTTTTTCTGAATTAATTTAAAATTTCTGCAGATAACATCTTTTTTGTGAGTAAATCTAAGACATACAGGTATTTAAATAAATAATAAATAAATAAATTTTTATGTACAGAATATTTCATTACTTACCATAATTATTATGTTTAAGCACTAAAAAACAAAAAACAATTTTAAATACCAATGTATGAATTATTTATGCTTTATGATAAATTTTTTGAGATTTTTTCATCATTTTATTATATTTATATATTTTATTTTTGGTTTGCTTAATTTTATTGATACTTAATCGAAGCATGTTGGTTTTATAACAAATAAGTGTAAATACAGTTAGAATACCTATACTTAATTTATAAGGATTGTTAGTGCATTTAGAAGTTTATTTATTTAATTTATTAATTATAAATAAAACATGATTTTGTTACATTTAATAATTTTTATTTCCATAATTACTATCGAAATTTATATAATTTTTATTTTGTTTTAGACAAAGTTTTGCTATGCATTTTTTTATACATTTCATGTATAGTATAAAAACACTAGATGTAAATTAACAGTATACACAAAACAACAACTTCACAGGAAAATAAACCTGAGACTTCAAAATTAACTGTACAAAATTACTTTCGTTTTCCTAGCATGCAATTATTCGCGACCGTCCCCATAGGGTGTAGTATATATAACCTCTGATAAAACCGATTATTATGTTGACAAAAATTATGCCCTATCATTGCTTACTTCAATACAAATTATTTGTGATTATATAACTTTGGTTGGAGTTACTACTTCAGTCTGTCATTGCATTGGGTCAGAGATTGACATTGTATTAAATTGTAGAAATGTTTAATTCAAACAGTTTTAACAAAATGATTGTGGTTAATTAAAACAAAATAATAGTTTCCATATAGCAGCTACACTGCTCATCCCATGTTATTTGTGCATAAGTCGAATATCTTAGTCTTTGCTATATTCAATTAGCTACAAGGATAAATTAAATATACCCATGAATCCAATTTAAAAATTGTAAAAATTTTATAACTAAAATAAAATGTTTAGTCACAATATGGTGAAATGTACTTTGTTGCTCCATAAGAGTCAATTAAAGATAATCATATGGATACAAATTTATCATTCCTTAAATCCTAGATTCCCATGGGTATATTCACATCTATCTTCGTAACTGAGAACATTAGCATCGCGTAAATATTACTAAAATCACCTCGGTGGACGGTTGCGCGCGAGTGGCGGCTAAGACTCAGCGTTGTCGAGTTTCTCGAGTTGGTCCATGAACCAGGGCCGGCCCGCGGCGCGCCGCGTCAAGATGTCGCAGCCTGTCTCCGTCACCAAAAGGGTTTGTTCAAACTGGAAGGTGGAAACACAACTGTAAGTATTTCAAAGAAGTGATGGACCAAAACGTTTTGTTAAGCATTGTTCTGTGTTGTAGCTGATACAATCGCCAAAAATGTCCAGCAGGCCTAAGATGCGCACAATTTGTAGACAAAACTCTCGGAAGAGAAAATTTGTCTTCTCTTTTTAGACTCGGAAGTCTTCGAAGAATAGACACTTACATTACACTTAAATTACTTTGAAAGTGTAAGTAATTTACCCAATAACTCCTCACACAACTATTCACAATACACACAACTCTTAATAAAATAATAAATCAATAAAAGTATGTATTCCCGGTAATTCGCAATGACGTTTTTTTGTGTCTTGGCTTTTGTGTAGCCACAATTCCGCCAATATCACATACAAGCGCGCTGCCGCCACCTTGTAGATTTGTATCATTTTTACTCTCTTTCATCTCGCGCTGCATAGGTACACGAAAATTAAGATGTACTTCACTTATTTTATGCGTATAAAGTATGATTCGTTGCGGAAACTAATAAAACATAACTTTGCTGCCAATCTTCATTGTCTTCAACTCAATATGTTGAAGACATGTTCTCTTGATCCAAACGTCAAAAATAGACAAAAATAGCGATCGTCTTTTGTTCCTCTGAGACAAATATTGAGTGCGCATGTTAGGGATAGAAGACAAAAGAATAAAACAAAGAAAAACGACAAGTTTCTCTATTTTTGTCTTCAATTGGCATGTTAGCCCACGTAGACTTGGCTCTCTATTCTTCCTAAGTATAGAAATGAGCGTAGAGAGACTTTTTGTCTTCGTGCGCATCTTAGGCCTGCAGGATTTATCTAAAAAAAATAAAATACCTATAAGTAAACCATTTAATTAAGTCTTCATACTGTACCTAAATAAAACTGTTTGTACTCTTTCAGGATTTGAAGACCAATGACATAAACGGTTTACTATAATTTTATTTATTGTGAAGAAAAGAAGTTAATCCCTAGACACTTTTGATGAGTGTATTATCCCAACCAGACAAAGGAGTTCACTAAGGATCTCTATAACTATCAGTCCTGCTGCTGCTGCTTGGCTCGCATCTAGCGGCTTCCCGCGACCTTTATCGACCTCCGCCATGTATACCAATGTGTAATGAATTTCAAATTCAATATACGTTGCAATAATTTCCGTAAGTAATTCTTAGGTACATTTATTCAACGCTTCGAAACTACGTAAAGAAACTTTCATTTTTTGTAAATTTGATGATGGACCCGTCTCGCCTGTATCGCTTTTAGGCTGCAAATCCACCAAAGACCCGAGCGAGGATGTGTAGCGGAGCTGTCAAAATTTGCGAGCGTTTTCACTAGAGATGTGAGAGGAAGATGAGCGGTGCGAAGATGCATAGTGAAGCTGTGAAATGTGTGTAGATGAGTGCTTGTAAAGCGTCACTCGCACACATACCTCGCAACGCATATCTCAACGGATACCACGCTTGTTTTGACAGTTCTATACGAGGAGGGATCAAAAAGTAGTGAGAACGACATACTCCTTGGTAAGAAAAAAAAATACTGGCAGGCATAGCTCAGATACATATTTGTAATATTAATACCTCTGTTTAAAAAAGTTAACGACTCAACAGATTCATTGCGATTTAGAGGCAACATTAGGAGAGTCTGCTCCGCCGTATTCTACTGTCGCAAGGTGGGCTTCTCAATTTCGAGTAGGGAGAGAAGACGAACATCGTCGCGGTCGTCCATCGACGTCAGTCACCCAAGAAAATGTTGCGAAAGTCGAGAAATTTGTATTGAGCGATCGAAGAGTTACCAACCGATACTTAATTCAAGAAACGGGCATTTCATATGGAAGTATTCAATCCATATTGAAACAATCTTTGAATATGAGAAAAGTTTCCGCAAGATGGGTGCCGAGAATGTTAACCGACAGTCAGAAACAAAATCGACTTGACATTTCGAAGATATTGTTGGACAAGTTTCAAGAAGATTCTGAGAACTTTTTGTCTCGTTTCGTAACAATGGACGAAACATAGGTCCATCATTTTGATCCTGAGACGAAACAGCAATCTTTGCAATAGAAACGGCCATCATCACCGACCCCGAAGAAGTTTCGTGCCGTGGCATCGGCTGGCAAGGTTATGGCCTTAATATTTTGGGACTCAGAAGGGATATTGTTGATTGATTACCTGGAGCGTGGAACCACTATTACAGGCCAATATTATGCAGCTTTAATTCCCAAGTTGAGGAATGCCATCAAAGAGAAAAGGAGAGGGAAACTTCGAAGGGGCGTGCTGTTTCATCACGACAACGCACCCGCGCACAGGTCGGCAGTTGCGATGGCTGCCATTCAGCAAGCTGGCTTCGAATTGGTTGACCACCCCCCTTATTCACCAGATCTGGCGCCTAGCGATTTTTATCTGTTCCCCAAATTGAAAGAATACTTAAGGGGAAACAGGTACGAAGACTATAACGAGGTGATGGATGCCGTGGAGAGCTTTTTGCAGGACCAAGACAAAACTTTTTTTTTAAAGGGATTGAAGCCTTGGAAATGCGCTGGACTCGGTGTGTAGAGAGACTCGCTATGTAGAAAAATAAATTATTAAGTTATCAATAGTCATTATATTCTATTTCATTCTCACTACTTTTTGATCCCTCCTCGTATGTAGAAAAATTTCGCTTCGCCAAAACTGAGCTGAGCGAGGCTAGGAAAATAGGTATAGGTTGGTTTTTTTGACCAGCACATCGCTCATTTTCCTCGCACATCTTTGCTAGAATTGCAACCTTATTCGGGGTAGGCTCGAGCCCCTCGGAACGGACGTACACGAGCTGGCAACAACACGCACCTGAGCAGAGCGGCTGCCGTCTGCAGTGACGGCTGTCCAGCGGTCGGGCCACTGCTCGTCGCGCCAGCCGCCCTCGTTGATCATCGGCTCGATGGTAAAGCAGTGTCCCGGCTTCATCACGCCCACTGCTTTGTTTTCTGCAATGATTAGGAGTTAGTCATCGACCTTGCAAAGATGGTTTGGAATAGGGCTACTTTACGATTATAGATCTCACTGTTAGTGTTAGAAACAAGGAAAATCCACGTAAAACGCGGACTTGGCCGCGAGCGGAAAGCTGGTAAAAAAATTATCTGAAAATAAAATGCAGTAAAGTCAAAAAAGTAGGAAAATACTAACTGGCATAATGGGGAACATTTGGTGCTGTGTGAAACAGCCTATGTATTCCATGGCCACAGTATGACCTGACAACGCTGAATCCATGTGCTTGAGCATGCTTTTGAATCACATTGCCAATTTCCCGGTATTTCTCCCCCGGCTTCACAATGTCTATGGCTTTCATCAAGCACTCATACGTGACTTGTACCAGTTTGCGTCTGGTTTCGGGGACATTTCCAACAAAGAAGGTTTCATTCAAGTCTCCATGGAAACCACGGTGGTAGACCGTTACATCTACATTGCAAATATCACCATCCTGAAAAAGAGTGTAGTGATAAGTTAAATTTCTTTATATTATTATGATTTAGTAACTGGTTAATTGAATTCGGTCTCAATGGCCCTGTTTTTTTCAGCTTGCCTTGAAGGTAATTAATTTAAAAAATAGATAAATTAACACATTAATGTTATGAAAGTCCTACTTCTAAAATACTTGTGACTTAAAATAATTATATTAAAATCAGGACAAATAAAAAAAGTTATTAATAGAGTGTATTTGTGTACATTTTATCCTTTAGTACCTATCATGACTAGACCTGGTTTTAGTATATCACAGCATTCTTAGTTAATTAAGTACCTGTAAAGGACGAGTATCAGGGATTCCATGGCAGATAACTTCATTCACAGATGTGCAACAGCTGTTGGGAAAATTGTGGTAGTTCAATGGGCTTGGGTAGCACTCTCGCTCAATACAAGCTTCATGAACCACACGGTCAATCTCATCAGTTGTCGCTCCCACTACGCATGCCCTGAAAATTTTAAATAATTTATTGTGTTGGTTCTTTCTTTGTGATGTCACACATGACTTATGGAATATTTATCTAATAAAAATACTAGGTTTTAAAAATGATTTAGAATATGTTTCCTAAGCAAAAACAGCACATTTCCAAGTTTTTCATAAATTACAAAAATTCTTATACTAAGTCCACAATTATCAAATAAGTACAAGCTAATCTAATGATGATTATCCACAATATGGCATCTATTTGCAAGGTACATACTTAGCTGCTTCATCCAACACCTCTCTTCCTAAACGGCAGGCGACACGCATACCCTCGATCTCTTCATCGTCCAGAACTTTTATCTGTCCGGATCCTTTCGCGGCATTTTCCGAGGCCGGATAGCCGGTTGGGTGGTCAGCATAGTCAGGACGTCCGATATGAGGAGGCACAGTTCGTTTTGGTCCAGCGGGATATGGCCTTATCTTCCCCGTGTAAGGGTACGACGGCCATGGATTATACTCAACGCCCGATGCATCGGGGTTTTCACCCTCTACGACAAACAAAATATTATATCAAAACTTTTAACAGTAACCAGACACCGTAACATAACCTCAAAGTAAGCACTCACTCGCTAATGTATGGATGATTTTGTGACTCTTCCACGACTTTTTGAAACAATCTTGATTGCAGAAAAATGAGCCTTGAATGCCCAACTTTATACAGGTTGGACATTGTAATTGAGCTAATGATTTGCAACCGGGAGTTTCACACATCCCAATCGCGGCCATTTTTCTGTCTGATTTATTCTTTTTTACTGACAGTGAGATGACAAGAATGAAATGTCAAACGGGTTGGGGTGGCCAGCCCTCATATAATAGGGGCCTAAAATACCGCTTTCTTCCAATCGGGGTTAATCGATATACAATAAGATGACAGACGACAAAAATAAAACAATGCTATTCGTAATAGGCCGTTGATGATGATTTACGAATCATATTACGATATATTTACGTACTACGTATTTTTATATTGTAGTTATTATAATTTATCTGAACACAAATTGGCTAATTTAAAATCAGGGGAACCTTTCAATTCAACTAGATGGCGCTGGTTGGTTTACAGTACACCCGAGGTCTTAATAAATCAAACAAAGGAAAGTAGGTATCTACAAAACAAACTTTTAGTGAATTTATGATTAAAGATAAGCTTGAAAAGTACCTAAATAAAAAAAAAACTGTACGAGTAAGTAGCTATCTTCAAATAATATTTAAAAAGAGTTGTATCATAAAAATGTACCTACCCGCCTCATCAAATTTTAAGCAATGAGGTTCTATCTGTGGTTCCTTATCATCAAAGTTATCATGCTCAATCACTGGGTTGTCAATAAGACCGAGTGCCATCTGCCTGCGGTAGGTATTATTGCGGGTAGGTAGGGTATAGGACTTGAAATTTCTTAAAAGTTATGCTCTGTAAATACTTTAGCAAATAAAATTACACACAAAAAAAATTGGTAGGTAGTACTATGTATCGGTCTGACAGTCTCAATTTCATTGATCGTTCGCATTGTGCCTACTTAGCGGCTTGATAATGATCCTGAAATAGTAGTCACTGGCAGTCTATAGTCAGTGCGTGCAGCAGCAGCTGCTTCTCCAGATAGGTACATATCTACTTAGCTCGTTACATAATTTTACATTGGTACCTACCTAAGTAAGTAAACATGCATGTATACTTACTAAACAACGCAGATCGCAGAGTGTACAAGTATCCTACAGGGCTGTCCCAAGAGCGGATAAAGCTGTTTCTTGTTTGCGTACAAATTCTGTCCCAAAGTGAAGTCAGGTGCTTTTGAAATTCACCGAGATCATCGTCAGTCATTTCATAAAACTAACTTTTATCCTTACTTTAAACTGGAGAATTTCGGGAAACTTTGAAAAATAATTGAAATATTCTTTCTTCCGTCAGGATGGTGACACTTGTCAGAATTAGGTAAGTATCTTTATGGTTTTTAAAACAGTTTGAAGAAGTTCGTAATGTAGAAGGTAAAGATCGCTTAGCTGGTTTTGTCCGTACTGTGGAGCGGAACAACTCCAAATAAAAACCCTGGCGTTTAACGAACTTGAGTTCTATTTATGGATCCCCCGAGATTACTGTTTCTGTTTTTTGAGGCGTGTTCACATGACGCTTGTTTTTGTTGTAACATTGCATATACGTGGGGCATACTGAAAGTCTCTGGATCTGGCCACTCAAAATAAAAGAATGAAAAAACAATTAAGTATGGAATTCGAAAATGAAATTCTTTGAGAACATGTTATTAGTTATACTTTTTAATTTGCGAGATTATCACTTGTTTTTTCGCTGTCGTCCTTTCGAAAATTGTGTGTCGCTACCCCAAGCTCGGATCCGTTCTTCAAAAGATCATTCATTGTTCCCCAGTGTGTTAAATTTCATCTATGTCGCTACCTATCAAAATGAATTTAACTCGTGAACATTTTCGTCCAAAGATTTTTTTATGATTTTCGTTGTGGCTTAAGTCAAGACAACAAGAGAGTTGCCAGAAATTTCATTTGGCATTTCGTACTGAAGCACCATATCGCAGCTCTGTGTATTCATGGTTTGGAGAACTTAGACGTGAACGTGATCATCTCTATGACGAAGTACGTGAAGGTCGGCCGGCGACTGCGGTTACAGACTCTAATATTGACACCGTACGACAACTTATTGAAACTGACAAAAAAATTACTTGCCAGCAAATTCGCTTGAGCCAAGTGCAAAACGTTTTACACGTGCATCTGAAGGTTCGGTTCGGAAGCTTTGCACTCGATGGATACCGCACGACTTAAAGGAGGACCAGAAACGACTGCGTGTCTAGTGGTGCCGTAAAATGATAAAAAAGTTTAACAGAGGATAGTAATTTGCTGTCTATAATATCGTGACAAGGGTTAAATCCAAAGGACCTGAGGATCTTCACGGACGGCTCCAAAACCAGTACGGGAACTGGATTAGGTATCTTCTCGGAGGATTTGAACATCAAAGAATCTAAGCTCCGCTCCCCTAGGTATGCTCAACACAGTGTTTCAGGCCGAATGCTTGGGGATCCTGCTGGCAACCACGGCAATTCTGTTCAGAGACGTTAAAAACCAATCTATACGCATACTCTCGGACAGCGTGTCAGTACTACAAGCCCTCAATGGCAACGTCCACACATGAGGGCTTATTTACAAATGCCACCAAAAACTAATGGAGTTATGTACAAACAACCCCGTAATACTTCAGTGGATCAAGGGACACAGCGGCTCTAGAGGGACTGATGCGGCGGACGAGTTGGCCAGGCGGGGATCGGACCTGAGGGTGCAGGGCCCTGAACCCATTGTACTCATTCCGTCAGGGCAGCTCCGCACCATGCTCAGAAACCGCACCAAAGACTGGGCCGAACACGAGCATAGCAGGCAAGCCAAAGAAGCTTTACCAATAATCAATTACCGGCTAGCACGCGCACTTCTCAAACTGAAAAGGCCCCAACTACGAATCGTTACCAGCGCGATTACAGGACACGGTTCTTTTAACAAACATCTTTTCACCATAGGTGTCACAGACAGCCCCCTATGCAGAGGATGCATGGAGGCAGAGGAAACGGCTGCTCACGTGCTACTGAGTGTCGAGAGGTAGCCTCGTACCGGGCACAGCATCTCGGATCACCGGGGTTGATTCCTGAGATCCTCATCAAGATTAATGGCTTGATAAGGTTCCTTGAGGAAATCGGGTGGCTCGAATAATCGTTCCACCCAGTGCACCCTTACGCGAAATAGGCGCATCAGCCGTCGTGTTGCGGATAATGACCCGCTCTTACCATTACCAATACAGTGACAGGTGACGAAACCTGGGTCACAGCCTGGGTGTACTGCTTTGAACCCGAAAGAAAAAGCCAGTCGGCAGAGTGGGTCTTTCCTTTTGAAGATTTGCTGACGAAAGTTAAGAAAAGTCGAAACATTGGTAAAAAAATAGTTGCTTCTTTTTTCGGAAAATCAGAACATTACACTACTGTATCGCTTGAAGATCAAAGGACAGTGAATGCAGAACACTCGCTTGCCCAGAGTCTTAGAAAAAGTTCGCGAAAAGCGTCCTCGAAGCAATGTACTCCTTCACCACGCTGACGCATCCTCACATTCCACCAAGGTTTACAAAAACGTAAAAATTATCAACATTGTAAAAAGTCTTTGCCTAGTTCAAAAAAATTGTTTTTTTGTTAGTAACTACTGGGACAACCTCCGAGGGGAGAACCTATAAAGACCTTCGATCAAAAAGAAGATAAAGACGAATTATTGACATTATGTTATGTCTTGTACAAAGATTTCCGACGCGCGCCGCGCCGCCTCGAAAGGGAGCGAGCGAAGCGATCGTTTTTTGTTCCTATGAATGTCCGTGTGATTTGATGCCGTGTCTTGGCGGCTACTGGTCCTGCACCAAAAATAATAATAATATAGTCACCGAATCGACTCGATAAGAGTTTAGTTCTTTCAGTACAGTACTTCTGGCCGCAGGGAGTCGTGTTTCGGAAGTTCCGGGGACGGCTGCCAGCTGACACGCGCTACACGTCGCTGACATCACGTGTTACCTAGTTATAGTTTTTTATAAATATGTATGTTAGTTTTAAAGTATTTATTATATGGACCTCTGTTTACATATTTAAGACCTTTATGTAAATATTGCCTGAAATAAATGATTTCTTATTTTATTATATTATTATTATATTATAAAATTATAGTAACAGCTTTCAGTTGTGTGTGTATTAGTTGGGGCTGCGGTCTTCCGTCTGGGACACATGGGTTCGATTCCCACCACGTACCAACTAATGTGTTTTCGTTTTTTTTATTTCATTGTCTGTTTATTAACGCTCTTACGGTGAAGGTAAAACATCGTGAGGATGCCTACAAAGCTAACACCTGCTAATTACTATAACTGGTTCTATTTTTGATTTTTTAATATTGTAAGCAAATAAACGTGTTTTTTTCTTTCATTCTTTCTTTATAATATTACTGTTCTGCGTAGAGTAAAATGCAAATAGCATTTCGAAACAATCATGCAACGATCGGGACTGTAACGATAGTATTATGAATTACGTGTGTTTCTTTTTAAGACTGCCACGCCTCGAGATGAAACAAAATTAGGTGCACGTTTGCGTCTGATTCGGAGTTCAAATTGCGCGTTAAAAAATGGGTCGTGGGTTCAAACATACTCGTAGCGTAGGTTCAAGTCCGGACACTCTGAGACTACGAGGAAAAGATAATAACAACCTACCATAACGGTTCAGTGAACGATAACATTAGAAGTAGGTAGAGTAATCGGCGGATTTCAATATAATACTCAGTTCAGGCTGTAAACATTTTTAGAAAACATGTAAAGAATGTATGTATAGACCTAGTTTAAGTGAATTTGGTAGGTAATAGTACTTACTTTCCTTCAGTTAGCATTTACAACTTCCAAGGAAATAATTACTAGGTACCTACCTGATTTTTTATTGTAATCTACCCAAAACAGCATCGAAAGTTAATTTACCTAACCCGTTTTCGTAATATGACTGCTATTATACATTGATTAGGACATCATCATTCGGTAGGTGCATTTTATTTATATATATTCTTTATTGCAACAGTACACTATGAAGAAATGATGTTATATTAGCTGTAGCAAAGGCGAGATTATCTCTAAAGAGAGATCTCTTCCAGCCAACCAATGTGTTGTGAGAGACACTTCATTAAAGTGGGATGACAAGAACGTGTACTAGAAATTAACATACTTAATTAATACATACATACATACATACATGCCAATAGACTACATACATACATTTATATATACCTACCCAAATATAATAAACATATACCTACTCAATGTGTATAAATACTACAATATATTTGCATAAACATAAATAACTTATGATAGTGAATTTAATTTGATACAAAAAATCTGAAACAGATCAATAATATTCTATGAGTTTGATCTTATAACCTTCCATCAGGTGACGAATGATCTTCTTATTTTCTTTGCGAGTCAATGATTAACAATTATCTTAGCCCAATAGAATAAATGCTAAAGAAAGTCCTCTCTATCTGAAACGTTTTGGAACGTGGCTTCGTCGGTAAGTAGTAACGCCTGCCTACGATGCACAGGGCCGCGGTGGGTTCGAATCCCGCCCAGGGCAAACATTCGTGTGATGAGAACTTGTTTGCGTCTGGATGTTGTTTATCTATTTAAATATCTATTTAACTATTTAAGTAATATATACCCATTTCTAGAGAACCGACGGAAGCTTCGGAAGAAAAGTTCTCGAATGGCGACCACGCACCGGAAGACGCAGCGTGGGTAGGCCTCCCACAAGGTGGACCGACGATCTGGTGAAGGTCGCGCAGGACCGGTCGTTGTGGAGATCCTTAGGGGAGGCCTTCCCCCAGCAGTGGACGTCTTTCGGCTGAAATGAGATGATGATACCCATAATACAAGCTCTGGATCAGATCGACATGTGAGATATATTATTATAGTTCCGGCAGAAAATAGCGTCACTGGCCTAGCCAGTGGCACTAAGCTAAGAAAAAAAAAACTTCCAAACGTTGGTCAACAAGAGCTTTTAAATTATTGTTTCGATCGACTTGCCAAATGAAAACGCCGTAAATATAAAACTGTACTTTCCATTTACTTACCTACTTTAAGGGCCCATCAGCAACTGCTGCATTGCATAACGCGAAGCTTAGTGATATTTATTGGCCACTTTCTTTCCTTCTCTCTAATCCCCGTACTGGGGGATATTTGGGCTCGTTTGTCGAGTCCGTTAATTGTAAGGATTATCTTAAATCCTACGATGAGATAAGCGAGGGGCAGTAATTGTTCTGTCAAACTGATAAGGGAATGAATCGCACGTGTAGGTGCGGAGTGAGTTTTTTAACCAGAAAAATAGGCCTATAAATATACCAATAGTAAATTTCATCGAATATATAAATATAATATACTCGTAAACGAGCTTTTACTCTCATTAATAGAAATGACTATGGCAGTTTTAAAAAGTCACGAAAGCAAACTGCGATGATAACTGTTTTAGGCCAATATCTAGCAAGTACTCGTACATTACTTGATTTGCAATTGCATGCATTAAACTAATAATTAAATTATTAGTCTAAGTAATTTTATGTCGAGTTGTATGTTTCGATTCACAACTTTTAACCAATCTGAACCTATAACGTTTAACGTGGTTGACTAATCTTCATTTACAAGACATCAACAACTGTACAAAAGTGCAGACTAAGTAAATAATGTCATTTCTGTAAAATTAAATATGCATCGGCCCTACTTCTACTCCTTGCAGTTTCACTTCCCTCCTCGTTCCTATTATGAAATAAATTATTTTATTTTTCCCTCCACCCTTCGTTGGTTTCAGTTCCCAGTATGATCAGTACCGAGCTGTATATTGTGACGGCGGCGGCAGCGAGCGGCCCTAGTCCCAGTTTGGGCGCCAGACAGTCTCGGTCGTTCAGTCGGGGTGCACGCGGTCTGTGTGCGCTACCCTCGCTTTTCGCGACGCGATATAAGTTCGTGTTTGTGACTCTTCGCCTACGTGGTAAGTAATATTTTTATTGATAGGTATTTATAAAAATAAATACATATAGCAATATAAATACATATAGCCTAGGCTTTCAAGACTCAAATGAGTGGGAAACGAAAAAT
Source organism: Carpatolechia fugitivella (assembly GCA_951230895.1). Taxonomy (NCBI): domain Eukaryota; kingdom Metazoa; phylum Arthropoda; class Insecta; order Lepidoptera; family Gelechiidae; genus Carpatolechia; species Carpatolechia fugitivella. The sequence continues at coordinate 7,120,823 of OX579648.1, read as the reverse complement.
AAGTAGTTAGGTATATTGAAATATGAATTTATCTATTTTTTTTATGATTGGTACAAATATAAGCCCCCAATTATTATGTGTTGAATTTAAATTCAACATGAGCATTATTGTGCATCGGTTCTTATAAAATAAAATCCGTGACAAAAATAATTGTTATGAATAGTGCAATTTGGAAGTTTTTAATTTTATAACTGATTAGTTTGTATGCATTAAAAAAAGTAGGCATGCATAGTCTAATTTGCCCTTTTTTACCCCCGTTTAAAAACTCTTAAACTGTATTTCTTTTTTTTATCCCAAAGAAAATAAAGACAACCTATATATAGTAGCTCTATTAGTTCCCACCGAGGGAAATACCGTACATGAGCCGTTGATGATGATGATGATTGCTTGCTATGCATTAGCTTGCGAAATAGTTTAGGTATATAATAAAGACCTAATACGCTAGACAAGCTACCTACAAATAAATCTGTAGGTATTTTGATACGGCAAGGCTTTTAACAGAAATAAATAGTGGTAGTTATTTATTAAATTAATTTTATTTTTTATCTAACTGTAGAAAATGAAATATCTGAATTTGTCTGATCAACTAGTTGGTTCCATGGGAACATATGGCTTTGTCAAGTTCCATTCTGCACAACTAGTTGGCCGGTTCAGTTGGTCGTAGTGGAAATACTGAACTCTTTGTGTATGATAAATTTAATATTGTTATTCTTCGACTAAAGCTGCGTAGGAGTAGATCGGTACGAAAGTTATTGTTACGTATCTACATAGTATATAGGTATCTACCTAATTACAGTCTTAATTTTATTATTAGTTCAAGGCACGCAATTCCTTTGTAAGTATTACTTAGAAAAAATATCAAGATAGGTAGGAGCCGTATGATTAATTATCTCAATAATAATGGCCTTTATTAATATTGGAGGATCTTTATTATTTTTTGCTATCATTATTTTTACTTTGTTCATCTTAAAATTAAGTTTCAGTAGGTGTCCAAGCAGCATTCCTTTGTTGATTATATTTTATGAGGAGACAGGTATGGGTAAAGAGGCCATGGATTTGCCTAGTATAAGAATTAGGCCATGGAAAAATAGGATAGATAGGCAGAGTATACTAGGGTTAGGGCTAGGGCTGGTATCTCCCGGGTGACGCGTTTTGGATCCCCAACCACCACGTGCCAATGTGTTTTAGAATTTGGAATTACGCTTTTTCGGTGAAGTAAAACATCGCGAGGAAACCTGCACACTCCTGCAAAAAAAAAAAAAAAAGTTTTGTTATCGTGTTATGTATCGTGTGTGTATCGTTTTGTTATAGGTGAAGTCAACCAACCCGCACTGAGTCAGTGTAGCTCAATTCGGTAGGCTCGAGTCCTTCGGTGGCTACGTATATGAGCTATTTATGATTTATTTTGGATTCGGGTGTTGTACATTTCTATTTGTTTAAAGAAACAACATGGTAACTAAATAACGCAAAACATTAGGTGGCCGCTTATCTCTTAAGCTGCGAAAATATTTGGTTCTAGAAGTCTTAAAAATATTTTTTGACCTTTCATACAAACTATTTAGAACCAATCAACCATGACAGTGGCCTTTGGCGGCTCTATAACACTAACACTAGGGTTTGTGAGGTCGGTTGTCGACCTTACAACCCACACGATAAAATAGATCAGAAATTAATATGAAAATTCAAAATATATTCTGCGACTTCTGAAAAGTTGTGAAAAACGTTGTTCAGTTTTGGAAGCTGAACTACTACTTGAGAAGTTTTGCGGTATTTTCCACTTTGACTTTTCGTGGCATCCCAGACATAAAAAAATATTCTAGATAAATAATTTAATTTTTCCTTTCCTTTAAACAATCTTTATAAGTATTTTTTTTTATAATAAAGGCATTTTGGCTGTGGCATTTTTATTGCAAGTCGTTGTATGATGGAACCTGTGGATTAAATATTAAAAGCCACTACATTTTTTCGTCGTGAAACGTTGTCCTTTTCTTACCTACTTATTAAAACCGTTTTAAACTTCAAGCGGAGGAGCTATTCTGGTCTGAATTAATTCAAATACCGTATTAAATTCTAATCTATAAAACCGCCGAGAGGGATGTCGGGGCACTTTATGAAAAAAATCTGAAAAAATGCGATCCTATCCGCTTTTATTCAATTTCCAAGACTGCGAATTGCTCAAAGGGAAATTAATACTGGCCAGTAATCTGTGGACGAACGATGCCGGGTCAAATGGGTTTTGCACTTAATGGCTTTTTTTTACCTAGAACCAATTTTTCAAAAACGTTTGTTAGTGCTATTTCCAAAAATCTTTTTTCTACGGGGCATGAGAATCCGTTAGGAAATCTAGTAAAAACTGCCACCTTCAGCAGGCAACATCGTACTTACAGTGAAGTGAATGCCATATTTTTTAGGTTTTTTTTTTAATAATATAAACGATTTTAACGTCAATGAACCTATAATCAATGAACTGAATATCTAGGTTTTCTAACTTCTAATTTATAAACAAAATCTGCAGCAAGTTAGTTTTACCGCAATAGCTTTATCGAACGGAGGAAAAATGAAATTGCAGCAGGTGGAATGCAGGAATCCACGCCTTTTCATGGTCTCGCTGACAAAGAAGAGGTCGCGTTCCATTCGCGCCGTGCATTGGATCTATTTTTAGATTCCACGAAAACAAAAACGGCAAATGCAAAGCAAAGTTGAACTATATTCAGTTTAGCCAAACTGCACTTTAAAAATACTGACGCGGCGGAGTTTTGTGGCCGCTCGCGTCTATTTGAAAACTATTATTCTGAATAGTTTTATTATGAAACTTGTTATTTCTATAAACTGGACGAACATGTTCATAAATTAATATTCTATATCATTGTTTTTCGAAATGGAAAGACAAAACAGTACCTATAAAAATGTTTAGTTCTTCTCTACTTTTTTCGATTTGGTTCTATATTATAGATATTTTTTAATCGTGTTTAAAATATTTTTCAGTGCAATCTGAGCGGTAGATTGCCTTGCTAATCGCTTAGCATAGGGCCAAATTGGGTGTTTTGTTCGGTTGAGGAGCAGACCTTATCTCCCGGCCCTTTTCCCCTAAGTCATTATTTTTCTTATTGAGTTATCACGTTGTAGAAAGCGGGAACGGCCCGTCTTTTCGGCATTACCGTGAAATTCCGCTATAAATTCCAGGAAACGGGCACAATGCATTTATTTAAAAAAAAAAACACAAACTACTTTTGTTTTGTTCATATTTTTTGTAGCAAGGTAAGCCAAAGAGTAAGAGTACTTGTGAACAGGTTTTAGACTTTACCTAAAAAAATATGTCGGAAAATTGATTTTTATTCTAAATGACTAAATTTAAGTTCCAGTTTTATGATATCGGCGATTGATTTAGGTGATAAAATATTATCATCTGCATATCCACCAAATAAGACAGGTGTTTAAATAAGTTAGGTGTTTAGTTCAAATAAGTCAGTTTGGTCCACTGATGTGCGTCTGATTTGGTTACAATGAAAAACCCGCATAGAAACATCTGCGTCTGATTTCTCACCATTTTGAAATAGCGGATTGTTATGTAGGTGATTTCCAGTTTACTTACATAGCGAAAATTTGAGTATATGTATGGGTATATACGCAGTCATTCCATGATGAAAACTTAAACTGTTCTTTTTAAATATCTACGATATATAAAAAATTGGTTACCTATATTCTTTTCCTATGGTTAGACACTACTTGGTTGGTCTTTTTTAGGATCTAATCGCAATTTCTACAAAAGTGGTAATATAGTGGGCGCGGACTTGTAAAACATAATACCAGTATTCAGTAAGTTAATTTAAACTTGCAAATCCAGTCATGGGCGTGAGCTGTAGATAAATTAATGGGACGTCAAAGCCAGGTCAATGCAAAGGTCTCTAGATAGTACCTTTGAACTGTGCACCAAAGGCACCCAAAGGATAAAAAACAAGTGAGCTAGGTTTGGTATTCCCTGAACAAAAAGTGGAGTAAAAGTATAGGTTCACGGGATTTTATTGTACCTATAGGTAAAAATGACTCTGTGCAGATCTCTCGTGTGCATTTTGTTTAATAAATAAAATATTTGCCAGTTTATATACTAGGGACAAATATACGCTATACACCGTGAAATTTACATAGTTTTGTTCGCGCCGTGTAGTGATAGTACCCGTCAAACTGAACAACTTTTCACGAAAAAAAAATTTCCTGCAACAAAAAAATTTTTGGTTTCTCCATACAAAGTGAGACTCCCGACCGACCCATTTTGTCAAGTCCGCGCCCACTATATTACCACTCTGGTATAAATAGTGATTAGGTCCGTCAAAAAAAAAAAAAAACGACCCATTTTGTATGGAGAGACCAATAATTTTTTTGTCACAGGAATTTTTTTTTTCGTGAAAAGTTGTTCAGTTTGACGGGTACTATCACTACACGGCGGGAACAAAACGACGTAAATTTCATGCTGTAGAGCTAACAAAATCATCTAACTCCAAGCATCGTTATTTTATTTGAGAAATATGCTATTAACCAACCAATAACATTTATTTTTCCTCTTTGGCTTGCAGTAGTCGTAATAAAAAATTGAACTCGTACCGAAAAAAAAAAGTTGACTTTTTACAAATAACTAAAAGCTCATCAGGAAATCCTGATTTGAAAGTATCGTTACCTGGTTTGTCTTGTACCTGGACTGATTGATAACTGGCCGAAACGACGAACTTAAAAAAATGATACGCAAAAAAAAAAATATTACATTATATTTTGGCATTTTTTTGAAAATAGAACGCCAAATTTGAATTTAATCGAACTGGAGGAATTTATTTGATAGGACGTAGAACTTTCTCTGTCGTAAATTTTCTTAACAATGGAAAGAAACGAAATTCGTGCGGTGATAAAGTTTTACGTTTTTAAACAGAAAATAGCAACCCAGATTAAAACCAAGCTAGACAGTGTTTTAGGTAATTCTGCTCCTGCATTGAGTACAATTCACACCTGGGTAACTGATTTTAAACGTGGAAGACAGAGCTGCGAAGACGCCCACAGGTCTGGCCGTCCAAATGAAGTCACGAATCCGGACATGATCAAAAAAATTCACAAAATTGTATTGAATGATCGGCGCTTGAAGTTGCGAGAGATAGCAGAGATGGTGAGCATTTCATCTGAACGCGTTTTTAATATTTTGCACCAACATTTGGGAATGAAAAAGCTTTGCGCGCGATGGGTGCCGCGTTTGCTCACTGTTGACCAAAAGCAACGTCGAGTGGACGATTCATCGGAGTGTTTGGCTCTGTTTAACCGAGATCCTAACGAGTTTTCGCGGCGTTATGTAACAGTCGATGAAACTTGGATACATCATTATACTCCCGAGACAAAAGAACAATCTAAGCAGTGGACTGAGAGCGGAAGACCTGCGCCGAAGAAAGCAAAAACGGTTTTGTCGGCCGGCAAAGTGATGGCGACTGTTTTTTGGGATGCTCGAGGGATTATTTTAGTGGATTATCTGCAAAAAGGAAAAACAATAAATGGAGAGTACTACGCAAGCTTGCTGCAAAAATTAAGTGAAGAAATCCAGAAAAAACGACCACATTTGGCCAAGAAAAAAGTTTTGTTCCACCATGACAACGCACCTGCACACACGTCAATGGTTGCAGTCGCCAAACTCCATGAATTGCGGTTCGAATTGCTACCGCATCCACCCTATTCTGATCTGGCCCCGTATGACTTCCACTTATTCCCAAACCTGAAGAAATGGTTAGGTGGCCAGAGATTTTCATCAAATGAAGAAGTCATTGTTGCCGTGGACGAGTATTTTGAGGGGTTGGAGAAAACATTTTATCAAACTGGTGTAACGGCATTGGAGAAGCGCTGGACTAAATGCATCGAGGTAAAAGGAAACTACGTTGAGAAATAAATTTATTTTAAATAGATTTTTAAAGTTTTTCTTTGTCGTTTCGTATATTGATCCGAATTACCTCTTCCCGCTTACATTTTCTTGTCCCTTAAACCAATTCACCTAGTGGGTGGCTAGTGAAATATTATTGGAATTCCTATATCCTAGATAATCCGGGGCCGACTGTCACGATCGACGGTCGACAAATTCCGGCATCACTTGGGATTATTGGGCCTGTCCGGAGTCTTGTAATAACGGTTCCCGGACGCGTATTTATGTTTCTGTTTTCAATAGGAGCATCTATACTGTGTCTGTCTGTGTGTTTTCGCACATCATGCAAAAACTACCTAACTAAATTGGATGCAGTTTTCATAGTTGTAATTCTGGAGGACTTGAAAACTGGTGCGCATGTTTTATTTGGATACGCCACCTGTTAAGCGTAGTTATCTTATTTTTAATTTTTGTGCTGTAATTTTCATCTATGTGATAAAACTTTGATCACTTAAGCAAGTTGTGGGCAGAACGCAGTAGATAAATAATAACTTTTTGATAAGCAGTTTTGCATCGCAGCTTTTAGGACACCAAAAACTAAACCGATGTGGATTGGTGGGGTGTTCAATCAATGCACTTGCACACCCTGACCCCAGACGCGCGCGATTGAAGGGCGTGTGTCTTAAATTGAAATCGAGTTTGGAGAGGGCTAGTGCATCAAACTGTTGGGTGTTTCAGGGCGGTACTGCCTCCTGTTAAACAGAAATGTAAATACGCAACTCGGTCTAGGATGCTACACTGTCTCTTCGGGCGTTTTATTTCTCTAACTGTACACAATTCCTCTGTTTACTACAATTTGATAACGAATTTATTTTGTTTTTGCAGGAAGAAAGTTATATTGTTGCAGTTTTCTAGCGGTAACTTATAATGGCCGGTTAAAATATTAATTAAAAGGTAGTCCGGAAACAAATGGCTCATCGGCATGATACTATGTACCACTTGACTCAGGTAGACCGTACTGTAAGACCGTAACCGTACCTACTGTCAAAAACGGTAAAGAACAATCAAATCCATCCATCACCTTTTTGAAAGTTATTGCGGATGAGCATACAACTTCTAGCAGTAGATTTATTTTGCTAAATAATGGTGTGGTTTACGATCGTAAATTTAAATACCTAATTAAAAAGTAAGAGAAGTTGGATAAAATTGTGTAACTTTAGGCAAGTAATTTTTTCGGGAGCAGATATTTGTCCCGTGGGCGTACTTATTTTGTAGACTTATTTACACAACAATCATGATAAAATAAGGATAACGTAGCAAAGGCGTAATAGCTTGTATAAGAATTAGTAGTATTATTATATTTTCCGTGCTTAAAGTAAAAAATATGACTGAATGAAGCAAAGATTCCATCGGATTTAAAAAAATATATTAGGTACGCAATTTTATTTCCTTTGACAGTCGGGTAGCTCATTTTATGTTTCGAAACCGAGATGCCGTAACTAATTCAAAGTATAGGTATATTTTTTATTGATTGTGTATTTTTTATTGATGTGTAACCTAACTAAGTATATATATATATATAGGTATAACATATTAAAGTGTGGTACGAAGCTAATTCTTACAAATATTTGGGTGAGCATTTACTAATATTGTCTTTTTAAATAATACACATTGGTTTCCTCTAGACTCCGATTCCTAAATTAGATTTAAATTAGACAATATCATTTTGTGAATGATCTGGAACACTATTCAAGATATAAATGAATAGGTAGCAAAACCATTGTTGAATGCTTTTAATGTTAAGATATGTGGCAAATATTTTATAGTAGTTATTTCTAAGCTGTTTCGTTTTCTTATTATTCAATAGTTCTTTTTTTGTTATCGATAAATGACGCAAACCTTACCTAATAATTTCTAAATATCGCGATTGGGTCTCTTGAAATATCTATAATGATGTAGGCAGGTTGTTTTATAAACTGTCTAATAAAACCCATCACAAAATTTGCTAACGTCTAAATAGTAGAGATTACAGCATTTAAAGCTGAATTTCTGTTCTAGCAACTTATCGGCTTATCCAGCAGGTTTCGTCAGTCCCATTACTGGTATAATCCCAGGAGTTCATTAAAAATTTCCGCTTTGTTGCAGTCACATTGCACACAGTACGCGCAACGTCGTAGTCGGCTGGGAACTTTGCGGATATTCTACAGACTGTAAAATCATAATGTTAGCTTTATGCGCTAATATTGCTATCATGTCGTCTTCAATATCGTTCAATTGAATACTTGTCTGGATCACTGTATACGTGTAGTTTGGTTTACAAAGTCCGGTTGGTCAAGGTTCGGGTGCAGATCTCGGATAACTAAAAAAAATCTGTCTCAAATTGCCTTTGTACTCCTACAATATTTAAATATTTAAAGTACTTTCTTTTCATGTGACGTGGAACGTCCTGTATTAAAAAACCTAAAGGTTAGTTATTAACTATGTATATTTGCTCTTATCTCTTGCCATAATTATTCTAATTATAATAATTTACCGCCATTATCAACAGACGCTGTATTATCAAACGCTTTATCTGAATTGGATCCGGTTCTTTTTCTTTCATTAAATGCTTTATTTACTTGTACAACTCTTCGTAATTAAAATTGAACTAATATACCATGAGCATTTTGAGTTACAGAGTAAAATGTTGTTAATAATTGTTTTTATAATGTTCTTCCGTATATTTTTTAAGCTAAGCACACAAACTCGTTATTTTTTTTGGATTTTCAATAAAAAAAATCCCTACTCATTAATTTGGTATTTTAAACTCAAATTGAACCTTAGTTTTTGAAGCAATGTTTTACACTGGCTAAGCGTATAATTCGCCCTAAGGTCTGTTGTCGCAAGAACCAATAAGTGCACAAAATAAACCCACTGCCACATTTTCTTCCCCTGAAATAATAGCCTGAGGGTCAAAAGGAATTTCTATTTGCCAAGATAGGGTTTGGATACACTTACAGGCAAAATCGGGGGGACGAATTCGATTTACAAAGTTGATACCAGTGTACTGGAAACTGTATTGAAACAAATAAGTTAAAGTGATAGAACGAATAAAAATAAATAAATAAATATTTAGTGACCAATTGTTTATGAGATGATTATTTAGAAGCGTTTATTTTTAACTGTAAGTTTATTACTTTCATTGTTTTAAACCGACTTCAAAAATAGAAGGTTCTCCATTTGGCTGTATTTGTTTATGTATGTATGTTATATTGGTATGAATTCCTTTTACCACAGACAAAAGTTGTGATAGTCATTTTGGCTTACATAATTACAATTAATTACCTAAATAATTAAACTTAACTTTTTGTAACAGTTATTTGGCAAGGAACTGTTGGAAGACTGTAAACAAGGATGTTTTGTACTGTTTGGAGATAAAATAGCTATTCTGTCCTTTAATTAAACTTCACACAAACTTTACGACATGTTCTACAAAGTTAATTAAAACATTTCTATTTGTGCTTTATATTTTGTAATTACTTTTAATTAACAATTTGACTAAAAGATAGATCTTTAAGATAATATCATCATTGTTCATTACCTTACTCGACCGAATAATTTAAACAATAACGTAGCGTCTCGTAGCGTCATCGTAGCGTCGTCGTAACATCTTCGTAGCAAAGTCGTAGAATCGTCGTAGCACCGTCGTCGTAGCCAGGATTGCAATATATATTTGCCTTGTACTAGTTCGACACTTTACATTTTAGAAAAATATAGAAATTCAATTGAACTGTCAGCAAAATCTTTTGGTTTTCTTTATACTGTGGAACTAGTTTAAGTACCTTCATAATCGTTAAATTGCGAACAAGTCATAATAAAAATTAATAGAGTTTATGATCAGAGCAACACACTATAAAGGTACATAAATAGAAAATAAATGTTAGTAGGTACAACATCACTCATTAATTACCATTTTTACTACAACCTGTGATCACGTCATTCAGATTAACGTATCAAAATACGTGTCGATTTATAAATCAACACTGATTCGTGTTATTATTTCGAAGACCCCGTAGCCTAGTTAGTAGTACGCCTGCCTACGAAGCACAAGGTCGTGGATTAGAATCCCGCCCAGGGCTAACATTCGTGTGATGAGCACTCGTGTCTGCCTTGTGTCTGGATGTTGTTTATCTATAAATGTATATATTTATATATTTAAGTGATGTATATCAGCTGTCTAGTACCCATAGTTCAAGCTTTGCTTAATTTGGGATCAGATGACCGTGCGTGAGATGTCCCCACATACCGTACTGCAATTATACGACCTATCGTCATGTATGGATCAGAATGTTGGGCCATCAAAGGGATGGATGAAAGACGACTTCATGCTAGTGAAATGAGAATGCTGAGATGGATGTGTGGAGTAACAAGAATGGACTCTTGTCTTGTAATCTTTTAGGAATGAATATATAAGAGGAAGTTTGAAATTTGCGCCGGTGATAAATAAAATGAGAGGAAATCGCCTTACCTGGTCCATACCAGGTAACCCATGCACGTAATGCGGAGAAATGAATGTTACTTAGGGAAAAAGGTATTGAATTTGAATGTGGATGGATATGTTGGGAGAGGACGACCAAAGAAAAGATGGATGGATTGTGTAAAAGATGATATGTTCAGGAAGGATGTGAGTGTTGAAATGACGGCTGATAGGGATGAATGGAGGAAGAAAACATACTGCGCTGACCCCAAATGATGGGATAAGTGCAGGCGAATGATGAATCAGCCTACTGCAGTCCACTGCTGGATGTAGGCCTTTCCAAGGACACACCAAAAGCGCACGATCACCCGCTTTCCTCATCCAGCCACCACCAGCGACCTTCCTCAGATCATCAGTCCACCTGGCAGCTTTTATTTATATCAGGGTTACGAAACTAACAATTTCAGTCGACCGTACAGCTTCAGTACCAGATCAATACGCTCCGCAAATCATGGAACATTGGAACTACATTGTTCGAAACCCGGGTGGGTTTGACATGCCATTAATTCATGTCAAGAACCGATTTCATGTCAAATTAATTTTTCGAATGGCAACCCTTAACTGTTGCTATTGTGAGTTTACGAGGGTCCAGGTTTTTTATTATAAGTAATTTTTTCAGTTCAGGGAAAAGACGTGTGGGATCAATGAAAGCTGCTTTTGACTTTATTGAATTGTGTGTAAACACAACGAACGTATTAGCTCATTTATTTATAATAAATTACAGATATTTTGTAATAAATTCTAGCAAAAGAAGACTACAGTTCAAAACAAAAGGAAGTAAAAAAAAACATAAATTTAACAAAATCGAAAATATTTTCAATAATGCCTGTAAATACTTCTAAGCTGTGGATATTGTAGTAGGTAGTATATTCTTCCTTGTTATGTAATAATACTTTATAGTAATATATAATGTACTACTTTTTGATGTCCCGAATAAAAAAATTAACTCGTAACTGATTAGGTAACTTAACCGCTCGAAGACGTAAAGGTGTAACCTAAAAATATTAAATTAAAGTCAGCCATCAACGGGTAGGCTCGAGTCCTTTGGTTAAGAAGGACATATTATATAAGCTGACAATAACAGTTATTGTGTTATTTCGTCACAAAATAATCTGTAAAGTTACTATTTACTTATTTTCTTAATTTAAACTTCACACTCAATTGTAAGTGCAATCGTTCGGAAAGTCTCGAATAAAACTGTCGATGTTTTCTGTAACTTTACGAAAAGTTTCGCCTTTAAGCATTGCCTTTAAGGCAAGTTCTTTTAAAAGTTTCTGAGTGTAGATGTAACACTCACTCAGCTAAGTGTATTTCTATCAAATGTGTCTTGATAAGTTATTTGTGAACGTCTTATAATTTTTATTGTACGAGTAAATTTTTCTTACAATAGAATGTTGTAGATGACTATAGCTTTTACTACTTACTACGAAGTTACCCAAAGTGGATCTTGGAATCTTGGCTATAGTTTTTGATATAATATTATTTTAATAATATTAACCAATAAAAAAAACGCATGTCAATCAGGACTTCGGACTTCAACAATGAAGTGCACGCAAATTCTAATAAAAGTGAAATTCACGGATGTTTCCCTTTCTGCAGATATAGTTCTCTAGGGCTGGCACCTGCCTGAAATCACCTAACGACACAAATTGATGGCGCGTCCCTCTTTCTGCCCACCGGCGGCAGATTTCCCAATATTTTGTAAACTTCCTTTTTCCCCAACATTAACGGATAAAGGGTGAAGTGAAGGCGTGCACGTGACGGTGACAAATTAATTGTACACAGGGTGATTTCATTTCATTATAATTACTCGACGGCGACGCGTCGTCGTCGTCGTCGCGAACAATTTGATGAAATTCAATGTCAAACCAGTCGTTTGCACGAATTGCTTTACATACGTACGTAATTAATAATAATGTTCATACTTGAAGATTCACCACGTTGTATAAGCTATAGCGATTTATTAAACCCACAGTATGTACGTACTGTAGCTTGGGTATATTGTAAGCATTATAATTAGTTATTAGTATCGAGTTTTTGTCAAAGCTACATCTTCCCGTATTTGTGCAATTGCATAGTACTTTTTATTAAAAGTATTTATTATTTCAGATAAACGTGATTTTCATTACCACATAATACGAGTAGGTATCTATGTATCTGCTTCTTTGTAAACTCTCACATCTAAGGTAGTGCAAGACATTTCGGTAGAAATAAGCAGTGTCTGTTGTGCCGGTTTTTTATGTTTGTGTTTCATGTTCAATGTACGATAAACAACAAAATAAATAAAATGTAAATTAAGTCAACACGAACTATGAAGACTAGTCCCGCGTTCAATCATGAGCATGAAGCGAACAATCTAATATATGTCAAGTCTTATGTGTGTTTCCATGTGTCTCATAAACGACACTTCATGTTCTTTGACAAACCAATTCTACTTTAGCTTCGTCGTAGTCGAGTCGACTATAGTAGTCCTACGGTGGATAATAATGTTTAATTTGAAAAATTTCGCACGACCATTGCTTCTCCGTCTATTTTCATAGTTCGGAGCGAGAGCCCGGTGCGAGAAAGTTTCTTTAGATAGGTAACAGCAAAAAATTTAATATCCCTGGAAGTTATGAGATGAAATTCAAGATCTTGCTGCTAATAGGAATATGAAGATTTTACAACTCTTTTAATTTATGAAAATTCTTGTATTATAGAGTGCTTTTGAAATCATAAAACTTTGTAAGTTTTTGAAGCGTTGTTGGTCGTTTTAACGGTAGGACTGGAAATTTCCCAACTGGATCGGTTTTATATTGGTTGAAAATCTTACCACGTTTAGTAAGTTAAAAGTTATGATTGAAAGTATCAGCGACATGTCCCCTTTCATCTTGGCTAATTAACTGTTCCACTAGTAGGTAGTTTTCAGTTTAAGTCCAGTCAACTCCAAAATATGAGATAAAAAAATCTCCAATATATAATGGTTATGCGACCCGATGGAATTACGTAAGTCCTCAACTCATTTCAAAATTTTATTATTTCCAACATAAAAAGAGATCAAAGTATTCAAAGTTGTCTCCCTAATGAAGGAAATCCGATCCCACTGAACTGGGACGAGAAGTATGAAGTATGCTATTTAAATTACACATAACAGCCATAAAACTAAACTAGACAGGGGATAAAGTGCCTAATTTGGACGTCAAACCGTCTATTTTCCAATTGTATGTTGCAATGGACAGTCAAAAATAGCTTGTAAGTGGAGTTATAAAATCAGCGTGTGAGAACTTTGTAAGTTGACATCAGTGATTATCACTTTTCATTAAAAAAAAACGTTAATAGTTTAGAATTTTTTACTGTTGTTTACTTACTTAAAGTAGTTTTAGATGCATATAGCTTTATCATACATTTAACCTTATAACACGCCAATATGTACTTGTAGGCAACGCAGCTACAATCATAATTTTTTATATAAATTCCTACAACATTATAATTTATTAAGGACAAGAAAAACAAGAAGAAAATAGAAAAAGTATCTCAAAAGTTTCCATTAAAATGTCCTCGTGCGGATTTTCCCCTGCCGGCACTCTCCGCAAATTAAGACTCGCGGTTGCAGGGAGATTGTGCCTACATTCCAAGCAGGAGTTGATAGGACACACTGCGAGAAATACTTATAAGCAATGTGACCACGAAAAAGATTATACGAATCGGTTTTTTCAAAGGAAAACGTTAGCTAGCGGATATACAGACAGGCGCGGAAAGCGACTAATAAGTAGATAGACGAGATAAATATAACTAAGTTAGGTATTTGTATTTCAGCTAGTCATAGCTACAATAGTGTAAAAATACTTCTTCTTGGGTTTGATTAGCACGTAAGGTAGATTTTGAATACGTATATTGGTGCCGTGTGGTGACGGCAGAGTAGAATACATTTGTCACCAACCCCAACTCTTCCCGTGGGTGTCGTAAGAGGCGACTTAGGGACTACACTTTGAACAGGGAACGGGCAGCAGCGCTCTCTGATACAGTAACCTTTTAATCTGCGATCTCCAACCCGCCTGCCAAGCGTGGAGATTATGGCAAAACCCTCCACTTAAGTGGAGGAGGCTCATAGTCCAGCAGTGGACTGTAACAGGCCGTTGATGAATCATACTATCAGCTGACAGATGCATGGTAAAAAAAAAAAATCGTATATTCTATTCTATTCTACTCTATCTAACACCATGCTAACATATTTCATATAAGATCTAAAAATATATACCTATAGGTAGATAAGGCATGTTGGAAAACAGACAAAGAAAATAGTGACAGATGTTTTTGTGTAATGAAAGCAAATTTTCAATTTCGTGGGGTGTAAACGTAATCAGTCCCAATCACAATAAATAAATACATTCACATAAAGTTACTTTCCCAATCGCAATGTTTTTGCTGAATGGGATGACGGTGTTGGCGGTTCGCACTTACAAAGCAATGTTTATTCCCGCCTTGTGATCTCCGTTATTTACTCGCGTGGAGATGTACCGCGACATCCAATATTAAAAAATATCTCATTCGCTTTTCGAATCGGCACAGATGGGATCAAAATTGCTTCCGGCCCGGATAGACTTGGCTGGAAGTCGGAGTCATAAGTAGAAATAATATTGTTAGATTAGTAGCTTATCTACTTTTATATTATCTCACTCACTGTTGTAAATATAGGTAGTTATGATGACAGGATTGATATCTTATAGATTTTGTGTTTAAACATTTCATGTTGATAACGTAACATTAACTCAGTCGGAAAGTCACGTGACTGAAGGCTATAGTCTTGAGTTCGAATCCTGAAGTATTTTTATTAGTGTTACTTTTGTTTTTTTCTGTGATGTGCAGGCGATTTGGATGTTATGTTAGTAAACCGCATGTATTTTTTTTTATAAATAAATAAATAAAATGTCAACTCAGTGTAATTGAGCCCTTAATGGCTCATGTAATGACTAAACACTTCCTCTGTAGATAATAGTCAGGACCAATGGCTGAAACGTTGCTGTGCTAATTACTCTACGTAACAAATAATACCTAAAGAAGGCAACCGGTTTGAAGAAGGCCAGCAGTTTTGTAAATTTGAAAACTTTCGCTCATATTATAAGTGCCCACCGAGGGGCTCGAGCCTACCCTTAATTAGTGTGATTAGGTCTTGGTCAACCACGCTGGACTGGACTAGTGCGGGCTGGTCGACTTAACACACATCCCATGAATTTCTTGAATGTTTTCCTTCACTGTAAATTTTCTTAGTGTTCTTTAATTTAATGTTTCAAAATAAACTGTTTAAAGTTAAGACTTTCAAAATGAGAATTTCGTTAAGGTTAATTGCCAGTTCCGGGGTAGGTTTGCATGAGTTGAATTAAATTATATACCGGGGTTTGAAACCTTTATCTTACCGAAATTATATTGAAATTATTATGAAGGATGATAGATTAACTATAAACTCTTTGTGAAGTGTGGTGAAGTGTGACACCTTAAGTTTATGGCATACGGCAATTAGACGTGGCACTTTGGTGGGTTAGTAGTTAAGGATGAGGTCTAAAAATGAGATTTAAAAATCCAAATGCTCAAGGCCGATTTGTTTTCATATCGTTTTTTCCGAAAGAAAATATCTCAAAGAAACATTATTATTCTATGTAAATCACAGAATATGTAGGTATATAAGGTAGGTAAATGCTTTACTACGTTGGACGTACTGACTATTTTCACTCCCTCCATTTTTGCCCAGCGCTCACTCGTTGTGGGGACAATTACCTTACTTATTCCTTTACAGTGTAGGTAAAAAAAGACGTATCTCTCTCCATTTCCACAAAACAATTCATATATATGATGACGTCACGTGAATCACCTCGTAAATTGCATTGTGTTGTGTCTAAACGTTAAACGCATCATTTTTCATTTTCTCGCCCTACCCGCGCCCTTCCCATAAGAATCAATTCAGGACTCGAAGGTAAGTACTTAGTTACCCAAGGGAAGAAAATTCCACTAAACATTTTTAGTGACGTCACTTTACTCTCAGGAATATTTTTCTTCGAGATTCCACCTTGAAGATTGTAAATATTTCGTGAGCAAAAGAGAGTTTACGAGTTTGAAATAGCTAGGTAAAGTTAAGATAAGGCTATTATGAGTTATAAGCATTTGTAAATTAATATATTAACGCTTAAATATACACATTAATGTTAAAAATTTTGACAGTTGGGTACTTACAATCTGTTATCGCGTAATTGCAAATAAAAATATAAGAAAGTAGGAAGTCACTCAGCAAGCTGAGTCTTATGATGCATGTAACCACTAAAGCCCATTGTGCGGCTAATCCTTGTATTTGCCGGCTAATCTTAAGAGTTGCTGGTTTCGTTCAGCTAGGTTTAGCCACCGACTATTCACAATAAATTAGGTGAAGGATCTCCAGGCCTATGATAAGAATATCTGGAAAAAGCTTACAAAAATAATTATACAAAAGTCTGATCAGTAAGTAACAGATTGTGATTCTGCTAAATTCAGCATGGACTTTCGGTTCATCTGATATTCCCATCCCTACGCCCTTTACCATAAATTAAGTCGTTATACCCCGAACGAGCAATCGCGCAGTTGACGAATGCGCCACGTCAAGGTGCCAAAGCGGCATCCATCTTTCAATGCAATAAGGTACCTCTTTATTACACGCCTTGAGATTTACATCCCTCCCGCCTTTTATGAACGACTCCTAATGATCCCCAATTTCAAGAAAGGGCTCAATATTAAAAAATCAATTGTAGATTGTAAGGTTATTTTTAAAGCTGATTTCATCAACAAAGATTTTTCAGACTACTTCTTGTAAACGGATCAATTTGAAAGGTAAGTAAGCTTTTTTTTAAAAAAAGTGATGTGACTTTTTGCTAGGCAAGATATGATGAAACTTAGCAAAGGTATTCAAAAAGATACGATAACATAATCGAGTATCCTACCACTCGCTGGGAATTCCTCAATTCTCAGTTTATGAGTCACTTTGAGAGTTTCTGAGAAGACGCATTTAAAGAAAGTCTAAATAAAAGCTCTTGCGGAGCGTAAAAAAAATCTGTTGGATTTTGGTTGGATTACATAGTACATCTATCTTAAGCAATATCTTGATGCCTATCTGTGGTATATTAAACGTCTATGGATTTTGGAGATTCTACACAGCACAGTACAGTTTATGTATGGTGATTAAGTTATAGTATCTATTGAATCATGTACATTCAAAGGTCTAGGTCTAGGTAGGTAGGCAGATCTAGTTAAAGGTAACTCATTAACGGTATAGGCATACTCGTACCATCAACGATAAAATACCCCACTTAATTCCTAAACGACAAACAGAATAATTGCAACAGTTTTTGTAAAATATGGCTATAGCTACAGTCTGAGAGTATAAGATCAATTGAAAAGGCTCACAATGCGATTCCCCAGTCGTCATGACATGACGAGGGTAAAAGACACCATTATTCAGTATTTTATATTGAAATAAATCACCCGTTGGCAAAATAAAGCGCTGCCAAAGGTTTTCAACATAATGTTGACCCCCATCGTGACTCAGATTTTCCAAAAGGTCACGGTGAAAGGATAAAATTAAAAGGAAACTTCCTTTATTTTCTTCACAGAGCATATTTTTATATATAGGACTAGCGGCCCACCCCGGCTTCGTGCGGGTATATCATAGTAAAAAAAAAAAAACTATTTTTTACATTATGGACTCCTTAACTTACATACTACCTACCTACCCAAATCAAAAGAAAAATATTGTATTGCATTTTTCCTACCTCTACCCTACTCTGCACCTATCCAACATCTACCCTACACCTACCCTAGACCTACCCTACACCTACCCTACACATGCCCTACACCTGCCCTACGCCTGCCCTACACCTGCCCTACACCTGCCCTACACCTGCCCTACACCTGCCCTACACCTGGCCTTTTGTTATTTTTAATAAGTTGTCGTACGGTAACAATATTAGAGTCTGTAACCACAGTCGCAGGCCAACCTTCACATATCTCGTCATGGAGATGATCACGATGCATTCTACTAGCCAATTCAATATATAAAAAAAATACCTTTGCTACAGTAATATTATTACTACTACTTATTTTACAATAAGACATTTTGGCAAACGAACTTTGTAGATCAACTATTTAGGCTGAGTCGAGCTGTCTGTCTGTCAAACTGCGACTATGCTAAGTAACGGGATGAGGAATAGATTTCGCCGCAAATTTAACATCTTGAGCGAGTGACATTTATTTTTCCCAAAAAAGCAAAATAGGTTCTACGTTTATTATTTTTCGCAAAGTACCTACTTTTTTAACGAATACAACTTTTGTTGGTTTTTCAGTGTTTACAACATTTCTAATATTATTTTTATTAGATAGTGTATTATTTTAGTGTTATGAATTAAAATTCGCCGTAAAGGTTGTAGTAGAATTCCATAAGAAATCGCCGCCTGTTAAGAATTCACAAGAAATAAAAAAATAAAATTTAATAATCAAGCAACTTTAGGGTTTGCCGATCCATGTACTATCGTTTATTGGAATTCGACTATTATTAGTTTTCTGATAGACTAGACCTGCATAGATATCTACAATATTCCCTTAGAAAATATGTCATTATTTAGATAAGGTTGTAACGAGGCATTCGTCCTCTTTCCGGTTTTATGACTGGCAACCTTTCTTGCTGGCAACGTAAGAAATCTAAATTTGAAAATTATTTTAAAATGAAAGGTAAATTCATTTTAAAATCATTTTCAAATTTAGATTTCTTACGTTTCGATTTTGTCTTTTTTTCTCCTAAATTTCTCACTTCATGTCCTGATCTCCAAAAGTACATAGCTAAACCTTTTCTACGTACTCTACTATTTGTCAGTTTATATAAATACATAAATATATAAAGGTACAGGTGCTGTCTACCTAAATAAATACCTTTACCTTTACCTGGACTGAACCCTGGTTTTTCCACGTTTTAAATTAAAATCCTCTACAACATCCTTCGTGTGGTGCTTAGCATTGCGTGGCGACTGCTGGGCCACAAGGTAACTGACCCGAGGCCCTGCCTTGTCTACCCCATTACGATACACCCACATAACGTCATAATAAACGTCCATCAATGACAATAAACTGAATTGAAATGGAAGTTTTGTAGAGCAACACAATTATTTACTTGGGAAATTCTATTACCCAATGTATTTGGGCATAAGTGCAACTCCATGCGTTTACGCTACATATAATCCACATAAAAAGCCATGAATTAACACACAAAAACTAAAACTGCCTAAAATCTTACGTAGCCCAATCCACACTGGGCCTTTATGGTTGACTAAGTTTAATCTTCCTAGTACAGACATTGTCACGTATGGGAACAAAACAATTTCCACTAGTAACGAAATACTTAAAATATCAAACAATCAATAAAACTATGTAA
Organism: Carpatolechia fugitivella; assembly: GCA_951230895.1. Lineage (NCBI taxonomy): Eukaryota > Metazoa > Arthropoda > Insecta > Lepidoptera > Gelechiidae > Carpatolechia > Carpatolechia fugitivella. The sequence continues at coordinate 7,101,002 of OX579648.1, read as the reverse complement.
TGCGTAGGGAGAAGACCGTATAATTTCTTAAAGAACGAGATAAACTTGGTTTATCACTTGTTGTGCCCAGTTTTGACACATGCTAAATAAAGACGGGCACAAGGCACTCTGTATACTCAGGGAGAAAAGTTTTAAATTAAATCAAGTTGTGCTCTTTTAAACAACATTTATGGTTTTTGTCGTCCAGTCACAAAATTAAAATACATAAAATAAAAGAAACTGTTAATTGCAATAAAGTATTTTAAGAGTATCATGAGCCGTGTGGTGACGGCAGAGTAGAATACATTTGTCACCAACCCCTACTCTTCCCGTGGGTGTCGTATGAGACGACTTAGGGATTACACATTGAACAGGGAACGGGCAGCAGCGCTCTCTGATACAGTTACCTTTTAATCTGCGATCTTCAACCCGCCTGCCAAGCGTGGAGATTGTGGCAAAACCCTTAGTCCAGCAGTGGACTGTAACGGGCTGTTGATGTTGATGATTTTAAGAGTAATTAAAGTGTAATTATAATCTTATTGTTCTGTTAGTATTTTTTATAGTGAATAAATGAAACATAAGTTAAACAGCGTCTTTACTAAATAACCCAAAACCTCTGGGTGGTAGTTTAGTCCATTACACTAAACAGCATTCGTTCCATAACTTATCAATATATTTTTTTTACACTAATTGACTGGGTCAGCTGATAAGTTTGTATGAAAAATCCAAATTTAATTCTGAAATTTTGTATATTTTCGATATAGTTGTATAACTTGTCAGCTTTTATCATAATGCACTATAATACTGTGTTCGACCCTACCTAGCACACATCTGTTATTTATTTTTTTATAAAAAAAAAAAAACTTTTTCTTTCGGTCTTACAACACCGAGACCATAAAAAAATTCGGTGTATTTTTTTTTGTAGTTAAGATTTGTGTTCGTTCCTGTCCCGGCGCGGGAGTGTGACGCTGGTGCGGGTATCAGTTGACCAGCAGAGTCCGCGGCGCGTGACCGTGTCCCGAGTACCACGTCTCGAATGACCCCGAGTGTGCGCGAGTGAGTTGTCTGTGAATTGCAGTGGTACTAGTGTTACAGAAACCGCATAGATATCCTAGTGTTTTTAGTTAAAAGTAAGTTTGAAATTATTAAATTGAATGAAAGAGGTCTTCAGCTGTCTACTTCAATAGTATAGATAGGATAGGTTATTGATAACCTACAGTTCAAAACTTAATACCTAGAAAAGTGCACAAATAATAACAGAAATAAATTTTAGTAACAGAAATAAGTTATTAATTATAACATTTATGAGACATTTTACGGGCTTAACGCGAAAGTTTAAAATTATAAATTGTTGTAAGTGTAAAAGTGTACATTGGTGATATATACAGTGGTGATATATAGTTTGTGTTGTATGTGTGTGTGTGTGTTTTTCTCTTATATATTTTTTTTTGCGATAGTATGTGGGGGTTTGAATAATCCTGAAAATATACGAAAATAAATGATAATATTAGTTAGATAAAATATTTGATCCGACATCACTCGTTTTGTTTGTTCATTAAACAATATTGTTCCAACAATAATTACAAGTATTCCGCAGAGAGATAACCCAGCTTGTTGCAATTATTATTGGCTATAGTAAATAATTATTATTTATTCGATTTAAAGCGGATGGAAAATACCGCAGTATTTTTTTTAAAGTAAACAGGTAAAATATATAGGACGGTAATAATAGAAACAGGATAATTTTTACCCATTTTTATTGTTATTACATAGATATTATTATTGAACAATGAACACAAACGTAAAATTAAACTGAAGATAATATACAGACGTAAATTAGAATTAATATTTATCTATCTATCTATCTAATTTTCTTTTTTACGAAACTTGTCTTTTAGTCGTTTTCGATCACCATTATTAATGTGTTTGTCAATTTTTAGAATCGATGGAAATATTTGTGAATGGACTCCCAAATGTTGGAATGTTTTTTGTATCGGTAGTCACGGATTTGAACATCGTATTGATCGTTCTTTTCAATGGAGTCCTTTGAAGTTGGTCAAAGCAATAAAGTCAAAAATAACTCAAAGGATTATGTTAAAACAGCTAGCAAAAATGGGATACAGTGTTTTTTTTACATGAATGAAATCTTTGACTTCTAGCCAGTTATTGACAATAGGATACTGTGAAATCACGAGTAAGTACGAGTATATTCGATATTTTTATTGAGCGGTCGTGATAACAACGAAGGAAAATCCTGACCAGTGCGTGAGGAGGTTGTCTTTGCTGTTATTTTTGTGGGAAAATATGTCATCTTATACTGGTACTATTACTTTATAGTCTCCGCTATCATACTTACAAAAGCGGGGAAACGACGGGTAGTAGGTGCAGCATTTAAAAAAAACTGACAGAATTATCAGGTCTAGGTAGATAATGATTAGGTACCCATTATTGGTACTTATTATCACAAAAATAACTTTTTAGGATTGGTTCATATGTTATTGGTTATTGGTTTGTTATTGGTTTGGTTATTGGTTCATTGGTTCATTGATTTTTTTTGGTTCTTTTTAAATTTGGTTAAGACAATGTAGGCTGAATCACATTGATTGTCTGAAAAATATCGTGCCTGAAAAATATTTCAGGCTATATATAGTTATATGAGCATATCAGAAGGTTTGTAAGGTCGGTCGACGACCTCATAAAGACAAATCTAATAATGATGACGATAATGATCGTCTTGTACAAGCAAATAACCATGTGGGATTTATGAAATACTCAAATATTGAATCATGTTAATTGGATGTAGGTAAACACATGAATAGAAACGGGTGCAGGAAACACGTAGGTAGATGTATCAATTAATTATTCGACTCCAATCAAACGGTACAGGTGAAGGAAGTAAGGTTGGGTTGTTTACCATCGTACTCCATATTAATTCCGTTAATGTAAAACGTGTATTTCAACGTTAAGCTAAATATTTTGAAATGGATTTTATGTAGGAAATAAAGTAATTTACCCTAAAATATGCAATCTTCGGTATAGGTCTCAATCGTTGTGCGGCCATTTGGACCAGACCCCATTATATTTTTATCCAATGTCTTTTATTAGAAATAATAACTTTTAGAATAATCTGTTAATCATGGCAAAAGGTCACAAACAAAAGCACATAAAAAGGAAATATAAAGATAGGTGGTCGAACGTTGTAAGCGCTAAGGCAAAAAAGAAACTGTTATTCCCATCGTCATCGCCAACGATGTCCCTAGCGAGACAATGGAGTATTTTATTCCCAATGTCTCCGAAAAATATTTTCGGTAACCCTTAATGTATGCTACGCAATATTTTCCTCGTTTTCACTGTAATGTATTTTTTTTAAAGTTCTTATACTTCCAACATTGGTAAAGTCTATATTAATATGTTATAGGTATAATCATAAAAATACCAACGAGAGTAAATCAATGTTTTTCCTAAACACGCAAGTAAGTACAAAGGCGCGCGACAGTCCGGTGAATGAACGTGTTAAATTAACTCTTAATTAAAATTAACAGCTTCATTATATAACGTCAACTGTAATGAGTTGGTTGATGATTGGATCGAAAACTCAAATTAGACTATACTTTGAAAAACTTCCCGTCTCACTCGGATAGTCTACCAGAAAGGCAAATAATATGATGTATCATCATTATCATAATAATATTGTGTGGGTTGTAAGGTCGATGACCATCCTTACAATCCCCAGTGATGGGTTATTGAGCTGCCAAAGACCTCGGACATGATTCGTGTTATTACTACATCCGTAGATAGCCCGGACCAATGACATACGTAGTACTATTATATAGGTATATTTTGTGCCAATGACTTGAGTCTTCCTAAGTACAGAATCACTTCTTAGTTTTTAGTCCCTAGTATTTAAACTCAGGCATTCGGATAATTTTTCTTCTTAGTCGTTACACAATGTTGTCGTGATCGTCACATAAGAATTGGTGGTGGCAAGCTTCACAATCCGATGCCATTCGTCTTTCACTGCTGCTTTCCTGGTACCTGGAGTGGGCCATTAAGCACAACTTGGATTTGGTAGGTCCAACGCATAGGTAGCCTGGTGGTGACGGTACCACCTATATTATATAACTAGCGGCCCGCCCCGGCTTCGCACGGGTAGATTAATTCATAATTTAACACATTTTTAACCAACTTCAAAATGGAGGAGGCTCGTTTTTTTTTTTTTTTTTAAATACCTTCTTTAAGGAGAGGGGGACCCTTTAAGTCGGGATTTCAAAAACATTTTGGAACTCGAACCGAATAATTCAGTCTTATTATATAATTTTTTAAGTTCCTAACTTTAAAAATGGCTGACATTCCATACCAAATTTAATCCCTACTTCCCTTTTCAAATAGGGATTTCGAAAAAATCCTAAAAGACGTGTCAAATCATTTACTAATCTTAGCTTACATCCAAATTTTCAATTTTCTAACTTTAGAACTGGACTTTCCATAAAAACATTTAACCCTACTTTCCCCCTCAAAATAGGGAATTTGATAAAATGCTAAAACATGTATCAAATGAATTATTAATCTCAGTCTAACACCAATGTTTTAAGTTTTTACCTTTTAGAATTACAGACTTTCCATACAAACATTTCATCCCTGCTTCCTCCTCAAAATAGGAATTTCGTAAATAGCTTAAACACGTATCAAATTATTTATTAATCTCAGTCTTAATCAAAATTTTCAATTTCAAAAATTTAGAAATGACAAACTTTCCATAACAAAACTTTATCCCTACTTTCCCTTCAAAATAGGGATTTCAAGAAAATGAGAAACATGTCAAACGATTGTTTTTCCTTAGTCTAAATGTCAATTTTTTAAGTTCTTGCCTTAGAAATTACACTTTCCATGAATGATTTCCATGAATTTAGAAAGACGGGGGTGCATCCCCCTCAGACAGCGCTAAAGATTTATACCTATCCCTTAATTAATATGTTTTGACAATGTTTTTGATATATTTGGGATTTGTCTCATTAATTACTTTTTCTGCTACAATTTTTGGTAAACTATTCAGTATCTGAGGTAGGATGCACCTCCCAACTCTTCTACCATAATCGTTGTTAAAAGGTATGCAACACAGAGGAAGATTAGACAATTTCCGCAAGTTTTTAGCCCTGGATTTTATTTCAAAATTTTTGACTTCTTAACAATAATCGGATACAATACTGAATTTCACTTTATTGAATATATTTAAAACCCTGGAATACTGGAATAAGTTATCATAATTATTTTTGTACTTATATTTGTTCTTTAGAGGAACAATAGTTTTTAATAGCCTTAGTTGTAAATTATAAATACTTTGTAGATAAGTTTTATACGTTCTGCCATAGCTAGAAATACCATAGTTAATAATTGAAATTTGTACTTAAGAATAGCGATTTCGAAAAAATGCTTAAACATGAATCAAATTATTTGTTAATCCAAATTTTCAAGTTCTTACCCTAAGAAATGACAGACTCTCCATAACAACATTTATCCTTACTTTTCATTTAAAATAGGGATTTCTAAAAAGGGCTAAAATATGTGTTAAATTATTTAATAATCTCTGCCTAAATCCAAATTTTTAAGTTCCTATCTTTAGAAATGACAGACTTTCCATACAAACTTTTAATCCCTACTCTCCCCCTCAAATAAAGATTTTGATAAAATGCTAAAACACATGTCAAATGTTTTATTGATTTCAGCCTAAATCCAAATTTTCATGTTCCTACCTTTAGAAATGACAGACATTCCATACAAACAATTAATTCCTACTTTCCTCCTTAAAAGAGGGATTTTGATAAAATTCTAAAACACGTGTCAAATGATCTATTAATCGCAGTCTAAATAAAAATTTTCATGATCCCAAATGACGGACTTTCCATCCAAACATTAAATCCCTGCTTCCACTTTAAAATAGGGATTTCGAAAAAGTACTTAAATACGTGTCAAATGATTTATTTATCTCAGTCTGCATCCAAATTTTTAAGTTCTTATCTTTTAGAAATGACAGACTTTTCACACAAATATTTAATCCCTACTTCCTCTTCAAAATGCTAGAACACGTGTCAAATTATTTGTTAATTTTAGTCTAAATCCAAATTTTCATGTTCCTACCTTTAGAAATGACGGACTTTCTATGCAAACAATTAATCCCTACTTTCGTCCTTAAAATAGGGATTTCGAAAAAGTACCTAAATACGTGTCAAATGATTTATTTATCTCGGTCTGCATCCAAATTTTTAAGTTCTTATCTTTTAGAAATGACAGACTTTCCACACAAATATTTAATCCCAACTTTCCCTTTAAAATAGGGATTTTGAAAAAATGATAAAACATGTGTCAAATTACTTAATAATCTCTGTGTAAATCCAAATTTTCAAGTTCCTACCTTTAGAAATGACAGACTTTACATACAAACCTTTAATCCCTACTCTGCCCCCCAAAACAGGGATTTTGACAAAATGCTAAAACACGTGTCAAATGAATTATTAATCTCAGCCTAAATCCAAATTTTCAAGTCCCTACCTTTAGAAATGACAGACTTTCCATACAAACATTTAATCCCTACTTTTCCCCTCAAAATAGGGATTTTGATAAAATGCTAAAATATTTATCAAATGATTTATTAATTGCAGTCTAAATTAAATCCAAATTTTCATGATCCTAACTTTTGAAATGACGGACTTTCATACAAACTTGATTCCCCCTTTTTTTCCCCCTTAGAGGGGGAATTTTCCAAAATCCCTTCTTATTGCTTCTCTACGCCATAAATGTAACCTACTGTGTAAATTTGGTATTTCTAGCTTCAGTAGTTTCGGCTGTGTGTTGATGAGTCAGTCAGTCAATCAGTCAGTCAGTCAGTACGGACTTCTCTCTTTATAATAATAGTATAGATAGTATAGATAACTTTCACCAAACCTAAATGCTAATCAATTAAATGCTTTTCATTCAACAGCAGACGCGAATTTCGTAGTTGTTCCCAAAATTCCTTGGTAAAGGTGCCCCAATTTGAACCTGAAATTAAACTGTCATGTTTAGTACGTGTTTGAGAAATTTGATTTAATCGTGGATTCGGGGAAATGTCGTGTTTGTTGGTACATACCTACACCTACTTACGATCCGATTATTATCTTTCTGAATTCACCGACAACTTCTAAATTGAATTACTTTGATTTTCAATTACGTGCCAATTGGTTTAAACTTGCTTTGGAATCTTATTTTAACATTACTTTTTGCAGCAGATGGACAAGTAGCAACTTAATGTTTATTATCGATGATTGAAAAAAGTATGCAATATTGTTTGAGAAGCTTGTATTCAAAATAAAATTATTGATACAATACTACTGTAACTAGTGTTATTTGTGGCAATAAAAAAATATTATATATTTTTTTTGTTAATAAGGGTCTTAAGGGTATTGTTTTATGTTGTTTGCATTCTACCTGCCCACTATCATGTTCAGATTTAAATAATTCCATACGTACCTGTGTGTTGCTCGTATGGTATCAGTTTCCGCCCGCGGCTACGTCCGTGATTTTTTAGAAGGACAAACGAACAAACACACCTTTGCATTAATTATAGCATTAACATTGTATGATACCTATTCCCTCTGTCTGCACTTTACATTACATTACACTCAAAGCTATCTCCAACTGAACAAATGTTAGAATATTATGCATTGTGCTCACTCATCTCATCCCCTTCCGTTCAGATCATATTATTTTGACAAATGGTATTCTAGTTAATGGCCGGACATACGGCCAGCAACGAAGAAACAATCTACATAGGTAATAAAATAAATAGTCGTTTATCACCGAAGGCATGATATCCAAAGATATACAGTGTTTCTAAAGATTTGACTTGAGTGCCCAAAAGTTAATATGGGATATTTTGCATTTTTTTAAATTTTTGCTCCGACGTTATCTTACATTTTTATGTCAACAATTAATCGTTTACTGTCATAAAAATGCAGAATCCTGCATAGATATTTTTGAAGAAAGCGATCATAATGGAGTATAGGTTACATAGTTATAGGTTAGCAAAATAAAATAAACAAAAATAGTTTGTAGAAACATTGTGTTAGGTATGTGTACATACCTATACCTCTTTGCCTCTTTGGCTGTTGCTGGCCGTAAACATTTGGGTTTATTTGAATTAGGAAGATAAGTTTTGAAATGAGAAAAAAGAGCGGATTCTAGGTTAGACTGCGCGTGTGTATAGATCTTAGCAAAAGAAAATAATAAATACGTCTCTCGTGTAATATCTAGTTTTTATTTAAAGTACCTCCTCCACCTACGCCCTACATTGAGACCTACGTATTTCTCTATAAGTAGAATATAATATTCATCATTATCATCATAATCATCATCATACAAGAATACTATTACCACGCTAATAAACTGTAAATACATAACAGATATAATTGCATAGGTACGAGTAGGTATACAAATATGCTTGAATCCTATAGATTAAAATTAAATCGTTTAAAAAAATCTACAAATAAGATTGATATGACTTCACTGGGACTTGTTTTGCGAACAGTACGGCAACACAAAGAAAGCATTTGCTTTATTATTGGAATGTATCTCTCTTATCGCTCACGATAGCACTGACGGACGGACGTCTATCATGCGCAAGCACATTGCGCCTTAACTACCAACAATATTCAAACCACAATAGACCCTGGAGACCTTGGAGCAAGGGTGGTTTTTGAATTAAATTTGAAGGTGTTTTTGGTGGCACATTTGTGTAAAGGGTCAAAGAACAGAGATATCGGCTGGGTGAATTAGAAATGTGCTGTTTTATTATTTATTACTCGTAAGCAATGATACAGCAGGAAGTAAGTATTTAAGGGTGAGATAGTGAACGTCATTTTACAAATTTCAAACTTATCTCTAGTGGTATCTGCTTTATATACTAGATTAGTTATCTGTTTTCGAGTGTATGAAATCTAAGAATATGCATATTATTTTGCTGGGGTCAATATCGAATAATGTCAATAACACCGCACTAATATCATAAATGTGAAAATATTATTTAGATGTTTGGATATTTGGATGTTTGTTCCTCCTTCACGCTTAAAGTGCTCAACGGATTTAGATAAAATTTGGAATGGAGGTAGTTCGTGACCTGGACATAGGATACTTTTTACGGGAAAAACTCTTATTCTCACGGGAAAATCTTACACAACGCGAGCGTAGCTGCGGGCGGACCACTAGTAGCAAATAATAATTGCCAAGTATTATTAGATGGCTGCACATAAGGTACATTAAGATACTGAGTGTAATTATATATGCTACGTGAGGTATGACGTGTTATCTGCGTTTAAAATGGCCATTGGGTATTTCTGTGGCCAATTAAAGGCCATCTCTATCAGAACGCAGGCCAGGTCAGCCGTTACCACGCTACAGTGTACCTACCTGCTCTATACCAATATAAAAATATTTCCCCATCTTATGTAAGTATGGCAGAAATAACTGAGTATTTTATGCATGTTTTATAGTTATTTTAATGTTTATGTATCGTAAATAGTTATTCATAAGTAGTTT